>JADBJO010001400.1:217500-250000 GCA_016801955.1 Conus betulinus | reverse complement strand
CCTCAGTGTGACATAGCTCTTCCATCCCCTCTGAATATGCCGTAGTCTACGATGAAAATCGGAATAAACGATTCTTTTTTTTCAGATTGGAAGTATGTAAGAAAAATCGAACAAAAATGTTAATTTATGATGGAAGGTCCGAAGTACGCCGATTTACCGTTTCGGTAGATTCCTCAGAAAAGTGTTTATAACCGATCTGCGGAATCTTTGAATGCTGATTGCTGTCTACAGATTTGAGGGAGAGTGAACGATGCTTTATGACGACTTGAAAGATGTCATCGCTTCATCTGAGTCGCATGTGTCATGCAAAAGAGGACCAGGTGGTACTGGGTAACCTGCTCTCCCACGGAGCACTGTGAACTATCATTGTCACATTAACCAGTCGGTCGTAAACAAGGAGGTAAGTAGGAAGAAGCTCTAGAGAGAGCCTGACAGCGGAAGGTCTCCAAACAAAGAACCCCCAACCCAGTGAGGCAGGTCTTTCGGCCCTGAGCTGCCTTACAATCTGAGGGGACAGGGCCGCATCCAGGCCATGACTCTTGGATGCCCCACTGCTGTCAGATGCTTTCCCCTGGTGCTGCCGGGGTTCGAACCGGCAACCGTTTGGATGGGTGGGCGTCTCAAAGTGTTGTCGTTTTAGACAGATGCTCTGCGCCTTCTAAGCTGAGAAACGTAAGCTTCATGACGTTCACTGTCGTTCCTCCTCGATCAAATCCAGCTGCCTGTGCCATTGCCTTCAAGGTTCTGATCCTGTTCTACCAGAAACGGCGAACTGTTTCATAAGGTAATAGTCTGGCGAGACACCAACCCCCTTTGTTCCAACCTCGGTGGCGAGGACTTTGGCTTTGGCCTGTCACGTTTACCCTTCAGTAGTAGCCAAGGGGGTCGTAATAATAACAGTAGAGATTTCTGTATACCCTTATCTTCTGTACATACGAAGAATTGAAGGCGATATCCCCCAAACAAACAGAAAACCAAAATCAGATCAAAATACACACAATCGGTCCCCACATTCCTGTAATTCCCAACCCCGATGTCCATCCTTCCTTTCCATACCCTCCACACACACACACACAGACACACGCACACATGCACGCACGCACGCACACACGCACACACACACGTACGCACACACACACACACACACACACACACACACACACACACACACACGGACACACACACGCACGCACACACGCGCACACACACACACACACGCGCACACACACACACACACACACACACACACACACACGGACACGCACACACACACACACACACACACACACACACACACACACACACACACACACACACACACACACACACACACACACACACACACTTCAGACAAAAGGAAGGACAGCACATGGACACAGGGATAGATGTCACAGGGATGGACACCAACTGGAAGATGCTGCAGTCTATTCCTACCCCCCACCCCCCACCCCCATTCTCCCCCTCGAAGAAAAGAGAGAGAGAGAGAGAGAGAGAGAGAGAGAGAGAGAGAGAGAGAGAGAGAGGTCGTCGCAAGTGACGGGTCCAAGAAATAATTTTTTTTTTTTTTTTTTTTTTTTATAAAAAAGAGAAACTTGCTGTCCCCGTTGCGTTCGGAAATAGATGAAACGCAGATCTCTGCTGAGGAGCTGAAACACTAGACGGGGCATGTTGATTGAACGTGTATCGGTGAGATAGTAGACAGCAGGATCTCTCATGATACTGTGTGAGAAGATGGGGACTAATTTGTACTCTATTCTCCAGGAGATAGGAACATCAAAACCGATGCGAGTTTGCTAAGATGCTTTGAAAATCAACGCAGCAGTACAATTGTGAACCTTCTGAAGTTTCTCAGTCACATTATCAGGGAGGTCAGCCGGCGGAATGTTGTTCTTAATTTGTTAGCTTATGTACAGACTTTTTTTTTTTTTTGAGGACATAAAGTGACATACTAGATTTCAGTAAAATTGTTACTTCGTTTACTTGACTTTGAACTGTGCATGCAATCTTTTTTCTTTTTTTTTTTTTTTTTTGGGTGCGTAAATCGAGGATATAGTAATTCCTTGAAGCCACAACGAAAACGGTCACGGCTGTTTTTTTCTGTCGTGTATTCATCAAATGTCAACGTGTTTCTATTCCGATTCTCGTCCTTTCTTCGTGTTACCAAATATACCTTCGTCCTTCGGGTTGCAAAGAGGGGGGGGACTAAAACAGCTTTGAAATGTTGAATTACGACTTCCGCCAGTGTTCCACTCACTGTTCGCATGAACAACACTTTCAGTACCGACAGGTGAAGGACAACCAGCGGGCTGGATGACGGCTGCACGTTGATGAACGTGACAAGAGCTGCTCGACGTTTGCGGACTTCTAAGAGCTGCGTCCATGTTTGGATACGTCACCGTTGTTCTGATATAGTCACCGGTTGTGACTTAACTCGTACGTCACGCCCTGTACCGTTGACAGCGTCCACGTTTGGATACGTCACCGTTGTTCTGATAGTCACCGGTTGTGACTTAACTCGTACGTCACGCCCTGTACCGTTGACACGTGACGTTCCATCGCGCTCTTTCTCAGTCTTTGTCAAAGAAATGCAAATCGAAGACCACACACACACACACACACACAGAGAGAAAGAGAGAGAGAGAGAGAGAGAGAGAGAGAGAGAGTTTTCAAGCCGTAAAAATCAGACCGCATATGTTGTTTGAACTAACAACCTTCAGTTCTTCAGCCCTCACACTCTGACCGTGTAGTCGCTGGCCCTCTTAAAAAAAAAAAAAAAAAAAAAAAAAAAAAAAAAAAAAAAAAAAAAAAGAAAAAAAAAAAAAAAAGAAAGGAAAGACACCGATTAACAACGAAAAAAAAAAAAACCCGTTTAACACTACACCCCCCTGTGCGCGAGCTCGTTTCTGTGTGTATAAGCTGCTAAATATGGTAGCAATCACTCACATGGCTATCGAAGCAATCTCTTCTTTTCAAGGATGAACACCGCCTCATCTTTGAAGCTTTCAGAGGGCGATGCCACGGGTACAGTGTTGGCAGCGATAAGCGCTATGGTGAAAGGACATTTATCAAGAGCCAACGACATTTATATCCACATGCGCGCAGGCGTGCGCACGCACAGAGAGAGAGAGAGAGAGAGAGAGAGAGAGAGGGGGGAGATTATTTTATAAGTGGTTTGGGTACTTCCCGGTGTTCTGAGGTCGACTTGTGTGGTTGAGATGGGTCAACAGACGATAAAGGTTACCTTTTTATAGGAACCGAAGGTAAACTCGTCCTACGACAAGATTGTGGCCACCAGATCTACTTCACATTATGAACTGCCACTACAAACGCAGCACAAACGCAGAGATAGATGCGCAAATACATGTAGATACACATCCAAAAATGACTACGAGAACGCGCGAGCGCGCGCGCGCGCACACACACACACACACACACACGCGCGCGCGCGCACACACACACACACACACGCACACACACACACACACGCACACACACACACACACACACACACACACACACACACACACACACACACACGCGTACGCACACACACACACACACACACACACACACACACACACACACTCGCACATTCACGTGAGGATACAAGGCCTTTTAACTCGTGGTGAAGCAAACGTGATTCCTGTTTCCCCGTGTGCTCGGCTCGGGCTCGCAAATGGAAGCTTGTTTGCGTAACCCGTGACCATCCGATCGCCATGATTTATTTACTCTCCTCTGGCTTCCTCGTCGTCCAATCCCCAGTGCCTGCCTCAGCTTTACCTAACTCAAGACTGGGGCCATTCCTCGTCAATCCGCTGTGATGTATTATTGTGGCGGCGTTTAACATGTTAACACGAGTTATACAATTTCTCCTTCACATACAGGTAGAACCGGAATTTAAAGCCAAGACCCCCTCTCTCTCTACACACACACACACACACACACACACACACACACACACACACGCGGACACGTACTCAGAGAGAGAGAGAGAGAGAGAGAGAGAGAGAGAGAGACAGAGACAGACAGACAGACAGAGAGACCGAGACCGAGACCGAGACAGAGGAGGACAGACAGACAGACAGACAGACAGATAAACTCTAACAGCAGGGTCAACGAACCATACACAAAGAAGGTGAATATGTAATAACGCAACACACAGCACAACAGTGGTTGCTGTCATCTTACCCCAACACAACCTCTATCTGTCTGCCTCTCTCTCTCTCTCTCTCTCTCTCTCTCTCTCTCTCTCTCTCTCTCTCTCTCTCTCTGTGTGGCACAACCGTGGTTGTTGTCATCTTACCCCCAACCCCCCCTCTCTCTCTCTGTGGCAAACCCTGGTTGTTGTCATCTTACCCCACCCACCACCATCTCTCTCTCTCTCTCTCTCTCTCTCTCTCTCTCTCTCTCTCTCTCTTTCTCTCTCTCTGTGGCAAAACCGTGGTTGTTGTCATCTTACCCCCACCACCACCATCTCTCTCTCTCTCTCTTTCTATCTCTCTCTCTATGGCAAAACCGTGGTTGTTGTCATCTACCCCCCACCACCACCACCACCACTCTCTCTCTCTCTCTCTCTCTCTCTCTCTCTCTCTGAAGCCCTGCTTATGGGAGAAACCACCGGTGTGTTGGAAGGTCACCCTGATCACAAGGTGTAACTTTGAGAATCTGTAATTTATTTTTCTTCAGATTATGTGAATATCATTTGATTATGTGAATATCATTCAATTATGTGAATATCCTTGGATCATGTGAATATCATTTGATTATGTGAATATCATTCAATTATGTGAATACATTTGATCATGTGAATGTCATTTGATTATGTGAATATCATTTGATTACGTGAATATCATTTATGTGAATATCATTTGATTATGTGAATATCATTTGATTACGTGAATATCATTTATGTGAATATCATTTGAATATGTGAATATCATTTGATTATGTGAATATCATTTGAATATGTGAATATCATTTGATTATGTGAATGCCATTCATTATATGTGAATATCATTGGATTATGTGAATATCATTTGATTATATGAATATCATTTGATTATGTGAATATCATTCAATTATGAGAATATCATTTGATAATGTGAATATCATTTTGATTACGTAAATACCATTTGATTACGTGAATATCATTTGATTATGTGAATATCATTCAATTATGTGAATACATTTGATCATGTGAATATCATTTGATTATGTGAATATCATTTGATTACGTGAACATCATTTGATTGTGTGAATATCATTGAATTGTGCGAATATCATTTAATTATGTGAATATCATTTGATTATGTGAACATCATTTAATTTGGTTGAAAACAGCGGCAGTGAAAGGCCACGCGCAAAAAGAAGAATGGCTCACTGAATACCTGTCCAGTTTGGCATGTACCCCGACATCCAGAGAGGTAAGATGTCCACGAGACTCCTGAATTTTAATTTTAAGCACACACGCAGAGAGAGAGAGAGAGAGAGAGAGAGAGAGAGAGAGAGAGAGACGGACGGACAGACAGACAGATACAGCAACAGTGTTCACGTGCAAACGATGAAGCACGTGGGGTTGAGGGAAGGGGCAAAAGGCGGGGAATAGGGGTGGGGATGGGGGAGGGGGGGGGGGAGGATTTGGGGGGGGGGGGGGGGGGAGGGAAAGGAGGAAGGTGTTGTGGAAAGATGTAGGTGTGAGTCTCTGAGCGCGTGGGAAGAGAACGGAAAGAGGGTAGGGGTGGGGGGTGGGTGGGGTGGAGGACGCGGAGGGGACGGAAACTGCCAAGCAACGTGAAGAGCCATATCGTTGTACCATCACCGCATCGCGGCAACCCACGCGGTCTGTTCTTTCCCCCCCCCCCCTTTTTTTTTTCATTTGCTCACATACGCCGGTTTAATTGACAATTTTGCCTGGGAAGAATGAAAATTGTAGTTCTCTGAATCACCAAGCCCCCGGTTTTCCCACCTCAACCCCCCCCCCCCCCCCTCCTTCCCGTCTTCCTCGCTTCACCTTACCCTGTCCGCTCTCCTCAGTCCCCATTCTGATACAAAAAAAAACAACAACAACAACAAAAAAACCTGTCGCTCTCCTTCTCAGTCCCCCATTCTGATAAACAAACAAACACAAAACAAACAAAACTAAAAAACAACATTTGAGGGCATATGTGGTATAACAGTCCAGGTCTTCTATTTGTTGTGCACTAAAACATTTAATGTGATAATCGTTTTTTTTCCCTTCGTATGCATACGCTTGGTGTACAATGGTCACATTGAAAAAAAAATTCCTCTGTGTGTGTGTGTGTGTGTGTGTGTGTGTGTGTGTGTGTGTGTGTGTGTAGTTGGGTGTGTGTGTGTGTGTGTGTGTGTGTGTGTGTGTGTGTGTGTGTGTGTGTGTGTGCGTGCGTGTGTGTGCGTTAAAATGTACAGAATGGTTCTGCCTTTGAGGCATATGACGGGGCTTCCGTGTTCAAACAGGAAAACTATCCATCTATTCATTCGAAATATTCAAATATTCAGTTTCGGGGGGGGTGTGTGTGTGTGTGTGTGTGTGTGTGTATAGGATGATCTGTTTGCTCACGCTTTTTTTTTTTTTTTTTTTTTTAAAAAACCGTTCTGTTTATGTCTTAAAGTTGGTAACCCTGATACGACTGTTTTGGGTCGCATGCGCTATCATACACTGCAAACACTGTCCTCTGACGACGCTCCCTCTAAAACCGCGCATCTTAACAAGATGCGACAGAGTTCAGTGGATTCGACACATGCAAAAAGCAAAACCTGTAGGGTTCACGTGTGAGTGAACTGCCAGTGCCCTTGATCGCGTTCTACATCACAGCTTCGATGAGCAGTGCAGGATCTAACACATCATCGGCGATCACTACAGAGCATAAGGACAGTGGCAGTGGGAGATGAGTGGGCGGTGAGGCGAGGACAGGGATGTCGGGATCGTAAAAAAAAGAAAAAAAAAAAAAGGGGGGGGGGGGGTGGGGGGGGGGATTGGAGCGCAGAATGGGGGGGGGGGGGGGGGAGAGAAGGCGGGCGCGGAAGCGAGGTGAGAGTGGGGAGTTTGAAAGCAACGTCACTGGGTCTGACAGATATTGCCCCCTGATAGCCACAGAGGATAATTGCAGATGGTGGCAAGTTTTCAAAGACCCGGCTGTTGCGGGCTGTCAGCATGCACACCCAGGCTTGCAATGACTGCTTGCAGCAGTTTCTCTGCTCCTGTTATAATGCGTGCATTCACAACTCTGACAGTTCGGGTTTGGGCGCGGGGAAGGTGTTGAGAGAGAGAGAGAGAGAGAGAGAGAGAGAGAGAGAGAGAGAGAGAGAGAGAGAGAGACAGAGAGAGATGAATCACAAACATAAATGTGTGCAGTCTCTCTCTCTCTCTTTCTCTCTCTCTCTCTCTGTCCATAAATAAGCGCATTCTCTCTCTCTCTCTCTCTCTCAATGAGGAAAGAAGTTACTTTTCGTTAACGGAAATACAATTTTTCAAAGAGCACAAATGCAGTAGGTGGAGAATTGACAAATGTTCGCAAATCGAGACAATCATCATCATCATCATCATCATCATATATATATATATATATATATATATATATATATATATATATATATAAAATAGCCATTTTCCCAACAGAAACTTCTCATGTTCCGCACCATATCGCACACACCGAGCACACAGACTGCTTGTATTATGCGCAGTGTAGTCCGCACACAACACACAAACTGTTTACCTTTTCTAAAGTAAAGTTCATATCCAGCAAAATTAATAATCTTCTTTCGGTCGATACAGCTAGATCCACACATGACACAAAAACTGCTTGCGTTTGGCACAGAAAGAACACACAGCCAACATACACAGCACAACAACTGCTTACGTTCTGTGCAGAAAGGTCCTGTCCAGCCCGCTTGACAGCCGCTATCACAGTTTCCGGTCACGTGATGACAGGTGCTATTGTCGGCGCACATCCCACAATCCTTTGTGCACTCCACGCCGTGCGTTCCGTTTTCGCATGCTGCACAGAGCAGATGGACACATTTGAAATAAATATGACAACTGGGTGAGTGTCAAAATCGAAAAAAGAAAATAAGAAAAAGAAAACAAGAAAGAGGACAGTTTTATTTCCAGCCAAATGCAGACAAGGACGCCATGTGGGGCAGAGAGAGAGAGAGAGAGAGAGAGAGAGAGAGAGAGAGAGAGAGAGAGAGAGAGAGAGAGAGAGAGAGGTCCAATTAACTAACTGCCAACTGGACAACGCTGTTAGTACTTAATGACCAGTAAAACGGGAAATGTTTCATGTTTGCATAAGAAATATTCAATCTTCTTTTTGTTCGTTTGTTTGTATACTTTTTCTTTTCTCTCTCATTCTTGTTTTATGTTTTTCTATTTGCTGGTAAAAAAAAAAGAAAACAACTCAAATCACCAGTACCTTATACAAACTGATAAAATTCGCTAGACGTTTATGGATTCACTGGTTACTAAACGAGAACGCGCGCGCCTCAGATGCGCAAACATCTACGTAAAGAGCAGAAAGAATGGACTTGGAAGAAGGACATGCTACTGACACTGAAGACTCTTTATTGTATAGCTTTACAAAGCTTTCAGACAAGGGAATTATATTAATATCCTAATTTCCTGTCGTATAACATGGCTGGATAAAACACGTTCATAATGTTTGAATAATTCATACACCAGTCTGAGGAACTAGTTCATCTTGCTAGCTTGTTCGTGTGTGTTTTTTTTTTTTGGTTCGTTTTTCTTAGCAGTTCTGATTTCCTAATCTGAACGCTTTCGTAGTAAATTCGTTGGGCTCAGAGGGTTATTCTTCACTTTGTGTTCTTAATATATTAATCATTATGTATTCCTCTGGGCAGACTGCAAATGCCATAAAATGATACTTTTTTATGTAAATGTGAGCGCAATGGACATTTAAATTTTAAAAAGAAAGTGAATTTCTTTTTCGCTAACAATCTTGCATGCTGGACATACTGAATTTTCATCATAAAGTGCAGACACGTTTTGCGGATTTTTACCCCATACAATCGGACTCTAAATTTGAAACGTGCGTGTCTCTATCCTTTGTTTGTAATGTGTAACACATAATTGTGAGCTTCAATTTGGGCCCTTAAATGAACAAAGCCATCCATGTTCATCATTATTCTCTGTCTGTGAATGCTAGTTCTGTTTACAGTTACATATCAACCGATCCTTGAATTCAGCTATGGAGCTAAACTGGCACCCTATCCTTTGACACTCCAACACAATACCCAAATCATTTCCAGTTGTCATAACCTGGTTCGAGGTGACGAAGAAGCATACCATATGCTTGTTTGCAAATTCTTGTCTGGTGTAATCTAGTCAATCTTAGCCATTAGTTCAAGACGTGCACATTTTCGCTGCTTGTGTATAGCTTGCAAGTGCCCAATTTTTGGGCTGAGTTTGTCAGAACAGTGTTCAGTCTCTGAGTGTTAAATAGTTCCATAATACACTTGCATCCGAAGGTTTTTGCATTACACACATTTCAGGTACTCCTTTCTTACCTTTCTACACATTTTGTCAAAGATGAACCCAGTTTTGTAGTTAACGCCATCCCATCCCTGAACATTTATACGAATTAGTCCATGTAAGTTCAGTGACACCACAGAATCATCTTTTTCGACTTGCAAGAGTCCACCTTTGCGAGAAACTATAATCTCTGTTTTTTTTTTCCATATCTACTGACAAAGACATATTATCCGCCAGTCTTTTTCAAAAACTGATTTAACTGATTCTGCAACGCCACAAAAGTTTCTGATTACAAATTTACATAATCAGCAAAGAGTATAATGAATAAGTCTATTGGTCCTGGAATCAGCTGGATACCATACCTACCTTCATTTCATATACTAATGACCAACTTATTTATGGTGGACTAAGAAGATATCTTGCTTCACATTCCTTGGACATTGGAAAAATCTGAATAATTAGCTTATCACGAGCACATGCTAACACTGAATCATGTAGTCCTTTGAAATTTTACACATTTTCTCATTAACAATAATCTTTCACATTACTGACCATAAGAGATTCCTGTCAACAGAATCAAAAGTCTTCTTTAAGTCGACAAAGGCGACCTACAGTTTTGAATTTATTTGAAGGTATTTTTCTACAATAGCATATAACGTAAGATTATGATAAATCGCATTACAACTCGACCAAAATTAAGCCTGTTCCTCCATGTCTTTGCTCTCTAATTCAAAATACAGCTATATGCTTAACTTTCTTTTCCTTTCCTTTACTTTACTGTTTGGCAGATTTCCATCTCCCCCTTTTAGAAAGGCACCTTAATATTTTTTGACCACTCATGAGACCAGATTCCATTATCGCACATCTTGTTACATACTTCTAAATGTGAGATCACTGCTTCGTTTGCGTATTTCAGCATCTCACTAAATGTCTTTTCTAAATCTGCACTCTTGCCACGTCTGCACCGACTTGCCACGTGTCAATGCCGACGACTACCACTTCTTGGTTAGTTACTGGTTCATTACCTGGTTTGATTCGCCGTTTTCAGTATGTTTCTTTATCTGAATCCAACTTGTCTCCATGCTGATGCACAGAGCCTGCGGAATCATAGAATTTGTGAAAATGGTCACACCATTGGTAACTTGATATATTATTGTTATTACAGACTTCAACATAAGTTAAGGACCACTTGCAATCTGTCTGACAAATGCAACACGCGCGAAAGCAAAAATGTTTCATGTGTACAGGTATATTTAATTGCAACCGTTGTGAATCAAATTAAAGCAATTTTATTTGGATTGCGTAATGTTTTTGCAATGATAAAGCAATGTAAAGAGACCCACCCTGGGAAAAGAAAATCCACAAACATGTTTCTTTAATCTGTTAAAAACGGATGTGTCCACCCCGCGCAGCAAAACAATCGAGACAACGCTGCCCCATGGAGTTGATGGTGTTTGCGATGACGGCCTGGGGGATGTTTTCCCACTCCTGTCGCAGGACGTGCAGCAGCTGTTCCCGATAAGGTGGACGTAGGCAGTTTGCATGGACTCGCCGGCCAAGTTCTCCCCAGATGTTCTCGATTGGATTGAGATCTGGACTGTTCGCAGGCCATGCCATACTGGTGATCCCAGCTTCCTCAGTGAAAAAGTGTTGACAGCTCTGCAGCGGTGTGGTGTGGCGTTGTCATCCTGGAGGACAGCTTGGGGTCCGATCTGCTGGTGGGTCGCATGACCAGAGGCTGTAAGATCTCTTGCAGGTAGCGCTGCCCATTTAGCATGCCCTCCACATGGTAGAGAGGAGTCCTGTAGTGTCGGCTGATGCCTCCCCAAACCATAATGGAGCCACCTCCAAAAGCAGCCGCCACCTGGATAGCATCATCTTGCAGCTGCTCCTGTGGGCGCCGCCACACCCTGATGCGGCCGTCTTTTTGGGGCTCACCTTGAAGCGCGATTCGTCGGTGAACAGGACATGGCCCCAATGAGCACGAGTCCACCTCAAAATTAATGGTCCTGGCACCAAGCAAGTCGGCGTGCCCTGTGACCTGCAGTCAGCATGGGCTTCTTCACCGGACGCCTGGAACGCAAGGTGGCGGCATGTAGGCGACGCCGAGTGGTCTCTGCCCGCTTACTGCTGTGTTGGTGGAAGCACGCAGTAGCTGACTCAAGGCATTGGCGGTGGTTGTCCTCTCCCGAAGGGCCTGTCTGCAGAGGTACCGGTCCTCACGTTGTGTGGTTTTCTTGGGACACCCTGGGCGTGGTTGTTCCTGGACGGTGCTTGTGGTTTGATGGCGCTGTCTCAGACGGATGATGACCGAGTGTGACACTTGCAGCCTTCTAGCCACCTCTTGGACGCCTACTCCGTCCTGCAGCCAGGCGATAGTAGCTCGGCACGATCGAAATTTCTCAACTTTCGTCTCGCTGGGCATGTTGGTGTTGTGCTTCAGAACGGGTATTCGACGGCTTTTATGGCCATTGTGGTGAGCACAACGCACTCCCATACCTTCATGCTGTCACGTGCATCATGATTTTCACCTGTAGACAGTTCGAGTCAGTGTGCACGGATTGCTGACAAACAGCTTGTTTTGCCAAACAAGGCACTTTTCTGCACGCTCAAGGGGAGTCAGTGCAGCTGTTGCATGCTTGGCGGTATTTATTGAGAAGGCCTGACGACTGTCGCGTTCAGAAACCTTGGCAATTACTAACCTTTATTTGATATTTGATTTTGAAAGCACCTAAGGCATTCTGCGGTGTGGTCTTTTTGGACTCTGGAGTGACTGTTCAAGCTTCTCCAGTTGCCAACTCTCTAGTGTTTCCGATTAACAATGGCTTGTTCTCGTCTTTTTTTTTTTAATAATGGACAAACACTTTCATTTCCCCCTTAACTGTTTTGTCCTTTTGCCTGTTTGAACGCTCTCATTAACTCCAGATTTCTTTCGTGCATATTATTTATCAAACCAATTATCAACAAGTCTCCTTTTCTTGTCATCCATTTTAACCATAGACAATGCAGCACAACACATTGTGTAAGTGAACATGTTGACCCGATGAATTCATTTCGTCGTTTAGTCTGAGCTGCGAATCATTCAAACTACATTTAGATTGAAAAGAGTGCAACTCTTCTCTATATTTACGTGCGTAATCTTTTTTTCTCCTTTCGTTGTTGACATTTCTATTTTCCTTTGTTGTTTTTTATACAGACAGAATCATACAGCAACATTAAGAATCGGGGGAAAAGGTAGAAAACAAGACAAAGATAAATATTCAAATAATAAACAGAAAAGAAGATATAACCTCAGCATAGCATCATATATGCATATACAGCATGGTAAATTGGCGTCTTGCACCACGCAGTACAACGCATTGTACTTTATGGAAGGTACTTGTATGTTGCGCAAGCATGCTTTAAGAAGAAAGAAAAAGAACACTACTATGTAAGTAAATTCGCCAGACCTTCCCAGTCACCGTTACAATACCCGATCACAACACTTTCCAAAGTTATGTTCAGAATTCTGTTTGATTTCTCTATTAACACTATGCCTGCATTATCATCATCACCGTCACCTAGTACTATCATTTCGGAGGAAACATTCGATAGATTTGACAGGGTCTCAAGAAGACTGGTCGATCGCAACTTGTTCTTGCATTAAGGTTGCCAACATTCTTCTTTTAAGGGTCACTTGGAGTATGCTCCCTTGACAGGAGAGAGAGAGAGAGAGAGAGAGAGAGAGAGAGAGGAGAGCGAAGTTCGGGCGGGTTGGGTGGGGGGTGGGATTGGGGTGGGATGGGGGGGTGGTGTAATAGTGAGGGAGAGGGGCGGGGAAAGGGCAAACAACAGAACAGACAACGGTGATAAGGCACGAAAGCCGGCAAGAGGATGGCTGGCATCACACCTGTTTACGTCACTACCTTTTGTCTGCTTTTCGTTTTCTGACGCCTATAGGGGCCCACTCCCCGCTCCACCCCTTCTTCCCCTTTGTAACCCTTATCCTCAACTTTTATACCTGTCCTCACATTCCTCAATCTCTCCGTTTTGGTGTGTGTGTGTGGGTGTGTGTGTTGTGTGTGTGTGTGTGGTGTGGTGTGTGGTGACGTGCGTGCGTGCGTGCGTGCGTGCGTGCGGTGGTGTGCGTGTGTGTGTGTGTGTGCGTGTTCCGTTTGAGCCGGTAAACAACTCCCCCACCCCCCTCATCTTAATACCCCCTTACATTCTCTCTAGAGTCACCTCGACACGTAAGGCGTTTGATACACACTATTGAGCATGCGCGCCATGCGTTAACTGTTTGAACCCCCCCCCCCCCCCCCCACCCACACACACACACACACACACACGTTTTTGTCATATACGTGCGTACATTACGCGAGAACCCATCTCACCCTCCTATGCTTCATCCACCTCCTGTACACTTACTTACAAAACAAAATTCAATCTCATTCCGCTATGCAGGACACGTCCGCTATTCTATCTTCATCCGTGGCACACATTCCTTGGATAAAAACGTCGCCCGCTAACACTCAGTGTACGCTCCAACCTGGCGCCAATTGTCTCTTACTCATGTGGGCGGGTGTGGGCGGGACAGCACAGAAGAGCGGGCCTCCAGGATTCCTAGTCGGCAGGTAAACACCGCCGAGTCCGGTGGGCACCAATCGTCAGTAAATTCATCATACTTGGCGAATCGTGTTTGAGATTGATGTGTGTGTGTGTGTGTGTGTGTGTGTGTGTGTGTGCGGTGTGTGTGTGTGTGTGTGTGTGTGGTGTGGTGTTGTGTGTGTGTGTGTGTGTGTGTGTGTGTGTTGTGTGTGTGGGTGTGTGTGTGTGGTGGTGTGTGTGGTGTGTGTGTGTGTTGTGTGTGTGTGTGTGTGTGTGTGTGTGGGTGTGAGAGTGTGTGTGTGTGTGTGGTGTGTGAGGAGAGAGAGAGAGGACGAGAGAGAGAGGGAGAGGAGAGAGAGAGGGAGAGAGGAGAGAGACGAGGAGAGAGAGAGAGAGAGAGAGAATCCAGCGCCTGGTCAAGTTCTTTTTGTTCGCAGTCACTTTAACCTTCGATGTAGATAAGGCAAATGTTGTCTTGAAGGCTAGTTGAGGTCAGACAAGACACAAAATTCTTTATTTGAAAGATATCCTGTTTATTTTCCAAATGATACGATAAACAGAGAGGCTCTGAGCCGGAATAGCTCAGTTGGTAGAGCGCCTGACTCGCAATCTTGGTGATCCTGGGGTTGCGGGTTCGAACCTCCGCCGGGGCGTTCGGTACAGGGGGGATTTTTCCCTCGGAGTTAACATTGGTTTCTGACTCCATTTCCCATACAGTCCTTCGAATGAGACTATAAACCGAGGTTCCGTGTGTGAACACGCACGCATAACATCTTGCACACACGTAAAATCCCCATCACCAACGTTCGGAAGAGTAGGCTAGTTTGGCCGTTGGTATGGATGACACGTTACACATAGCATGCACCCTGAGTGAGAAATGGAAAGAATGAAGGAAGTAAAGGAAAATGAGTGATCGATATTGAAACGATACTGACTGGATGACACACCGGGAAACGACTGAATGAAGCGCCAGCTGGCAGCTCTTCAGTCGGCACACTACCCAGGTAGGCAGCACCCGTTGTGTAAACGAGTGTTGATTGTAAAGCGCTTAGAGCTTGGCGTCTAGCCGAGAATAGGCGCTATATAAACATTCATTATCATCATAACATATCTTCGACTAGTAGGACATGGCGCAATTTTTAGTCAGTAAAGACAAAGGACGTTAAAACACCTTTGAACCGTTCTGATCGAAAAAAAAAATCTGTCATATATCGAAACCTCTCAACAGAATTCTTCGAATTTAGGACCTTCTCCCGAAAATACTTTTATCCATCTCTCTGGTTGATTTTTACTTTTACACGTTGTCAATTGTCAATGTAAGACTTCACCTATATGCATGAATGAAAAACACTAGGGAGATAAAGGTTTCCATGAACCTGTGGGGAAAAAAAAAAACAAAACAAAACACTTTAGCAATGTGCCCTACGGGGCAGTTGTCCCCCTTTCATGTCGTTGTTTGGTCAGTGCACGATTCGACTGATTTCAGCGCACCTTGACAGACGGCAGACTGCTCTGTAGAACCCAGAGCCGCATTCTGTCGATGACGACGTCTCATTTTCCTGTGGGCCTCTCTGAGCTATGGTAGCCAAGTGCCTTACGCAATGCTCAGAAGCCAAAAAACACCAGATCACTTCAATCAATGCGTTCATCAGTTAATCAGCTGAAGCAACCAGTATTTCCTGCTTTCTCCCAGAAATGTACAAGAACGAAAACGCCATGAATATGGGCTGAAACGAGCCACTGTGTCCATCCCGCCAAAACCAACAAACAAAAACGAAGCAAAACAAAGAAAACAACGAAAAACGCTTCTCCAGTGCTAGGATCACGGCTTTCACCTATTGTCTGGTGCCAAGAACTTGCGTCAACTAGAGACAACACATGGAACAGCCTGGGAAGCGGGACACTGGTCCTCGCACACCTTTTTTTCTGATGTGTGACACTTTGAGCAGTGACTACCACAGGCCTGAAAACGCGTGGACGCGGGTGACAGCGATGAAAGATGGGCACGGTTCGTATCACATGTTCGTGCTGCTTCGTCAATCAAATTTGCTCGTTCCACTCTAAGACTACCCCCCCTCCCCTCCTCCGCCCCGCCTCCCTCCTCCCCCCCCCCCCTTCCTTCCCCACGCAATCTGTCCCAAACATCGGCTATTGTTACCAAACACGCCTCCACACCACCTCCTCCCTCAACCCCTCTCCTCCGTGCCCCTTTTCTCCACCGAATTGAGTGTTGGCGTGTGCCAGAGACAGGGCATGAAGGGTGAAGTCTTGTGGTGCTGATCCTTTGCGGCACTGTCAGCACCACCTACGTTGGAACAGGTGCTGGTGGGGTGGGGTTTATATTATGTGCCATTATGTGTCTGTCAACAGGAGAAAGAGCGAGGGTGTTGGAGGGCGCGCGCGCGCGCGCGTGTGTGTGTCAGTGGGTCATACGTTTGTCTTTTACGTGCGTGCGTGTGAACTTTTGCGCCGCGCGCGGCGAGAAGAGAGAGAGAGAGAGAGAGAGAGAAGAGAGAGAGAGAGAGAGAGAGAGAGAGAGCGAGCGTTTTTGCGTGTCATATGAGCAGAGAGAGCAGTTTTAGCGTGCGGTTTGTGCGTGTTTGCGTGTGGTGTATGCGCATGTTTTGTGTGTGTGTGTGGTGTGTGTGTGTGTGTGTGTGTGTGTGTGTGTGTGTGTGTGTGTGCGGTGCGCGCGTGTGTGTGTGTGCGTGTGTGTGTGTGTGTGTGTGTGTGTGTGTGTGTGTGTGTGTGTGTGTGTGTGGTGTGTGTGTGTGTGTGTGTGCGTGTGGTGTGTGTGTGTGTGTGTGTGGGTGTGTGTGTGTGTGTGTGGTGTGTGTGTGTGTGTGTGGTTGTGTGTGTGTGTGTGTGTGTGTGTGTGTGCGCGCGCGCGCGCGCGCGCGTGTGTGTGTGTGTGTGTGTGTGTGTGTGTGTGGTGTGGTGTGTGTGTGGTAAGGTGGAGATGATTTGAGTGGACAACAAGAGGAACATTACCTCTTTATCAACAAATGTTAATGACCCTTTTAACAGGAATTAAAACCGTGGTCCTTTTTTTCAATTTTCAAAATGGAAATTGTCAGTCACGAGACATTGTCATCATGAGCGCTTCCATAGGGCCTATCCTCGGTTTGACACCAAGCTTTGTGAGTTTTATCACATACAGCCTAGGCTGCTAACCTGAGCACAGTCTTCCGAAAAACTGCCTGCTGTCGCGACATTCAGTCGTGTTCCCGTGTCATTCAAAATATTAGAAAGTGCTGAAAATCACAAATATACAGCCTAAAATGTGTATCTACACAAACATACGTAGCGAAATAAAAACATCTTAACTCCCTCCCTCCCTGTACCCTCCCCCCCCCCCCCCCCCCGTTTTTTTTTTTTTTTTTTTAATTAGGCTGTCAATCACAAGGCTTCAAAAATATTCAGAATCGGTGTGTGGTCAGTCTGTGATGTGTGAAATGATGTAATTGTATCCACAGTTCGGTCAGTTCATACACTGTCGTCTCTGCCCTTGGACTCGATGTTAATTTGTCGTTCTAGCGCCGAAATATTGCTGTGGTGAGCAGTTCCCTCTGTGTGCATTGCTGAGCTTGCTGAGCTATTCACGAGGCGTCTTGCGCTGCTTTTACATGTGGGCAATCGCAAGTTTTATTTGGCTTGGTTGCTTCGGTCAACCGCGTTCTTCCCCTCTGCTTTAGCAACGATATTTTCCACTATAACGTCAGTCCCCCATTTCCTCAGCTTGCTTACTTCAATTTTCCGCCTTCTTCACCTTGGGTTGATAAAAAAAAACAAACATGGCTTGATAAAAAAACAAACAAACAAACAAAACGATATTCACACTTTAACGCCACACCCCCCCTTTTTTTCCTCTGCTAAAAAGGTCACCATGATCGTGCCCATAATTAGGCTGATTTTAAAGTTTTGCTAGTGCTAAAAAAAAAAAAATGATTAAAAAACAACAACAACAACAAAAAAAAAAAAAAAAAAACGTGGGCTCCCATATGGCTTCAGTTTACCATCGACCATGACCTTAACAGATGTCACGTGCGACGCAAGGCGCGTGAAACACACAGCTGATCTAAATCTGCGGTTCCCCGTCACCGGGAGAATTCTCGGAGCTGACGATCTGCTCATTTGACGCTAGATGCCGAAAAGCAACCAGCACTTCCTGCCGTCGTCCAACTTGAACCCAAAGAAAGAAACAACAACAACAACAACAAACAAACAAACAGACCAACATCCACGCCCAAACTTTTGGAGACTGAGCCAATATGTAATAAAAGCAAGCAAAACAAACACGCATGCACAAAGAGTGTTTACACGCTATAGTGTGCGTGTGTGTGTGTGTGTGTGTGTGTGTGTGTGTGTGTGTGTGTGTGTGTGTGTGTGTGTGTGTGTGTGTGTAATTTCTAGGTTTTTCATGTGTAGTCATTATGCATACGTGCGAATGTGTGTGTGTGTGTGTGTGTGTGTGTGTGTGTGTGTGTGTGTGTGTGTGTGTGTGTGTGTGTGTGTGTGTGTGTGTGTGTGTGTGTGTGTGTGTGTGTGAGAGAGAGAGAGAGAGAGAGAGAGAGAGAGAGAGAGAGAGAGAGAGAGAGAGAGAGAACCAGTACAAACATACATGACTGTACGCGTGTGTGTTTGTGTTTCATAGTGCACGCGCGCAACCCACAGAGCGCACAAGCGCGCTCGCTCCTGCGCGTTTGCCTACGTTAACGAACGTTTCCCTGTGTATATGTTTTTTGCCATTTCATTCACGCCCCAAACTCAAACATCTTGTTTCCGAATTTCTCAGTAATTTCTCCCCATTCCATCGCACCGCTTCCGCCATACTGCCCCCCCACCCACCCCCAGCCCCTCCACGACTTTCCATTGCTCTGAAACCGGTGACAAGCCCAGAACATCCCAGGCAGCATGTCGCGTCTTGCTGGAATGTTCGTGACATCCCGAAATATACGTTTCGACACGGTTACTCACCGTGACGAGATCTGACGTTTTGAGCACACGAGTCATGTTCCTATGTGGAAAGGCAATGGAGTGAAGGAAAGAGAGGAAGAGGAGGGGCCAGGATTGAGCTCTCACACACACACACACGCGCGCGCGCGCGCGCACACACACACACACACACACACACACACAGACAGAGAGAGAGAGAGAGAGAGAGAGAGAGAGAGAGAGAGAGAGAGAGAGAGAGAGAGAGAGAGAGAGGACTTGTTTCATTTCCACTTTTTAGGTTTTCAGCCAGTTTTGCTCTTGTTAACATATGCTGGAAAATCTCTCTATTTTTGGAAACAGCATGCTGCTTCAGAATTATTGCATCAGAATGATTGTTTCGGGTGTTCAATACCATCCACATAGAACAGCAGAAAACAGTCCGGAGGATGGTTAATCGAGGTGCATATAACTCTCTGCACCCACCAACAGCGATATGACAGACGGTCGACCATACCAGTCAATTGTTATTTTAAGACACAAAAGGAAGATTAAAAAAAATCAACACAACAGACACGAAAACAAATGAATCTTTCTTACGCTGAACACAGAAGCGATCAAAGCTAAGTGCATTTTCGTTATTTGTTTCATGTTTGTTGCACCTGAAGAAGACCTAAGAGGTTGAAACGCGTTGTGTGGTTTGTCTTGTGACTCGTTTGTTCACGTTTCTCTGGGCGGTTCGCTGACATTTATTTAAGATTAACTTTATCACTTAATTCATGAAATGTTCCCATGGAATACATAATATTTTGTCAGTCCGACTAAGTTGTATTGTTCAAGGGCTCACACACACGTTTTGAAAGCTTCGCGCATACTTAGCTGATTAAGACTCACCAGTGAGGCATCAAGTTCATACTGTTTTGTCCGAGCTGGGAAAATGACTTAAAGCAAATTCATTTAAACTTTGTTGGGGCTTCTTCCACTTTGGTCCTAAAGGAACACCGGCTGTCTTAAAACCAAAATTGGCACCAAGTAAGTCTAACAACTTTTCCAAACAGAAAAAAAAATCGTTATAATAAATAAATCGTTATAGATCAGACTTGATTTGTTGTACACATCCGTATCTCCGTATACAGAACATTCAATAAAATCTCTTATCTATTAAAATTGCAGCTTTCACAGCAGACCATCATCATTTCATTCAAAACAATATCTGTCGCAGTTATGTTGTGTGTACAATGAGAATTTAAGTCCATTTTACCCCAGTGGAGGTGTACATTTAAATCCGGCATTCCAAGCTGTCCACTTTTAGACATTTGGCAGATATCTTTCTGTTAATGTTGTCTTTCTTTTCACATTCCCCAGAAATGAAAAAAAAAAAAAAAAAAAAAAAAACAAGCCCCTCACCAAATCAAGATATTTTGAAGACGAAGTTGTCGAAGGTATTATGTAGAACATCCAGGGGTGTTCTGATTTCCATAGAAATTTCAGAATTTCCCCAGTTGTATGACGGTGCTTTGGTAGAATTTTAGTACATGAGAGAACTTCAGAACTTTTTCCACATAAAAGAAAAAAAAAATTGGTCATAAAACTTTTTAAACATTGTCATTATTATGGTAGTGGTGGTCGGATCAGTTGAGAGAGAGAGAGAGAGAGAGAGAGAGAGAGAGAGAGAGAGAGAGAGGAGAGAGAGAGACAGACAGACAGACAGACAGAAAACAGACAGAGAAAGATAGAAGACAGAGAGAGAGAGAGAGAGAGAGACAGACAGACAGACAGACAGACAGACAGACAGACAGACAGAAGAGGGGATCCGGGAGGGGGTGGAAATAGGTGTGTGTGTGGGGAGGAGAGGTTACGCCAGAGGGGCGGCCAGTCAGACAGAGGAACAGAGAGATTCAGAGATTGGGAGAGATGGAGATAGACAGTGGCGCTGTTTCATCCTAACCGCCTAGCGACAAGGACGGGCCGGTGGTAAAGGTGAACGGCAACATCAACAACACGGCGGCGTCAGCGCTACCCACGTCACGATCACCTACGTAGCGTACGTGCTTACAGCAGAAACGCAGGAACCCGCTGCAACTTCCCAGAATCCCAGGCCCCCAATCCCACGTCACACCTCTACGGCCGGACAATTAAAACTTCTGTTTCCGCCTTACGGGAGATAACTCCCGCGCAATCAACAGAACAAGCGACGCGTCTGTTTCCTAACAATGGCGCCCTTTTTTCCCCACCCCCGCCCCCTTCCTTCCCTCCTCTTCCCAGGAGTAAAATGGCGGAGGGATCTGGATGTGGGCGCTGGTTGTGATAAGGTCTGGTGGAGCATTCGCACGAGGATGCGCGCAGACTGTGCGGACTTTGTTGTGATCAAGGCTTTTTTTGTTTGTTTGTATGTGTGTTCGAGCAGCATTTGGTTGTGATTTTGTTAAAAAAAAAGTTTTGCAACTGATCTGTAACATGTAATTTTTATTTCGAAATCTGAAAACAAACAAACAAACGAAAAAAAAAAGTGAAAAACAAAAACAAGAGTTAAAGACAAAATGAACGAAACAAAGCCACGGCTTCAATTATGTGTTAGCCGTTAGAAATGTTACCTTGTCAATCACTGTACTGATCTGAGCGCATTACGTCAACCAGCAATCATCTTGCACTGTGTATATATCCTGGTTTGGAAGCAAATATACTTCGTCCTGTCGTTGCTGGTTAGGCCTTAAATCTTTGTCTACCAAAACGGAGAGACTGCTGGCAAAACAGTGTTTTTGGAGTGTTGACATGCGCGTGACACGACGTGTATCACAAATTAAATATCCGAGTATCCTCTACTCTGGAAAAAAAAATGTATTCAAATTTCACGAAGCCAAAATGCAGGCCAATGGAAAGTTTCTGACAGAGGAAATGGCTCAGATCGTCCCAAATGACAATAATAAAACTGAGCAGTGAATGCAAATGGGTTCAAGATGCACCCAATCACCAAATTGGAAGACAAACCGATCAGTGATTCAGGAACAATACGTGTGATGCACCGAGGTCGCTTAGTCTATTTACGGTGAATATGGTTTTTTAATTTCGAATTCCAAACTCAAGAAATATGACGGTGAATTTTGTTTTTTTTATTTCGAATTCCAAACTCAGAAATATTACGATGAATACTGTTTTAATTTCGAATCATTCCGAACTCAAAACTTTATTTTCGTTCCACTCTAAACTGTTTGGACGTGTGAATTTCAGAAGCAAGCAGAAAAGCTGATTTTAAGCGATCGAATCTTGGATGGTTTGGAATGCCTTAACGAAACGACAAAACAAACAAGCAAAGAAACCAGCACATAAACACATGACATGAAAATAAAGACAGAGCATTTGGTACGAGATTTCTTTTTGTTGTGATGTTCAGAACTGTCAATAATCGTAAGCCAGCCCTTCAAATAGATACTGAACTAGAAGGCACTCAGGAGACCACAGACCTCTGTCAAGGTCAAACAATTCTTTGCTCACTGGAGCCTCTTTGTAGTCCGGTTACGCTAAATTTTTACAAGTTCATAGACGTCAATACATCTAATAAGCATTTTCGCACGAGGATCCATGTATGATGTGCTGAAAAAATTTGTCCAAAAAATGTCGAAAATACCTTCTCTTGCAATGTCAAAGAAAGTTACAAAAAACAAACAAACAAACAAAAAAACCTGGATCCGCCCTTGGACCCGGATCTGTATGAAAAATTAAATGTGTTCGTCCCTGGGGCTCATTCAATCGTTCCACCGAGTTTCGTTGAAATCCGTTGAGCTGTTTTCTACATAAGCTTGCTGACAGACAGAAACAAAGCAGCCAACAGACGCGGGTGAAGACAAGTCTCTGTGGCGGTGGGAACAAACAACAATCGTTATACAGGAACACACGACTTTTATCCTATTTCAGTTCACTGCTGCTCTTGCTGCTGCTGCTGCTGCTACACCTACTGCTGTTGCTGATACTTTCTGCTGCTGCTACACCTATTACTGTTGCTGCTGCTGCTGCGCTGCTACACTTATTACTGCTGCTGTCTCTGCTTCTGCTACAACTACTACAGTTGCTTCTTGCTGCTGCTCATGCTACAGCTGCTGCTACACCTATTGCTGTTTCTGCTGCCCGCTGGTACGTTTACTACTGCTGCAGCTGCTACATCTACGACTCATGCCGCTGTTTTTGCAGCTACTTCTACGTCTATACTGCTGCTGCTGTTTCCGCTACAACAACAACAACCACAACTACTACTACTGCTACTACTACTACTACTACCGCCATTACTACTACTAATCTTACTACTACTACTACTACTGCTACTGCTGCTGCTGCTGCTGCTACCACCATTACTACTACTAACCTTACTACTACTACTTCTATTATCATTCTTAGCACTACTACTTCTGGTGGTGATGGTGGCGGTGGTGGTGTTGTTGTTGCTTCTGTTGTTGCTGCTTCTGCTGTCGCTGCTGGGAGAAGATAGGGACAGTTGTATAGAATGTAAAAGGGAAAAAAAATTGAGAACATCGAAGTGATCTACAGCACAATTCAAGGATATTACTCATTGGAACATTAAAAAAAAAAAACGGGTCAGTCGATAATTTAACAAGGTAAAACAACTGAAACCATTCTAAAAATTAAAAAAAAAAACACATTTCTAGTGTCTGTGGATAGCACAGATTTCATTAACTCGCAGTAGTAAAAAAAAAAAATAATGTGCTGAAAACTGATACGGGTGAGTGACGATGACAACGAGCCTTACTTTGATCGCAGCGGCGGCCCGCCCTGCCAGCCGGGCATACACCCCCCTGCACACAGCCCGGTGACAGGGTTGCAGGTTTGCTGCAGTCGGCAGTGGCCGCACTTGTACACGCAGTTCGGGCCGTACGTGTACGGCTCGCAAGCTGAAAAGTGACCAGATCACCAACCTTCGATGTCTAATATTTGCTATGATTTATAAGCTCCGGTAACGGCACAGGGCCACGTGGGTGCTAAAAACACTCCAACAGACCCGAAACAACGATAAACACCCAGACACTACAAAATCCAGAGCACAGCAAAACATTTAAACACAACTAACCTCAAAGACACCATGAACACTAAAACGCTACAAACATTTAGAACTAAACACATCAAAAGTACTATAAAAAACTAAAACGACACAGAGATTGGCATCCTCTCATATAATGATGTCATCATCATAATCACCAACATCATCATCGTCATCATCATCATCATCAAACGTCGTCGTCGTTGTCTTCATCGTCATTGTTATCATCACCAAAATCATCATGATCGCCATCGTCATCGTCATCCGCTTTGTTGTCGTCGTCGTCATCATCATCATCATCATCATCATCATCACCATCGTCATTATCACTAACCCAGGTAACAGCCGAATTCCCTCAGACTAACCTGCATTCTCTCATATAATGTCGTCGTCATCATCATCATCATCAAAATCGTCGTCGTCGTCATCACCATCATCATCACCATCATCATCATCATCATCATCATCATCATCATCATTACCATCATCATCATCATCACTGATCTATGCAACTGCGGAATCTTTTCAGTCCTGGTATCCTCCTACGTAATGTCATCATCATCATCATCATCATCATCATCATCATCATCATCATCATTATCATCTCATCATCATCATCACGTAATGTCACTGACCCAGGTCACAGCAGAATCATCTCAGTTCAACTGGTATCCTCTTACGTAATGTCATCTTCATCATCGTCGTCGTCGTCATCATTATCATCGTCGTCATCATCATCATCCTCTCACATCATCATCATCAACATCACAACAACAACAAACAACAACAACAACAACAACAACAACATCAGCAGCAGCATCATCATCACTGACCCAGGTCACAGCGGAATCCTCTCAGTCCAGCCTGGCATCCTCTCACACAGGTTCCAGTGGCTGGAGCACAGGGCTCGTCGTCGTGACAGTGGCCACACTGGAACCTGCAGTTCCGCCCGTACCGATAGTTCGAGCACGCTGAAAGCGACACACACACACACACACACACACACACACACACACACACACACAATTAGCATAACGAGACAGGGAAGACAAGAATGAAAAAAAAAAAGCCAGGTGCCGCCGCAAAAATTACTTCAAAGGAACGGATTTTTAATGCGACCATGCCATGACCTTGATTTTTAACCTCTGCTCTTCTAACAGAGTTCTGGGTCTGGCTGACTATTGTCAGAAGTAACTCACGCTAGAAGCAAGACTCAAACTCTTATAATGCCTGTAAGGTTCTGTCTTAAATATATCGCCATGTTATGACCTTTACCTTTGACATGATTCCGCGGCCAGGCACTGGATTAAGTTTGATGATGACCGTGTACAAGATTTGCTCACTCTTGCCTACGACAGCGATTCACACGGGTGAGCGCGAACACTCGATGCACATGTTCACGATAGTCCTTACTATGATAGCCCGACTGCATTTTTGTTGTTGTTGATCAAATAAGGAAAAAACTTTTACAAAGGTCACATTTGGTAGGGCGAGCTGGTGAGCTTGAATTACTATCGTACCCTTTCATTTACATCCACATCTCTTCAAAAAACGTTCTGATTACACCGACGTAATGGGAAGACACAACGAAAGACACTTTCGGGTGAAACTCTTCAGTCACTTGCACACATCTACACAATGCTCATTACGAGAACAAAAGGGAGGAAATTCATAATTACCTTTGATGCAGTTGTCTCCCATCCAGCCAGGCGCACAACCGTGCAGGCATTGTCCGGTGGTCCGGTGACATCCGCCATGGCAACCAGGACTGCAGCGTTTCTCACACCGAGATCCGTACAGACCCTCCGCACAGCCTGCACACACAATATGAAACAGTTCAATGTTTGGTGATTCGTAAGGCCACTCCTTCCATAACACCTGCAGACACACAGTGTACTACTACGTACTTCGCTTTAATAAAATTCACTGATTAGGCAATCTCCCTTACTTCATTTTAACAGAGTTCACTGATAAGACAGTCTCTCTTACTCATTTTAACAGAATTCACTGATTAGACAATCTCTCGTTCTTCATCTAGCAGAATTCACTGATTAGACAATCTCTCCGCACAGACGGTGATGAAACACTTGGTTTTAAGCCTGGCTGATTTCTATCACCCCCTCCTCTGTACAGGCTGTAGGCAATCAGCTGGCTACTTCGTTTTAAGTCTCTCTCCCCCTCCCCCCCCCCCCTCTCTCTCTCTCTCTCTCTCTGAAGTCATTTGGACGCTGCACTGAAAAACTGCTCACCAGATTCCTCTAATTCTCTCGGATGTATCAAAGATCTGGGTCTCTGCCAACGTTTCTCCCTGTCATTTTCGCTACATCGCCATTTCATCTTTTTCAATTTTTTCTTGTCTGCTCATCCGTTTTCTTACCTCATCGGTTTCCTGAAGGATTGTTCTGCCAAGGCCGATTTGTATCCACTCTCTCAGCCCAGGATTAAGACAGACATACAATGAATTACTTCCGTTTCGAAACTGACCGGTTAGGAATCACACTCCCTCTGCCCAGACTGTAGACTGACGCACGACAAAAACTACATCGTTTTGAAGATCAATGTTTAGTAATGCCACCCTCTCCGCACAGGCTGCTGTGTCTAGGCCTGCGTTTGTGCTTCAACTAAAACACCTGAGTTGAGAAAGGCCTGCCCGATGCTCTGGATTTACACGCAGGTCAGGCATCTACTAAGTCATACCCTGGCTCTTCCTACCTCCTTTAAAAAAAAATTGATAATTAACCTTTCTTCATGTAGCTGGTAAGCTTGTGCTCTGTGGTCTCATGGCTAGCAAATATGGGAAGTGAATATGAACCAGTCAGTATCAGTGACGCCTCCTACAAGAACCGGGTTGAGCAAAATGTCACTCTCTTTTCAAGATGTCAAGAGTTCACAGAATATGAAACAAAGTGCAAAATACAATAACAACTTTGAGCCAATGCGTAGTGATGAAATATCAAAATCAACATGGTTTGCTGAATAAATGAGTCGAAGTTCAAGTTTCTAACTTTCTCCAGTCTTGGAATATGTATTTTCCTCCCACCTCCTCCCCTCTCCCTTTCTCTCTCTTCTCTACGTACGTACGTACATGCGTGCGTGCGTATGTGTGCGTGCGTGCGCGCGCGCGCGCGTATGTGTGTGTGTGTGTGTGTGTGTGTGTGTGTGTGTGTGTGTGTGTGTGTGTGTGTGTGTGTGTGTGTGTGTGTGTGTGTTGGGATCAGTCTCAGAGATGCACAACAAACCCCTCTTCCGTTCGGTATGGTCAGCCCGAAGTAATTATGCTTTCTTTCTCCTTCAGTCGAGACGAAGGTTTGAGTAGGCTCAGCACTTGGAGAAAAGTGGCCCGCTGAGTCACAACATAAAGGAGTCGCCGACACCACAGTCAGGTTCCAATACAGTACTGTGAAATGCACACAATTGTGGTAAACCTGACCTGTACAGCGTTCAAGTGTGCTTGCCGCTGTCGTAAGAGTTCTCAAGTTCAACAGCCTGGAGGCGACGCCGATACAACGCACCCCGACCGGTAAATCTCGAGTTCCTGAGTGCGTTTTACAGGCGGAGGGAATTGTGTTTTACTACCGTTGTGATGACATCATCATGTCTACACCCATCCTCAGGAGCATTTAACTCCCTTGTCGGGGGTGAGGAGAACATCTTAAACAGTCAGGAGCGTTCTTGCGGCTGAAGACAGCCTCCACGTGATGCGTCATCACCACCACAGCCTTTGAATATCGTCCTCGGGGTCTGCCCTGTATGAAATACGGACAGTTCGGACCATGACTGAGCTTCAGTATGTGATGGCAGACGGTGTGCATCTGAATACAGGGTCGAACAGATGTATGCGCTGAGTCATGTCGCGCGCGCGCGCGCGCGCGCACACACACACACACACACACACACACACACACACACTCTCTCTCTCTCTCTCTCTCTCTCACACACACACAGAGAGAGAGAGAGAGAGAGAGAGAGAGAGAGAGAGAGAGAGAGAGAGAGAGAGAGAGAGAGAGAGGGTACGATCGTATTACATTTTGCACACCCGTATAAAAAAAAAAGTATCGCGACAAAAAATACACGCCGTACAGCATTTAATGCTCTCTCTCTCTTGTAAGAGAGAGAGAGAGAGAGAGAGAGAGAGAGAGAGAGAGAGAGAGAGAAGAGAATGGTGAAAGGACAAGTACGCTTCGACAACGACCCGCCAGACAAATGTTATCGCTGGCATGGAATGAATACTTTGACGAGCGAAGGGTAGCTAGATGACATGAACGAAACATCCAGGCAAAGGACAGGGATATCCGCTGTAAACCCCCCCCCCCCCCCCCCCCCCCCCCCCCGCGCCCCCAAAGACGCTAAACAAGGTATAAGGAAAGTAGAAACAAAGTACGCAGGCCTGTTATGACATTTCTCAGCAGGAGGCCACAATAAAAGTCAAGGCTGCCGCGATCAGTCAAGTCTATCTTAACAGGCGGAAGCACAGAATAATTCTCCGGTTGTCGTGTTTATTTAAGATCAAAAGAAATATGGGGGAGGCGGCTTGGGGGCGAGCGGCATGAATATTTATTAAGCTCTTCAGCGACAGGATGTGCGAGATCCATCAAAGTCTGTCATGCGCACAGGATCATTAGTCGCGCCTGACGTCTGAACTGACGTCCGCCCCCTGGATGGTCCTCGCCAGTAGCCTCGGTGTTGGTCTTCTCATGGCAGAAAACTGCCGCCCTCCTCTTATAATTAGAATCGGCATGTGAATTATCTCATATTTCTCTCTCTTTTTTTTTGTCCACTTCAATACACATGTGCACTAGACAGTGTGCAACCATGAGTTTTATGTATAAGCTAGTGTGGGCATGCGCGCGCGCGCGCGCGCGCGTGTGTGTGTGTGTGTGTGTGTGTGTGTGTGTGTGCGTGTGTTGAATATGAGAACAGGGGACGGCCGCATGAATGAGGAGGCAAGGGGGGAGGGGGGAGGAGAGGGGAGATGAATGGCAGGTTACGAAGGAGAAGGATGGACGGGGAGGACCCGTGTTACATGTGCTACCACCTATGACTGTAACCATTCCGTGGAATTCTCACTGTCTTTGGATAAAGTCACAACGAGGTCCCAAACCAATCCAGCGAAGGATATGGCCCTTTGTGGTCGGCTGGGCTATGAGCAACATTACCTTACCTTACCTTCCCAAGCCAGTCCAGCGAAGGACAGAATGGGAAAATGGAAAGATAATGCTACAAATAAATGAACGTTTTTTTTTTGAAAAATCGACGAGTGAAAGAAATCTTGTATACGATGATCCCAAATCTAGAAAGCAGGTCACTGCGCAATACTCTTTAGTCCTGCTGTTAAGGAATAGCAGCATCGTCAGACAAACCCTGTGCCGACAGCGATTGAGATATACGATAACAATAATGAGAAGTATTCACAGAGCGCGATATATTAGCAACGGGATGCGATCGCCTGTCACTGGAGCTTAACATGCATCCAAACCACTTCTCCGCCTCTCCCCCCCATCGCCCACCCCGTCACCAACGCATAGACCCCCCCCCCCGCACCCCTGCCCCCCCCCCCCCCCCCCCTAATTCCCCCCCCCCTCCCACCCGAACGTGTAGAGGTTACGATGTAGCTCATGGGAGTGCTAGTTGAAACAAGTGCCTTAGGACTGCTTGTAAGCTCGGGCAGAGATGAGATGTTCTTCGGAATGGACGGCATGGCCGTGAACTCCAGACTATCATGGCGCACAGAGACCTCAAGTGCGTTCTCCCATGAAGAATTTAAAGCCGCAAGACTCGCTTCAGTTCAGTGAACAGGGGGAAAGAAGGGCACAAAAATACTTCCCAAAATAGATATCTCACATCATCATGTCACAAACAAAAAAAAAAACAAAAACAAAACAAAAAAAAAAAAAAAAAACTGGACAGCAAACCCCTTTTGATCTACGTAAACAAGCAAGTGAACACGGAGCTAAGGACACCTCAGCCTTCGAAAGAGATATTCATCCTCTTGTCCCTCTCTGTTAGACACACACACACACACACACACACACACACACACACACACACGCTCTGAGAAAGAGAAACAAACACACACACACACACACACACACACACACACACACACACACACACACACACACACACACACACACACATCACACACACACACACACACACGCGCGCGCGCGCGCACTATGTATGTCTCTCTCTCTCGCGCGCGCGCGCACTCATACATGCTGCATCACGTCTGCTTAATCGTGAGGCTAAAACTACTTAAGAAAGAACAGCAGAGAACTGAAGAGTGAAGGGTCCTGACGGATGAGATTCAGCAGGTGTCTTCATTATGCTGGTCAGACACACTTGCTTTGTTCTACTTTCACTCCATCTCAACAGGTGAAGAGGCCGTCAAGTCGACAAGTCCAGCAATGATTGTCTGAATGGGATTAGAGATGTTGAAGAAGAAGAAGAAGAAGAAGAAGAGAGAAGAGAGAGAGAGAGAGAGAGAGAGAGAGAGAGAGAGAGAGAGAGAGAGAGAGAGAGAGAGCGAGAGAGAGAGAGAGAGAGAGAGAGAGAGAGAGAGAGAGAGAGAGAGAGAGACACACACACACACACACACACACACATACAGACAGAGACATAGATACAGAGACGGACAGTCAGACAGAGAGAGACAAAGTACACTAAGTAGTAGCAACAGAGTCAGCGGCAGAACACCCCCCCCCCCACCCTCCACCTCCCCCCACCCCACAGTTCTGGTAGTAGTAGCACAATAGTTGTAGCAAGAACGCACCACTGAAGTCTCCTCCCGGGCAACCTCATTAAAATCCATCCCAGCACTAACAGCTACATAATGAGCGGATATGACCACTCCGCCGCCACACAGGTTGTGCAGCCTCACTTGACCTCTCTCCTCTCCCCCCTCTTTCTCTCTCTGCGTCTCCTCCCGCCCCCTCTCCTCTCTCTCTCTCTCTCTCTCTCTCTCTCTCTCTCCTCCCGCTCTTCACTATCTGGGTCAACGGGAAGGTTCTAGACAACGTCAGCTCCCTAGTAGAACAATGCCAAGCATTAAACAGAAGTAGTAGAACAATGCCAAGCATTAAACAGAAAATTAATTCAAGAAAAGAAAAGAACATTATTCAGAAAGGGACGGAGAAAACCCTGCGCGCTCAAATTTGAACATAGCGTCCCTGTCTCTGATACTGGTTTTATTCGGTCTCCCCGTTAGCGTTTGCCCTGTTACGCCTTAAGACTTGTTTTAAGTCGTTTTCAATAATTCAGCTTCGTTAAGGCCCACCCGACTATAGAGGATCTTTTTCAGAGACGTCATCGGTATCAAAGGAAAACCAAATGTCAGTGTTAAGGGCAGCATGACGAAATGTGCTGTCGGTTCGACAGATGAGAGCAAGCAAGTCATTTGCCCGACACCCTCATGAGGGAGTGGACGCCTATCTCTGGGGGACTCAGTATGTGGAGTAGAAGCCTATCTTTGAAGACACGGTATGTGGAGTACAGGCCTATCTTTGAGGACACGGTATGTGGAGTACAGGCCTATCTTTGAAGACACAGTATGTGAAGTGGGTGGCTATCTTTGAGACGCAGTATGTGGGAGTTGAGGCATGTCTTTGAGGACATAGAATGAGAATGTGGGAATGGAGGCGTATCTTTGACATAGAATGTGGGAATGGAGGCCTATCTTTGAGGACAGATAATGGGAGTGGAGGCCTATCTTTGAGGACAGATAATGTGGGAGTGGAGGCCTATCTTTGAGGACAGATAATGTGGGAGTGGAGGCCTATCTTTGAGGACAGATAATGTGGGACCGGAGGTCCATCTTTGAGGACATAGAATGTAGGAGTGGAGGCCTATCTTTTGTCTTTGAAGACATAGAATGTGGATGTGGAGGCCTATCTTTGAGGACAAAGAATGTGGGAGTGGAGGCCTGTCTTTGAGGACATAGAATGTGGGAGCGGAGCCCTATCTTAGACACAGAATATGGGAGTGGAGGCCTATCTTTGCGGACATAGAATGTGGGAATTGAGGCCTGTGTCTCTGAGGACATAAAATGTGGGAGTGGAGGCCTATCTTTCAAGACATAGAATGTGGGGAATGGAAGTCTATCTCTCAGGAAATAGAATGTGGGTGTGAACCCTATCTCTGAGGGCAATATGTGGAAGTGGAGGCCTGTCGTTGGGAACGCAGTATGCTTGAGTGGAGAACTATCTTTGAAGACACATTCAGCGGCAGACATGGCAGAGGATGGAGTTCAGCAAACTGGAGCCCTACGTTCCCCCGTTCCTCTTTGCCTGAATGGCAGTCGCTCTGTTCATCTCGAAACTCTTTGCGCTCTGAGGTCACAGGTCTCTCCAACAGGGGCTGTCACGAGCAGTGTTTTCCCAGGTGACCTTTCCTCCATGTTGCAGCTCTTGAGGTCGGTCTTCAGTGCATCA
>JADBJO010001400.1:207500-210000 GCA_016801955.1 Conus betulinus | reverse complement strand
TATGCCCGTCATTATCGCCTGTCCTGGTCAGTATGCCCGTCACTATCGCCTGTCCTGGTCAGTATGCCCGTCATTATCGCCTGTCCTGGTCAGTATGCCCGTCATTATCACCTGTCCTGGTCAGTATGCCCGTCATTATCACCTGTCCTGGTCAGTATGCCCGTCATTATCACCTGTCCTGGTCAGTAATAAAATCTGTCACTGGCTGGTTAAATGAGAGTTTTGTAAAATACTATTTGTTGTTCCAGGTAGGCGAAGCAGACAGACAAAGAGTCGGACAGACTAGCAACGGATCTGAATCGTAGTGCCAATGACTTGGCGTTCCCATCTTCGGATGTTTTACCGCCTTAAACTTGCAGGGTGGTGTGACTCTGACATGGACAGGTTGTCCGAAAGTTCTCTTCATGTTCTGTTTGTTTTTCCTTGAACTTATCGTTACCCTCTTGTTCTATTTGTCCCCCCCCCCCCCCCCCCCGCCATCTTCAATTAAGTTTGTGTGTGGACGAGGGACTGAGGGGAGTCGCCAGTGTCGTCTATTCACGCTGTCTTTACGCGATTTTCACAGTTTTCAGAAACAGGTGTTGTGGCACTATCTGTGCCCTGGTGCTAAGTGAAGAAGAAAAATCAAAATGATGACTACTCCCTGACGACCTGAAACAAACAACACAACTGGTTTTGATCATTAGCCCTGTGCACGTTGCTGACAAGGCTCGATAACACGATTACAAAGTGAAGCTTAGCCATGATTTTCGTGCTCAGCAACAGCACAGTCTCGTAAGCCGGCTGAAAAATAGTAAGAATCTGTCATTTTTTGGACGAGTGCGAGTGTGCGCTAGCGTAATATTCTAAATGTAAAAAGATCGCTCATTTTGTTCGTTTCATTCGAAAAGAAAACAAAACTTGTTACTGTTATAGGTAAAGTTAGTGCTGATAACTTTTAAAAACACTGTGGAGCCAATTCATTATTGATTCAGTGCCTAATTTCAGTTAGTGCTGGCTGGATCAGTTACTGCCACCACACAACGGGCGTTTTTATCACCGCGGTGCTGTCGTGGATTGAGTAGCTTTCTGTTTTTCTGCTGTAGCCTCGATTGAGGATGACATGGACCTCAATTTGAACCACGGTCTTTGAGGAGGAATTTGGTCTTCATTGTTCGCCACCGGATGTGTAAGTTGAGTTTCGTCGAGTTGAGAGCATCATCCTCATGGGCCATATGCTCTGAGCAGTGCTGAAATAAACTTTTTTTTTTTTTTTTTTGTCTACTGTATATGTCATCGGGCTGATCAGAGGATCAGCCCCAGTCGTTGTAATCCTGCTTGTCTTGGAACTGAGGTATATGGTGGACTAGCGTTTACGATGGGGAGTGAGAGGTCGGTAATTACAGTGTGTGCTGCAAGTTGTGGTTGTCTATATTTTTGTAGTCGAATGCTTTGAATTTGTCTTCTGTGTTTGGGGTGCTAGTTGGGTAGAATTATGTTAAATCCGAGCTGTTTTGTTTCGTCACTGAGGACAGAATGATGACACTTTGTCGAGGAGAAAGCTCCGACTATGGAAAAAGATATAACTGTAAACGGGGGTTAGTTGTGAAGTATGACTTCAACCGAAAGGGAAACAAGCGTGTGTTGGTGTGTATGCGTAAGATCGCAGTGGTTATTTGAATAGAAATGTTGATATTGAAAGGACATATGTGTCAAGGGTGGGCGTGGGTTAGGTTTCGGAAAGGAAACTTGATTATAAACAACTATATAAAATCATCGTAATAAAATGAAATGTTCGATAACTATGTTGAAGAAAATCGATTTTAGATATGTGAGTAGACAGCAACTGAAATAAATCAATTGTCATAAACTATCGTTGTATAATACTGAAAATCTGTATGAATTGTCACAAGAGAGACCTCGAGAAGGTATTCCATAAGAGAAGTGATGATAAAAACTGAGGACAGTGGAAAGGCTACAGCGACTTCGTTGTCGTATACAGAGGAAAATGGACTAGAGATGTCCCGTTCGTTTACCCAAGGACAGATAAACATGCACCGAGGGAACAGATCGTATTTGTCGGAATGAAAGAGGTGCCCTGAGTGACGAGAGGAGCTTCCGTCCTTTCATTCCTCCTGTCTGTCGGCATCTTGTGGAGCCTCGGTTTGGTTTTCATCTTCGTCGCCCGTGTTTTGCTCGCTGTCGGGCGTGAAGCGTTAGATCGTTGACCCGCATTCGGGAGAGCTGCCCCTACTTCTGCGAATGTTGGCAGCGAGGCTCGCCTGCCTTTAACGATTTCCGGAGGTGTGGTATATTTGCTCCTCACGGAGCGATCCAAACTCCTAGCTGTCGTCGCTTCCTGGTTAAGAGGCCCATGCCCTAGTCTTCCTTCACTTTCACATTCAAGAGTGGTGTTACGTGATCAAAATGAAGAAGGAGAAGAATGGGCAATTTACATTAGCAGGCTACTCATACGTACCCACAACAATAAACAATGTGAATAATTCATCGTCACGGTCGC
>JADBJO010001400.1:190000-197500 GCA_016801955.1 Conus betulinus | reverse complement strand
GAAAAACAGGATGCCTAGATACCGATAAGAATTTACTACGTTCATCTTTATGTTATTATAAAACCATTTCTCAGTACTTGCTAAATACCCCCCTTTCCTAAAGATTACTATGCTAGATTTGTCCAAGTTTACTTAAGCTGTAACTGGCACGCAGCTCTATGAAGGTATTCAATTGGGTTTGTAAGCCAACCACAGTTTCTGACAATAAAATCATGTCATCAGCAAACAAAAGAATGAACAGTTCAATGAAATCAATATTAAGGCTAACACCATGTCTGCCATTATTAATAATATCGAGAGCAAGTTCGTTTATAAAACAAGGAAAACAAAAGAGGGCTACAAACATCACCTTGTTTCACACCATTAGTGCAATATATGTAACCTGTATACTGTGTACCACAGCGAACTCGAGCTTTAACAATTTCGTACATACTTCTTATACATCTGTAGATTTTACCCTTAATTCCATTTTTAATCAAAATAGGCCACAATAAATTTCTTGAAATAGTATCAAAAGCTTTCTCAAAATCAATGAATGCAACATATAATTTTCTATTAGACGAAAAACTGTTTTTGCACTATTGCCAATAATGTAAACATGTGATCGATAGTAGAATAATTTTGTTTAACCCTGCTTGCAATTCACCTGTAATATTGTTTGATCGACCCATTCAGTCAGTCTTGAATTAATTATAGAGCTATACATTTGCTACTTATATCTGACAGAGAAATTCCTCTATAATTATTTGGATCATTTATATTGCCTTTCTTAAACAAAGGAATAATTATGGATTCTTTCCATAAATCAGGATATTGACCTGTGTCAAATAATGCATTGAAATATTTAACTAAGAAATCAATGACGTCATTTCCTGCATGTTTAAATATCTCTCCAATAATGCCATCTCCTCCTGCTGCTTTCTTTCTTTCAGTTTTTAATTGAGAGTAATACTTCTTCCCTTGTTATGGGCCGGTTCATAAAGTCAACATTATCCTCATCATTCTCATGTCTATCGGTTCCAACCCCTTGACTGTCATCAGTTTCATTAGTACTATCAGATAAAATTGTCTGAAACATCAATAGCATCTGTAAAAATAGGTCTATTACTATCAATGTCATGTTTTTCTAAAACTCCTTTAAAATGTTGAAAACCATTCTTGAACAGAGATTTTGTTGGACTGAAACTTGTTCTTACTGGAAACTCTGCTCATATTATGCCAAAATTCTTTCTGGTCATTAATGCACATGATCAGTTGCTCAAGTACAGTTTTGTTGTATTCCTTTTCTTTCTTTGTAACAATTTCTTGTATTCTCTTCTAGCTTTGCAAAAAGCTGCATTGTTCTCTTTCTCGATTGAATTCTCAGTTAGTGTCAATTCCGTTTCTGTTTTAGAAGATTCTGTTTCTGTTTTAGAAGAGTTTCTACAAGTTCTCAAAAGTTTTCTGACATTACGCTTAGAAGTTTTACATTCTTCATCATACCATTTCTCTGATCTTTTCTGATTTGTATAAATTTTCTTCTCCATGAGAGTTGCTTGTTCTCGTATACATTCATTAAATAAAGTTAGTGCCTGATTTATGTCAGTAGCCATCAAACTGCTGGCTTGGTTAAGTTTGTCTTTTGTCTTTCCGGAACGCATGCGATCATGGAACTGCTCTGCTAAATCATCATTCCAAACTATCTATTTATAAAGGATGGCATATTACTGCATTCATCATCACAACTTATTATATCATTATTTGCATCAAAATAAAATTCCAGTGGTTGATGATCAGAATCAATCATATCTGAGACTTGAAGACGGCAAGAATTCCTTATTGTATCAAAAAGATCTTCAGAAACTATAAAATAATCATTCACACTACTTCCTGTTTCCGACATGTATGTGTAGTGACCAGTATAATCACCATTACATACTCCATTCATAATAAACAACCTAAAAGCGATACACAAATTCAAAATCATTCTTCCATACACATTCAGCACTAAATCTTTTGAATATCTTATGAAATCTATTTCATTATTCTCATCATTGATACCGAACCTACTGACGCATCACTACTGAAAGGGAAAATGTCTGCTGTTCTTCCATTCAGGTCTCCACACAAAATGATATCAACTTTGTCATGTAATAATATGTTGTCCATTAAGACCTCTTCGATAGGACTGATTCCATCTTCAATGTCAACTGTTGCATAATATGGAGAATTCATGGGAGGTACATAGGCACATATATAAACAATGTCATTTTCAAAACCAAATAATTTCTTGTTGATTAAGAAACACAAAATATTATCTTGATCACATTTCAGTTCAGATACCAAAGACATTAACTCTGTTTTAATCAAACATACCACTCCACCTGATCTCCTCCCCTGCCTTGTCAACTTAACAGCAGGTTTACAAAAACCAGAATGATGGGGGAACAGATGGAAATCTACTTTCTCCATAAACGTTTCAACAAGACACACAAAGTCAAAGGCAGAAATATAAGATAGGAACTGTTGATCATTGAGTTTGGACGAAAGGCCGTCCACATTCCAATGAAGAAAAGAGAACGAGCGTACTTTTCCAATCTGACTTTCATTTAAATTTTGTTCAGTTTCAAACATACTGTCATTTATTCTTTCATTCATACTTTCCTGCATCATTGTGCTTCTATGCATTATCTTCTCCCTACAATGCTGATGCCTATCACTTCCACGTGCTTCGTCACGGGTGAAAGCACACATCCTTCCATTCCGTGGAGATCTAGCATGCATTTCACATCTTCCTGACATACATCGACACTGCCTAAGCCCCTCACGCGGTAAACATGAGATACGGTCAGGAGCACGTGCGATTCCGTATTCCATTTCCCATACCCGGTGTCACATCAGAATTGACTACACTTGGATTCTCGATCAGGGAATTTATGTTTTCAGTATTGTTTGATATGAACTGTGTTGCCAGAGGCCGGCCCACCCCTCATCTGACTTGCTTTAGCTGACCACTCTCATCCAGTACAAATTTCTTGCCCTCGATGAGGAGATGGTCATAGATCATAGTGGCCCTTTTATTACTTTCTCTGGCAGCCTTAAGTGTGTGGCCCTAGACTCTTCCGGATGTCCCGGACTCTCTGAGTAAAGTCTTCACCTATGAATATTGAACAGTTCTTTAAACTTCTTTTTGGCTCTAAGTATTTCTTCCTTATCTCTGTAGAAAGTACATCTGCCAATGATAGGTGAGTCCGGCTTGTTACCGAGGCGATGTATCCTGTCAAATTGTACAGATTTTGATAGTTCTAACTTATCAGTTAACATGTCGTGAACAATGTTCTCACAGTCTTGTCTGGTTTCTCCTTCTCTTCTGGGCAGTCCGTAAAAAATCAAATTATTCCTTTTCGATCGTCCCTCAAGATCATCTACTTTCTCTTCTAAATGCACAATTCTGTCTTTCATCGCACTGTTCTCTGCTTTCAGTTTGTCGTTTTGCACATGGAGATCATTGATCGTCTCTTTCATATCACTCATGTGTCCCTTTTCAGTCCATCAACTGAGTCCTTGACATCTTTCACGTCGTCAGACATGTTGTCAAATTTGACGTTTAAGGTCGACAACATAGTCAAAATGTCCTTTAATACGGGGTGGTCGGCCGTAGTCTCACCGGCAGTACTTGTAGCGTGGTCAGGATCAGAAGCCGCAGAACGGTCAGTACTTGCTGGGCGTACACCACCATCCGAGGTCAGGCGAGACTGCTTCGTGGAGCTGCTGGACTTGGGTCCGGGATTTGACTCGACGTCGCCGCATCGAAGTAAGAGGTCGCTGAAGAAGAAGCAGGTGAGGACCAAACCTACCATGACACCGGTGACACGGGTGTGTACATTTAACACACGAACTGTCATGGCCAACTTGAATCTGGCCCTCTTTGCCATAAAGTGATGAACACCGGGATAAATCGGCCACATCGAACCCTAAAATCTTCAGCTGCCGATGGCATGATGTCACTGCCACTGATTGTCAAGGTCTTCAAGAGTAATCAACGAAAAACGTTAATTAATTGCGGAGCTCAAAAAACGTGTCTTCCTCTCTTGAATGACGACAGCAGAGAGAGAGAGAGAGAGAGAGAGAGAGAGAGAGAGAGAGGTACAGGTTTATTTGTAGGCCTTAGAGACATTTTTACATATTACATGAGAGAGAGAGAGAGAGAGAGAGAGAGAGAGAGAGAGAGAGAGAGAGAGAGAGAGAGAGAGAGAGAGAGTGAGAGAGATACGAAGAGAGAGAGAGAGAGGAGAGAGAGAGAGAGACCGGTTTAAGAGAGAGGTACATTTTTGAGACAGTTTGAGTACGAGAGAGAGAGAGAGAGGGAGAGAGTATGAGAGAGAGAGAGAGAGAGAGAGTGATTGTAAACACATGTTTAGATTTGTATGAGAACAATTTTACATGAATTAGTAGAGAGAGAGAGAGAGAGAGAGAGAGAGAGAGAGAGAGAGAGGATAGGGCCGAGGCAGAGAGGTGGGTGGTGGGGGTGGCAGGAGGAGGTGGACGGAACGACAGATGTAAGGACAAACTTAAGTAAAAAAAAAAAAAAAAAAAAAAAAAAAAAAAAAAAAAAGAGAAAAAGCAAGAGGAAGAGACATTCGGATATAGACAGACTATAAAGTAGAGTTTGTTGCCGACCAGGTGAGATTTACGAAGCGAGAGGTAGCAGGAGAGATAGCCTGTCAACGATTAATGGGCATATCCAACAGCGTGAACATGGCACGATAAACACGGTCAGACACAATCCGGAAAGGTGGGCTTAGCCGCTGATGGTGAAGGCGGTGGTGGTGTTCTCTCTCTCTCTCTCTCTCTCTCTGAAATGTGTGTGTGTGTGTGTGTGTGTGTGTGTGTGTGTGTGTGTGTGTGTGTGTGTGTGTGTGTGTGTGTGTGTGTGTGTGTGTGTGTGTGTGTGCTCGTGTGTGTGTGTGTGTGTGTGTGTGTGTGTGTGTGTGTGTGTGTTGTGTGTGTGTGTGTGTGTGTGTGTGTGTGTGTGTGTGTGTGTGTGTGTGTGTGTGTGTGTGTGTGTGTGTTCTTGTATGTAAGTGTGCTTACGCGCGCGCTTATGCATGTGTGTATTCGATTGTATCTTAGCGCACACGCATGTGTGTGTGTGTGTGTGTGTGTGTGTGTGTGTGTGTGTGTGTGTGTGTGTGTGTGTGTGCGCGCGCGCGCGCGCCTGTGTGTTTATATGTGTGTGCATACCTTCTTATGTTCTTGCGTGTCCGCGCGCACGTTTGTGTGCGTGCGCGCCTGAGCGCCAACAGGCGGGCGCATGCGTGTGTACAACTGCTTTTGATGATATTGGACCTGTGTGGAGGTCTGTGCGCGTGTGCACACGCGCATGCTCGTTTGTGATTCGAGCGAGCGAGCCCAACAGAGTCCAGTCCACTCACACAAAACACACGGGTACACCCCACCCACCCACCCACCCAAACATGTTTACCTACCATGCGTGTCCGTATTTTGCCCTTCAAAGGAACTACAGACTGCGTACGTGCATGCTGCATGTTGTCGACCGACAAAAGTTTCGTCTGTATTTCTCTCTTTTTTTTTTTTTCTCATACTTTTATTTTTTTTGGTCACTTCCTCCCACTTAGTGTTTTATTTTCATTTTCGACCCTTTGGCGACGAGATAAGAGGGGGTTCCTTGCCTCTAGCCCTATGAAGGCATTGATGTACGCGCCGCCCGTGCCGTGTATCAGTCGCCCAGGGAGGTGAGAGATACCCGGAGACTCATCTTTCTTCTTTATGGACCTCTAGCTTTTCACCCCTCCTTTCTTCGAACTTTCTCTTATGTCTTCTTCTTTCGTCCTCTCTCTCTTGCTTTCTCTATTCTGTCTTCTTCGCTTGCTTCTTTCTTTTCTTTCTTCTTCTTCTTCTTGCTCTTACCTCTCACTCTCTCGTTCTTCTTTTCTTTTTCTTCTTTCTTTTCGTTTTTCCTCTTTTCTTCTGCTTCTTTTCCTTTGCTTCTTTCTCCCCCTTTGTTTTCTCTTTCTTCCCTTCCTCGTCTTCTTTCTGTGCTCCCTCCTTTTTCTTTTCGTTTCTTCTTCTTCTTCTTCATTCTTCTTCTTCTTTTTCGTTTCTTTTGTTCGTGGTGCGCTCAGAGTAGTGGATCGGACACACGGAGATGAGATTCGTTCTTTCTTCGTTCATTGTTCTTTCTCCTTCATGCTTCGATCCTGGCCTCTCATCCTTCTTTCTATTCGTTTTCCTTAATCTTCCTTCTTGTGGGACTCCCCAGTACGTTGTCTGTTCTTCTTCTTCATGCTTGTTCTTCTCTAGTCTCTTTTTCTTCTGCATTCTTCTTCTTCTTTTTCTGCTTCTTCCTTTTCCTTCTTCTTTCTTCTGCTTCTTGTGCCGCTTTGTGTAATGTGTTGTGTGTGGGTGTGTGGGTGTGTGTGTGTTGTGTGTTGTGTGTTGTGTGTTGGTGTCTTCTTCTTCTTCTTTTCTTCCCGCGCGCGCGGGGTATGTTGATTGTGTGATTTGTGTTCCATGTGTGTAATATAGCGTTTTATTTTTTTTTTTTTGTGTGTTATTGATTGGTCGTTGTTTCATGTTGGTAGCGTTTATTTCTTTTTTTAATCCTTCGATTGTTTGTTTATTAGTGGGTAGAATTGTAGAAAGGCCTTTAACGTGCCTAATTCTTTACCCATTAAGATTCCAATCGATCATCAATCTTCTTCCTTTTTCTCGTGTTGTCGTGTTTGCTGTGTTGTGTTTGTGTTGTTGATTGGTTGTTGATATTGTTGTTGTTGGTTGTTGTTGTTCTTCTTCCTTCTTCTTCTTCGTTCTCTCCTTCCGCATTTCTCTTCTTTGTTTCTTTTGTTTTATCCTCCTCCTCCTTCCGGTCCTCATCCTCCTCATTATGATCACTTCCTCCTGTTCTTTTTCCGTCTTCTTTGGCTATGTTCGTTCGGCTGAGCTGTGATAACACCGCAACACACTCTTTCTGTCTCTGTCTCTGTCTGTCTGTCTGTCCGTCCGTCTCTCTGTGTCCGTCTCTCTCTCTCTCTCTCTCTCTCTCTCTCTGTCTTTGTCTGTCCCCTCTCTATTGTCTCTCCTATCTACGGTCTGTCTCTCTCCTGCGTCCCTGTCTGTCTGTCTGTCAGTCTATCTGTCTGTCCCTCTGTCTCTCTGTGTCTGTGTCTCTCTTTGTGTCCTCTGTCTCAGTCTCTCTCTCTGTCTGTCTCCTCTCTGTGCTCTGTCTGTTCTGTCTGTCTGTCTCTCTCTCTCTGTGGTCTTTGTCTGTCTCTGTCCCTGTCTCTGTCCCTCTGTCTGTCTGAACTGACTGTCTGTCTGTCTGTCCTGTCCTGTCTGTTCTGTCTTCCTCTCTCTCTCTCTCTCTCCTCTCTCTCCTCTCTCACTCTCTCTCTCCCTCCTCTCTCTCTCGCTCTCTCTCTCAACTCTCTCCCTCTCCTCCTCTCCTCATCTCTCTCTCCCTCTCCTCTCATAACGTTTGTCAACAGCGCCATCATAATT
>JADBJO010001400.1:170000-177500 GCA_016801955.1 Conus betulinus | reverse complement strand
TGTACAGTCTTTAGTTCCATGCAGCAAATATAGTAACATTCTCTGATTGGTAGGTGGAGCCCACGGCCTTTTCCATTCCCACCAGGTTAGCCCAGGGGTAGATCACCGAGTCTGCGGGTGTTGCGAGTTCGAACCTCGCCTTCGCCCATCACATTTGCTGCTCGTTTTAGCAGTTTGCTCGTTTCTGGTGGTACTAGTGTTGTACGAATTTGGTCTCCTCTTCCTATTGTCCTGTGACGATCAACGCCGTCTGCTCTGTCATCGTTGAATGTAGACGTTCAACTCGAATGGAAGCAAAACTGTTCGTCCTCCAAATACTTCACAGATGACATAAATCAGCTCTTCCAAACACGTCAACTCAGACATGCTTATTATTATTATTGTTATTATTATTATTATTATTTTGCTGTTTAAAATTTATTTGGGATGGCTTTGCAGACACTAGTGAACAACGAGGACGTAAAAAAAAAGTGATTGAAATGTTTTCCAGTGATATCATTAAAAGTGTATTCAAGTATTACTAATACCATGGTAATCTCGTGTCACGAAGATTCTTTTTATAGACTACATTCCATCTTTGTGTTTTCACTGAATTCATATTATAATTTTAGAGTCCACGGAATGTGTTCTCAACTGCTACCCTTTCACCAGCAGCTTTATCTGTATTTTTGGTACAAAGGTAATAATGTATTACAAATTTGAATTTGTGTGAAATTTCCAGAGAATCGCCTGTCAGGAAGGAGTTTTAATACTCTTGACTGTAACCTTTCCATCAAAGATTGTGTCCTTGATTTCTTGCACAGATAATGATGTATAGCGTTCTTCCTTCGTTTCTGTGTTCTGTATGCCTCGAAACAAGACAGTTTGCAACAGATAAGAGAAGAATGACAGTCCGATCATATGCAACAGTAGCACTTAGAACGTGAAAACAGTAATTACAGTCCTTTGTAGCTGGCATCTCCCATACAAAATTGTAGTTTATTCCAGCGCCTTCCCACCCAACACTTCGCTCTTTGCTTTGTTTTACGTTTATTTTCACTGTTTAGACACTTTTAATTTGACCCTGAGGTTCCCGGTGGCTCAGCTGATGCGTTCATCAAGAAGCACAACGTCTAGGAGTGCATTTCACTTCAGTGACTCATTTACCGCTCATATTCATTTATCTCACAGGTGCGATCAATTGATCTTTCACCAAGTAGGCTGCAGAACCATCTTTGAAAAGCCGCAATCTAGCGCTTCCTTACTACATCATTCGACGTAGGTTTCCGAGAAAAAAAAAAAAATAAATAAAAAAAAAAAGCGCAAACCGGAATACCGCGGAGGTCAACGGAACCAGACCGGGATATTTCCATGGCGGCTGCCCTGTGCAGAAATATGATGCTGAACGAAGAAAATCATTACATGTCGACAACAGGTATTCAAAAAACAAAACAAAAACAAAACAAAACAAAACAAAAAAAAATCCAAAAAAAAACCCCACCGACTTCACGCAGACTGCTTGTCATCTTGTGAAGAGCAATGAAGTTGAAAGCGGCCGACCACCAGTGACAACCAGAAAAAAGAAAGAAAGAAAGAAAAGAAAAAGAAAGAAAGAAAAAGATGCTCCCAAAAACTGTGCGTTTGCCGATTAATGTGTTTCTTGAAAGGATAGTGGTCAGTCTCCAAAATCTTTTCTGAAGATGAACTGCTCTGTAATCGTCTTCAGTACACTGTAAATACGTGCACGAGAAAAAAAAAAAAGATGAATTGCTGCGATTGGTTCTGGCGTTGCACACTGATTGGTGGACATTTCCCGTGCCATTTTCAGTCTCCAGGCTGATTTGATAGAAGACAGATAGCGGGGAGGTGGGCTGGTTCTGGGTAGCGGGTTCGGGAAGGTGTTGGAAGTGACTGGTCTTTGCAAGATATGTGCAACAGAGAGAGAGAGAGAGAGGAGAGAGAGAGAGAGAGAGAGAGAGAGAGAGAGAGAGGGGGAGAGAAAGAGAGACACACAAACAGACAACTCAGACAGGGACACACACACACACACACACACACACACACACACACACACACACACACACACACACACACAACACAGGCAGACAGACAGTGTGACGGATGGGTACACACAGAGGCGAACAGACAGAGACACAGAGAGAACAGAGAGAGGAGAGAGAGAGAGAGAGAGAGAGAGAGAGAGAGAGACAGACAGACAGACACAGACAAACACACAGACAGACTATCGTATAGCACAGAGAGAGATGCGAGAAGAGACTAGACAGACAGAACAGACAGGCATCGTAGGCGAGATGGCAGAAGGCGAGAAACGATAACTAGACAGGAGAAACAATCAGGGCCCGATCTAACGGAAATAATCTCCCTTTACCCTACCCGACCCCCCCACTGACCCTCAGCCCAGCTCCAGTGACGGAGGAGGAAGGAAATGGTGGTGAGGTGTAGTAGTAGTAGTAGTAGTAGGTGAGAGAGGGGAGTGGAGACAGAGCGGGTTGTCTGGGAGTTCCGGGGAATGTTCAGAACTTTACAAATGACCGCTCGTCAACCTTACAGGTATTTTTCACTATCGCAGCGCAGGTGGGTGGTCTGCAAAGAAGAACAAATGGTTCGTTTCACATTCCCGTCCTTCCTTTTCAGGACGTGCCAAACTAGACTTATTCATCACTCTCTGCTCTTTTGGCGTCCCCCTCACCCCCACCCCCACCACTCCCATCTCCCACCCCCACAACATACATACACACTCTCTCCGTTTCCTTCCTTTCTTCACCTATTTACCTTGGAGCGGAAACCGAGGATAAAATGCCGAAATATTTTCCCGCCTTCTCCCCCCCCCCCCCCCCCCCCCCCCCCCCCCCCCCCACCGCCGCAACTACCGCATCTTACCACCCGTATTCTCGAGATTGTTTTGACGGATCTGTTAAGATGTTCAGAGACCAACTGGATGAGGTTCAGGGCAGACAACGTGTATGGGTGTATGCTTGCTTCAGAACCCGATCATCGCTATTTTACCGGCAAAACAGCTTTTGTCTTTCGGGACAACAGGGTTTATGGTGCTCTCCCTGAAAATAACAATTGTTTTCCTCAGGATTACAACCATTTTACCTCTTTTCCTTAAGAATCATAAATGTTTTAACTGTTTTCCCAAAGAAAAGAGTTTTTTTTTTTGCGTGTGTGTGTTATCCTAAGATCGCTCCCGTTTTTCCTAAAGATCGCTCCCGTTTTCCTGATTTTGTGAGATAAATACTTATTATCTTGAATGAAATCCCCAGTACTCGGAAGACAGTCGGGATCACGACTATTTTCCCATGCGCATGTCATGGCATAGAGGGTTCACAGCGGTTTTCCCTGTTTCCTTAAGGTGACACTTGTTTTTTTCCTTAAGAAAACGAGGATAACAGTTATCATTCCAGGGAAAATACGGAAAAACAATTGCAATCCTCAGGGAAAACGATTGTCATTCTGAGGAAGACAGGGAAAACAGTTGTCATTCTGAGGAAGACAGGGAAAAAACAGTTGTCATTCTGAGGAGAAAACAGTTGTCATTCTGAGGAAAACAGTTGTCATTCTGAGGAAAACACAGTTGTCATTCAGAGGAAAACAGTTGTCATTCTGAGGAAAACAGTTGTCATTCTGAGGAAAACAGTTGTCATTCAGAGGAAAACAGTTGTCATTCTGAGGAAAACAGTTGTCATCCCCGGTTGTGATTCTCAGGAAAATAACTGTTTTCCCCTCTTTTCGCTATTTTCCTTTAGATGACAGGTTTTTCCCTCTTTTCGCTATTTTTTTTGGGGGATGATAGTTGTTTTCCCCCTTTTTTTTTTCTGCTATCTTCTTCTACGGTAATAGCTGTTTCCCTCTTTTCGCTATTTTCCTTTAGATTACAGCTGTTTCCCTCTTTTCGCTATTTTACTCTAGCATAATAATTGTTTTTCCCCTTTTTCCGCTATTTTCTTCTACGATAAAAAGCTGCTTCCCTCTTTTAGCTATTTTTTTTTTTCTACGATAATAGCTGTTTCCCTCTTATCGCTATCTTACTCTAGCATAATAATTGTTTTTTTTCCTTTTCCCGCTATTTTCCTCAACGATAATAACTGTTTTCCATCTTTTCGCTGCTTTCCTCCAGGATAGTAATTATTTTCCATTTTTTTTTCCGCTGTTTTCTTCTACGATAAGAGCTGCTTCCCTGTTTTCGCTATTTTCTTCTACGATAATAACTGTTTTTGCCTCTTTTCGCTGTTTCATTCTAGCATAATAATTGTTTTTTTTTCTCCTTTTTCCGCTATTTTCCTCTACGATAATAACTGTTTTCCCCTCTTTTCACACATTTTCCTTTGGGATAATAGATGTTTTCTTGAGGAATTCAGCTGTTATCATCTCTAGATACTCGTATGCTCCCCCAAAAAACATGAAGAGCTGGACTGAAGGCAACACTCTATTCTGTTGGCCATGACTGGCAACTGGGAGCTATGAAGATCTCTGATTGCCAGTGTGTCTGTCACACGTGATACCCCTGCAAACTGATGTCTCGACACGGTGAAATGACTGAACTTTTCATTTTTTTGACTCGGTCTCTATCTATGTCTGTCTGTCCGCCTGCCTGTCTGCCTGCCTGTCTCTCTGTCTGTCTGTCTGTTTCTGTCTCTGCCTCTCTCTCCGTCTCTTTCTCATTATGTTGTTTTTCACCATACAGAGGCCCACAGAAGAAATCAGTGAAAATTTCAGATGGTGGTGTCCTGCTTATGTTAGACCTGAGAAGACGTGGTTTAAAACCACAGAGAGAGAGAGAGAGAGAGAGAGGAGAGAGAGAGAGAGAGAGAGAGAGAGAGAGAGAGAGAGAGATTTTAAAAAAAAAAAAAGAGAAACAGAAATGGATAACTGAAATGAAAATCACCGTTACGACGATGTCAATAGCTACAACCGTATTTCTACTACGGTTTTTATGTAGAACTTGGCAAACTTAAAAAAACACAAAGCTGCCGGACTAAATGGTATTGTTGGTAAACTTACAAGACCCTCATATGATGAAGTGTTTCAGGTTTTTTTTTTTGTTTAAGTTGTTTAGAGATATTATTTTTAAAAGGTGTCCTATACCACAACCATCCACTAACACTTGACCACCACACACACACACACACACACACACACACACACACCACACACACACACACACAGACAGAGAGAGAGAGAGAGAGATCAGATTCAGATGATTTAATCATTTAAGGCCATAGCCCCCATATAAAGAGAAAGAGAGAGAGAGAGAGAGAGAGAGAGAGAGAGAGAGAGAGAGAGAGTCAATCAGTCAGACGGACAGACAGACAGACAGACAGACAGGACAGACAGACAGACCAGACAGACCAGACAGACAGACAGACAGAAAAGAGGCTGGGGGAGGGTGGGAGTGAGTGAGTGGTTTGGGTGGTGAGTGAGGGTGGAGGCTGAGAGCGGGGACTGGGGAGGAGAAGTGTTAAACGTGTTCTATGATCATACTAACAGATAGAGATTTCCTTTCCCCTTTCACCCCATGGGCCCTCTCCCACCTCCCCTCCACCCTCTCTCACGTGTTCCCCCCCCCCCCCCCTTATTTCTGTCTCTATGTGTCTGTCTGTCTGCCTGTCTGTCCGTCTGTCTGTCTCTGTCTTTGTCTCTGGATGGCTGTCTGTCTGCCTCTCTCTCCCTCTCTCTCCCTCACTCCCTGTTCTCTCTCTCTCTCTCTCTCTCTCTCTCTCTCTCTCTCTCTCTCTCTCTCTCTCTGTGTAGATATGCTTCTTAAATAAAACGTCATGTCAGTGTCAATGTCAGCATCTCTCTCTCTCACCCTCTCCTAGCCTTTCCCCTTCTAACTCTCACTCTCACTCTGTCTGTCTCACGCTCTCTCTCTTTCTCTCTCTCTCTCTGTCTCTCTCTCCCCCCCTCTCTCTCTCTTCCCCCCCTTCTCTCTCTCTCTCTCTCTCTCCCCCTCACTGCAACACGACTTGACTAGACTCTCTCTCCTCGCCCCTCTGTGCCAGCCTCCCATGCACAGGTGCACCGCAGTGCAAAGGAAGGGAGAAAGCGCCGTGAAAATGGTGTGGCTGGCAGTCAGGGCCCCAAGGTGTCGGTGCTATCAGCCATGGCCTGCAGGCCTGTACTGGGCAGGTGGGGAGTAATCGGAGGGTCGGTCAGTCAGCCAACTATCTGTAGACCTCTAATGATGGGCAAAAAGCTTTGAATGGACTGGGGAGAATTTTATCTTGCCACCTCTCTCTCTCTCTCTCTCTCTCTCTCTCTCTCTCTCTCTCTCTCTCTCTCTCTCTTGGCCACCCTCTCTATCTCCCCACTTTCTCTCTTCACCCTTTCCTCTCCCACTCACTCTCTCCCTCCATCCTTCCCTCCCCCCCTCCTCCCTTTCTCTTTGTCTCTGTTTTCTGTCCGTGTCTGTCTGTCTGTCTGTCTGTCTGTCTGCCTGTCTCTCTCTCTACCCCCCTCCCCCCCCCCCTTTCCCCACACCTTCTCTTTCTTTCTGCCCTACTGTCTCTTCACTCGGGTCGGTCGGTCAGCTGACCATCTGTAGACCTCTAATGATGGGCAAAAGGTTTGAAAGGACTGTGAAGGATTTTTTTCTTGCCACATTTCTCTCTCTGTCTCTCTGCGTCTCTCTCCGTCTGTTTGTCTGTCTCTCTGTCCCTGTCTTTGTCTGTCTCTGTCTCTCTCTGTCTCTCTGTTTCTGTCTGTCTGTCTGTCTGTCTGTCTCTCTCTCTCTCTCTCTCTCTCTCTCTCTCTCTCTCTCTCTCTCTCTCTCCTTTCCCATTATTTTGTCAACCTTTTCTCTCCCCCCCCTCCCATTTTCTCTCTCTCTTTCCATTTCCCATTCCCTTCCCTACCCCCCCCCCCCCCCTCCCTCTCTCTCTGCCTATGTCTCCCTGTTACTGTCTGCCTGTCTGTCTGTATATCTGTTTATCTCTCTCTCTCTCTCAATCTCTCTCTCTCTCTCTCTCTCTCTCTTTCTCTCTCTCTCTCCCATTCTCTGTCTACCTCCCCCATTATGTTTTCAACCTTTTCTCTCACCCCCCTCCCATATTCTCTCTTTCCTTCCATTTCATCTCCCCCTCCTTCCCTCCCTCCTCCTTTCTTTCTCAGCCCATGCCTCTCTGTCACTGTCTGTCTGTCTCTCTCTTCGCCCTTTCTCTCTCTCTCTCTCTCTCTCTCTCTCTCTCTCTCCTCTCTCTCTCTCTCTCTCTCTCTCTCCCCCTCCCCCCCCCATCTTTCCCATCCCCATCTCTCATCCCCTCTCGCTCCTCTCCCCTTCTCTCTCTATCTCCCTCATTATATTTTCAACTTTTCCTCTCCCCCTCTCCAATTTTCTCTGTCTCCTTCCATTTCTCTCCCCCCCCCTCTCTCTCTGCCTATGTCTCTCTGCCTCTGTCTGTCTGTCTGTTTGTTGTCTATCTGTCTCTGTCTGTCTGTCTGTCTGCACCACCCACTGTAAGCTCGCTATAAAACATGTTCGTATACAGTGGTGGGACT
>JADBJO010001400.1:155000-160000 GCA_016801955.1 Conus betulinus | reverse complement strand
TACCTTTTACTGTCACTGCTGCTGCTTCTGCTGCTACTGCTTCCACTACCTTTACTGTCACTGCTGCTTCTGCTGCTGCTACTTCCACTACACATGCTGTTTCTCTTACTATCACTGCTGCTCGTGATTCTGAAACTGTTCAACTTAATAGATTCTTTTATATAAAATTTAGTAATGCAAAACACAGTTCATTTTCTTTCTTTTTTTTCAAGCTTGTATTAAAAATACACATATGTCGTGAAAGTTATTCATATTCATATTATTGTGCTCTCTAGATTATTCGTGCTGATAATAATAAGAAACACAAGAAGTCAAGAAGTGGTGTGTGTGTGTGTGTGTGTGTGTGTGTGTGTGTGTGTGTGTGTGTGTGTGTGTGTGTGTGTGTGTGTGTGTGCACACCTTTTTCATCCACTAGTTTTATGCGCTTTGCAATAACTACAAACTGCATAGTTGTACAAGACTCACGTCAGTCCTTCTATTTAATGTTTTTCTTCATCTCAGATGATATAAGAATATGTTTGAAATTTCTTTTTGCACCGTCCTTCATAAACAATACAAACCAGGCATTGAGTTGAATTCACCAGTGATGTTTTCTTAAAGTCTTTATGTAATCCACGGAGCAAAATCAACTGTTCATTTTCACTCAGTGAATTCACTGCACATACGCTCGTAAAAACATTTCATAGAAAACAAAACTTTCACATTAGGGATCCTGGATATAACACACATTGCAGCAAAGCAAGTGACGCTACACTGTAGTACAGGGGGCCGGAATAGCTTGGCTGGTAGAACGCCGGACTCGTAATCTTGGTGATCCTGGGGTTGCGGGTTCGAATCTCCGCCGCGCCGTTTCGGTACAGGGAGGGTTTTCCCTCGGAGTTAACATTGGTTCTGACTCTTTTCCAAAAGTCCTTCGAATGAGACAATAAACCGAGGTTCCGTGTGTGAACGCACGCATAACATCTTGCACACACGTAAAATCCCATCAACTTTCGGAAGAGAAGGCCAGTTTAGCCGTTGGTACGGCTGACACGTTACACATAGCATGCACCCTGCGTAAGAAATGGAAAGAAGGAAGGAAGTAAGGAAACTGAGTGAACGATACTGAATGATACGGACTGGATGACACGGGAAACGACTGAATGAAGCGCCAGCTGGCAGCTCTTTAGTCGGCACTACCCAGGTAGGCAGCCCGTTGTGTAAAAACGAGTGTGGAATGTAAAGCGCTTAGAGCTTGGTCTCTAGCCGAGAATAGGCGCTATACAAGTATTCATAATAATAATAATTATTATTATTTTTTATTATTATTATTTTTTTTTTATTATTATTATTATTATTATTATACAAAGAACCTAATCCAGCCGAACCCAGCATAAGACCTTGCAACAGAATAGGCAACAGCACGCTATAGCACAAACAACCACAGCCCAGCACAGCCCAACATAAGACATTATGACAAAGTAGGCAATACCATGTTATAGGATAAAGAACCACAACATAACCCAGCCCAACCAGACGTGAGGACTATATTATGAATGAAGTAGGCCGTACCATGCTACCGCATAAACAACGAGATGATTAAAACGCTGCAACAAAGTCTGAGCCATGTTATACAACCCAACATTTGACACTGTAACAAAGTAGGCCGTACCATGTTACAAACACCACAAAGAACGACAACCCAATCACCTACCCCAATATAAAACACTGGAAAAAAAAAAACCAGAAAAAAGGCTACATAACACTACAGCACAAAGATCCACAACTCAAGCCATCCCAATCCAACAGTGTCGGTTTCATCAAGTGGACGCCACTAATAACGCAACGCAACAGCACACAACTCAATGCAACACACAACGCGACGCGACAAAATATAACACAGTAGTATGATGATGATGATGATGATAAATGAATACTTATATAGCGCCTATTCTCGGCTAGACGCCAAGCTCTAAGCGCTTTACACCACACTACGGCAACCAAACGCATGGCAACGCAATACGCTACAACGCAACGCAAAAACAACACACCACACCACACCACACAAAGAATTTTCAACCCGACACGTGACATCATGACACATGTTTTCGCCACGCCACACACACACACACACACACACACACACGGACACGCACACACACACACACACACACACACACACACACACACACACACACACACACACACACACACAACAAGCATGCGCACATGTACACAGTCAATCATTGTGGGGGTGGGTGCACCACTACACCGTCTCTGTCTGTCTGTCTGTCTGTCTGTCTGTCGTGTCTGTCTGTCTCTCTCTCTCTCTCTCTCTCTCTCTCTCTCTCTCTCTCTCTCTCTTCAGAAAAAGAAAAAGGAAGAAGCGCAGCAGGGCTGAGAAACAGCGATTAAAAAAAAAAAAAATTAGAAAAGCACAGTAAGGGAGTCAGTGACCATCCTTAATTCTTTCAGGACTCGCATCGTTGTTTCCCTAAATTCCACCAACAATGTGCTGTTCGCTTTTTTTTTTTTTTTTTTTTTTTTTTTTTTTTTTTTTTTTTTTTTTTTCCAAAGCAGACCCACAAAAGTTGTATTGTTCTCATCTCCTTTCACCCTATCTCCTCTTTCAAGCCCTATCCCCTCCCAAGTCTCACCTCTCCACCCCACCACACTAAGCCCGCCATTCCGTCCCCGTCCCAAGGTTGTCTCCCCTCTCCCGCCTCCATCCCGCATCCCAATGGCGAAATTGTTACGTCAAAAAGCCCCAGAAAAGGGCAGCAACCTCGTGGTTGTTAGTCCTGTTTTACACCACGGAAAGCCTTCTGAACTCCATGCTACAGCTTTATCAAGACACTCTGTGCAACACGCCGCTGCTCTTGCTGAGAGAGAGAGAGAGAGAGAGAGAGAGAGAGAGAGAGAGAGAGAGAGAGAGAGACAGACAGACAGACAGAGAGAGAGAGAGAGAGAAAAAAAAGAGAGAGAGACAGACAGACAGACAGACAGAGACAGACAGACAGAGACACAGAGAGAGAGAGAGAGAGAGAGAGAGAGAGAGAGAGAGAGAGGGAGAGACAGACAGACAAGCAAACAGACAGACTGACAGACATACAGACATTGAGAGAGGTTGACGTTTTGACATCAGTTATCTAGGGAAAGAAAAATTACTGTCCTGATAAACGAAACAATAAACACAGCTCGTTTCGACGTCTTTGGGTCTTTTTCAGGCAAGACAAAACAAGACAATGAAAACGAAGCACTTTGCATCCAATTTGAGGAGATAAGTGACTGTCTCTTCGTGCTTTGTTTTCGTTGTTGTTTGTCTCGACTGAAGAAGACTTAAAGACGTCAACACGCGCAGTGTTTGGTTTGTAATTTTGTTTGATCTTTCGTTCTACTGTACAGTATTTTTTTCTTTAATTTTGCCTAAATTTCTGCTTGCAGTCACTTCATTTTGAAACCATTTGTCATCTACGAAAATGTTTCCACCCTAGAAATCTAACCTTGCTAAAATTAGCAGCAGCAGTTGCAAGACGACGACGACGACAACAACACAACAAGAACGGAAGTATCCTAACAACAGCCAGTAAGCCAGATAATAATAATTTAGCGGCAACGACATGTAAAAATAAAGAGAACAACAGGTGATCATATGAAAACAGCCCGCTTGTCAGACAACAACATAATGGCAATATCTGGTAAACATAAGAACAATGACAACAGGTGCGCCTGGCTGTATGTCTAACAACAGCCAGTAAAGCAGACAAAAATTTTGGCAACAAATGATTACATGACAAACAGTAACAACAGTCCATGGGTAGGTCGGGTACAACAGGTGTTCATTTCAGTTTTATTTCTTACCAAGCTGTTGTTGGTGTTGTTGTTGTTGTTGTTGTTCTCGTGTTGACCGGTTTGCCGGTAAGTTGGTGTTGTCTGAAGGCTCTTTCTTTTCTCTCCATGGTGACAGTGCTGACAAGGCCTTATTCCATCATGAACAACAACCCTCCAAAAAACAACAACAAACAACAACAACAACAACAACAACAACAACAACACACACACACACACACACACACACACACACACACACACACACACACACACACACACACACACACACACACACACACACACACACATACACACAAACACACACACACGCACGCACGCACGCACGCACGCACGCACGCACACACACACACATTCACATCACCACCACCACTACCACCATATTTTGATCATCGCTGGCAACCATTCAGAATATTAAAGCTGATCTGCAGACATACATAGAACAGACAAAACTTGACCGTGCTTAGAGCGCATGCCCATCTGTTTAAGTTATCATTCCCAAAGAAAAGAAAATCATTAAAAAAAAAAAAAATAATTAAAATAATAAATTTAGTTTCAAAACGAGGTGACTGAGGGCTGGAAATGAAACAAATTTGAAAAAGAAACGGTATTATTAGTTCCGCCAGACAATACAGACAAATATACATAACTACACACGTGTGTATGTGTGTGTGTGTGTGTGTGTGTGTGTGTGTGTGTGTGTGTGTGTGTGTGTGTGTGTGTGTGTGTGTGTGTGTGTGTGTGTGTGTGTAAATGCAGCTAGTGAAGGGTTTTCATCTCTAAAAATGTATTCCCAATTTCTTTTTTTTTCTAAAAGTTTAATTTTTTGCCAGGTCGTTATTACAATGACTGAAGAATTGTTAGCTTGCACTTGTTCCCCCCCCCCCCCACTACTTAATTGTTCAGCATTATCTGTCTGTCTATCTATCTATCTATCTATCTATCTGTCTGTCTGTCTGTCTGTCTGTCTGTCTCTATCTATCTGTCTATCTATCTGTCTGTCTGTCTGTCTGTCTGTCTATCTATCTATCTATCTGTCTGTCTGTCTGTCTGCCTGTCTATCTATCTATCTATCTATCTATCTATCTATCTATCTATCTATCTATCTATCTATCTATCTATCTATATACTCGATCCTAAAACCGCTAAGCTGACTCCTTTTTTTTTTTTAA
>JADBJO010001400.1:145000-147500 GCA_016801955.1 Conus betulinus | reverse complement strand
GATTTTTTTATTTACCCCACTTATTTATCAATTTCATTCTCGATCAAATTGTGGGCTGTTTTGCCAATGTGCAAAACATTTGTTTTGTTTTGTTTTGCTGTCTCAACCTCTGCGCCACTTCAGAGGCAGTGCACCCACGCCGCTCATCCCGACACCCCGCCCACAGCCACAGCCCAGTCGGCCCCGCCGCAGCCCCGGCACAGCAATCCACAGGGAGCAGTCAATGTCAAGTCGTCAAGAGGCAACCCACCGGAGGAGACACTGCGCTGCTGCCGAGTCACTTCGGTGGTGTTCAGTGGCGCCTGTTCTGATCTAACTGCATAATGTTCAAAACATAATACTCTGGTACAGTGAAATAGAAATTCCATTTTCTTGACCATTTCTAACATTCTTACAGGTCTTGGGATCACATACATATTGCCAATGTATCTGTAAGTCCAGTGTAGTCCACATATAGTTTGAAAGTACTTTGTAAAGACTTTTGGCAAATCATTTGCAAACAGTCTCGAAACAATACGTCTCAGGAGTTTTACCCGAAGATTCCACTGTGGATCTGAGAATTACTCGGTACAGTTTCAGCGCTAATCTTCTGGAACCTGCATGTGAGAACATTCCAATTTAATATTCTACCGCTGATATATCCTAAGCGGAAAATTTCAACGATGATCTTTCACGAGGAACCGAGCCAAACTTCTTTTAATGAAAGTAAACAGCAAGAACCAAATTTTTTCTTTATGTAAGAACTGAGATATGTTCCATTTCCTCAAATCAATTCTACACACTGGATTTTTTTTTTTCTGAATTCGAGCTGACAGTCAGACTATGATTTTATCTCGGTTATGAGCGTCAACACAACATATTTCACAGAAGGTTCTAAGACAGCGTGAAACACATGCCCAACAGGTCTGTTTCAGATCTATTCTTTAAAACTACGGTAACTTTCATCTTGTTTCCAATCTTCAGGAATGCGTGTGGTTTTCTAATGACTCATTGAGTAGCATGTGCATTGGATTGTTTCGGCCCTTATATTTGTTCCAGACCCCTTCTGAGTACATTCTGTTGGCAAACGAATATGTTTTGGATGTCATGGCTTCAGTTTTTGTTTCATCGCAAAACCGCAACTGCTGATTCCGTCCTATTAGTATTGCCGCCATTTTATCTCTTCCCTTTCCCTCTCTGCTCCTCCATCATTTTCCTTACCCCTCCACCCTCTTCTTGCTTCCCGTTCCCTTCGACACTCTCTGAATTCACCGTCTCCCTCCACCCACTCACATACACATGCACACACGAACATAGAGACAGAGAGAGAGAGAGAGAGAGAGGGGGTCGGGCGAAAACGAGACCTCTTCCCATTATACACACAGCAGCAGTGTAGCGGTACAAGTCCGGACCTTGTTGCCTTATCGACAGGGGAAAAAAAAAAAAGAGACGGACGGGGAGCAGGGTGCGATGGTGAGCGCGGCTGGGATAGTAAAGGGAAGCGAATGAGTGGGTGGGTGGACGGTGGGTGGATGGAGGGTGAGTGGTATCACGGAGTCGCCCGCCAATCCTTTTCTCTTTGCTCGTTCTAAATCACAGTGCTCTACCCCTCTGTGCCCTGCTCCGAGCACACGCAAGACAGAACAAGGCGCCCGGTGATAAATTCTTCGCTTCCAGACAGACGCAGGGAAGTGAAATGGCTGTGGTCTGCCTGAAGACAAGCCCATGCATTGCCCCCCACCCAAAGTAGCGTTAAATGGCGCTCCCTCCCTGCCAAAGCCCATGCATTGTTCCCCCCCCCCCCCCCCCACCGCCCCCCCCCCCCCCCCCCCCCCCTCCTTCCCAGCCCCGTACTATATCTTGAGCGACTTGGCCCGTTTTCGCTTCGCTTGTCGGAGACAGACACAGTGGGATAGAGACGAGGAGGGGGGGGGGGGGGGGGGGGGGGGGGAAAGAAAAGGGTATGGTTAGAATGGTGGGGAGGGAAAAAAAGGCCGAAGGGGGGTGGTGGTGGCGCGGAGGGGAGAACGGGAGGCCGAGGAAGAAGAGGAGGAGGAGGAGGAGTGGGAGGAGAGGGGCAGAGAAGGTCATGGAGATCGAGGTTGGAAGGTAAAATGGTAGGAAGAGGCGAGGAAAGGTTGAGGGGTTATTTAAAAAGAAGAAGAAGAAGAAGAAGAAGACGAAGACGAAGAAGAAGAAGAGAGAGGGAGAGAGAGAGAGAGAGAGAGAGAGCGACGCACGCACGCAAGCACGTACGCATGTACGCAAGCACAAACGCTTGCATGCACGCACACACACACACACACACACACACACACACACACACACACACACACACATACACACACCACACACACACACACACACACACACACACACACACACACACACACACACACACACACACACGCGCGCACGCGCGCTCGCACACACACACACACACACACATGCACACACACACAATTTTAAAGTGTAAGTTCAAAACCTTTGACCTTTTTTTAAGCATGGAGGATAACAAAAT
>JADBJO010001400.1:135000-140000 GCA_016801955.1 Conus betulinus | reverse complement strand
TGTCTCTCTCTCTCTCTTATTGTGTAGCTCTGGTCTTGTGAAAAAGGACTTGACCACTGACAGTGCAGACTGAGGCACTGTCCCTGTTCTCACTGAACGCGCGAAAAGCAGACGATACTGTGGTGTGCATTCATTCATTGGTAAAGTAAGGGTCCACTGCTGTGTTTAATTTACAAAAATCTTACTTTCTTTCTCAATATCCTTTCTTTGTGGTGGATTTTGTATTCAGTGCATCAATTATAATACACATGTTGTGATTACTTGACAAAAAGACCGAAAATAAACGCAAAGTGCTCTGTTTGGGACTTCAGTGAGGATAAGTCTCTGCTGTGAGTGTAGGACCACCACAGACGATATCTGTCTTGGTGAAGGAAATGATTATTACAGGGTTTGGGTACGTTAGCTCCCACACAAAATATTGATTACGATCTGTAAAGTGTAGAATTAAGAGATCTCACTTTGATCTATCCCAAAGGAAATGAAAATGACAATTTAGCGGGTAGGGAGACCCAAAGGACTCAAAAGTCTGCTGGCTGAATTCTAATGGTCAAGTCCAAGGGAACGTCTTCTCGCAGCGGAATGTAATCTTCGATCATTTCAAATCAAGACTTACGAAGCAGAGTTTAATTTGGGAAGGTTCCATTTCAAATCGAGATGATAAAGGACAGCCTCGTGTGCCTGCATTCCGTGGATGCAGATGGAAAACCACAGATGATTTTTAAAAGCAGAGAACCCAACAACAACAATGACAGCAACATAAAATAGCTAGTGCGATAGCATTCTTTTAGCTCTGTCAGGTGTGTAAAAGAATGTAAACGGAAGTTTCAGATTCAGTTTCATCCTGGAGGCAGCGCTGCATGATGACTGTAAACGATAACCACAGTGATAGCGATGATAAGGAAAAGAAGAAAGGGGGGAAAAAGAAAAAAAAAAAAAAGAAGAAAAGTGACTGCATGAAATAAATGGGAACAAGAAAGACAGTTTGCTGATTGGACTCACATACTACGTATGTCATAGTCTTACCAGGACAGTCAGTTCCAAACGAGATGTGTGCGTACGTGCGTGCGCGCGCGCGCGCGTGTGTGTGTGTGTGTGCGTGTGCGCGTGCGTGCGTGCGTGCGTGCGTGCGTGCGTGCGTGCGCGCGCGCGCGCGATGTATTGATGATATGACGATGTGTTGATCGTATGTTGATGATATGGCGATATATTGGTGATATATTGGTGTGTTGATGATATGACGACGTGTTTGATAATAAATTAATGATATGATAATACATTGGTGATATAATGGTGTATTGATGATATGTTGTCACGGTTCACCCAGTTAAGGGTGACCAATGACGAGGCACGTGGGAAGAGGGAGAACCCGCAAGTACCTGACCTCAAGCGCACAAATCAAACACCGGGCAAGAGATAGACAAACCACAACATTCATTCACATTAAACAGGTATCAATGAGAGATGAAGAGACGGGGGTCCTAACTAACTAGATTGAACAGTGATGATACTGAATCCCCCACCGTAGCCCAAAACAGCACCAAGGAGGACCTAACCACCCCACCTACCCCACACTACTGAAGCCCGCGGGGAAAAGGGAAATGGGAAATGTTAGCAATGACAATCACATAAGAAAAAAAAAGTCTTAAAATCTATTTTAAAAAATACTAATGACCCGTCAAAGGAAAAAAAAAAAACCCCAACAACAACAAAACAAAACCTAAAAAAACTCACGCACGCCCCTCACTGCAGTCGCCTCATGATGTCAGGACAGATGACAGGAAGTGCCGACATGACAACCGGAACCTCCCAGGTAGGTCCCAGGGCAGCAGGCTGTGTTGACGTCTCGGCCAACAGGAGCAGGGCCAGGGCGTGGATGAGCAGGAGGTGAAGCAGCAGACGAAGACCCGGGGAAAGGCAGAAGGAGAAGGAAAAGGGAAGTGCTGCACACCATACAGTGGACTCAGGATGAGCACACCTATATGGGCTGTGTGGCGGGAACGAGGGGAAGGGGGAGGGGGTGAGTGAAGGTGAATGTGTGTGTGTGTGTGTGGGGGGGGGGGGGGGGGAAGATAACTATAACACAAGGAGCCCCTTACACCTAACTCTCTATATATATTCACTTGTCCTCCAGGCACAATAGCCATATATACAAAAGCTCTCTGCCTACAGCTTTACTCTGCCCAGTTCACAATTACTCAAAAAAAAAAAAGAAGAATCCTTTGGAATTTCGAAACGGCAATGAAAATAAAATGACAATTTCAGCGCAAAATGTGATTCCCTAGTCGACGACAAAAGGGGGAAAGAGAGAGAGAAAAAAAGGGGGGAAACGAAAGGAAACAGATCCTGAGATACATGAATGACAACTTGCAATAAGAAGGGTTCCACTCAACAGGCTGTGACTGCCTGGAAAACGAACCCCCAAAGTGTAATAAAAAAAATAATAATAAATCCCGAAATTTGACCAAAAATATCTTCAGCGTGACCAACGTACCACCCAATATTAATTTAAATCTCAACACTCACCAAAACCACTAGTGCCAAAGGAGGACGAGGACGATGGGTCACCACGTCTGGGAAGAGGAAAAGGCCATGCAGCCCCCACCCCCCCACCCACCCCAAGGAAGATGTCGCCCCCAGTCTGACCTTTCTGTCCTGTATCCCTCTCCAGTCTTCCTTCCCAAGGTCTTCTTCTGTCTTCTTCTCAGGGTCTTCTTCTTTCTTCTTCTCAAGGTCCTCCTCTATCTTCTTCCTTTGGTCCTCCAGATGAAAAGATGATGTGGGGGGGAGCCGGGGGGGGGGGGGGGGGGGGGGGGTGAAAACAAAAGGATGGTGATGATAGATAACCTCCAACAAGACGACGAATCTTGCTGCAGTGGGCTGACTGCCCACTCCAGTTAGTATCTAGTCTCAAACAAAAATGATCCATGAAAAGAAAATGAGATGACTCGCGGGTCACCCCTCAAACCCAGAGCGCCAAACCTCACCCAAAACCCAACTTTTGCCCACCTTCCAACAGTGACGTAGGCGAGCGAGAAGACTGGGTGAACGAAAAAATGAACGAAACGCACGTGCAAAGACAGTGCACAGCGAGGGCTGGGGTGAAATGGCAAGTGGACTGCTCGAAATCAATCGAGCAGTGTTTGCCCAAGATTTGTCCCTCCTGAAAAATTGGCATGTAGGACAAAAGTAATAGGGACAAAATCTCCCCAAAAAGGGGTAGAAATGAAAATTTCATGCTTGGCGTGAGACATATGTCAATGACATGATGATGGACAGACGGCATGATGATATACTGAAGATGTGTTGATAATAAGATGATATCTTGATGATGAAATAATATATTGATGATACGAGACGTACCAATGCTATGATGATGTATTGATACGAGATGTACTGATGAAATTATGATTACTGATGAAACAGTGATGTATACGATGATGCATTAACGATGTGATATGTCGGCAAGCCGATGATTTCTTGCTGATGTAATAATAACATATGGTGGAATTTTGATGACATGGTAATGCACTGATGACGTGATATACTACGCATTGATGTATTGATGATAATTGACGATACTGTAATACACTGGTGACATAATAGTGATGATGCATTGATAATATACTGGTATGTTGATATGATAGTGTGCTGATGATGCATCGATGACATGATGATGTGTTGATCACATGGAATTGCACTTATGTAATGTTAATGTAATGGCGGCATAATTATATACAGATGATATGATGATGAACTGATGACATGGCAACATGCTGGTGATGTAATAGAATATTGATGATACGATAATACATTGATGATATGATGATAATATGATAATGTATTGATAATATGGTAATGTTTTGATGAAATGATGAAGTAATGATGCTATGATGATCTTCTGATGGTAGGATGCTGTTTTGTAATGATGATGCATGTGATGATATGATGACGTATTGATGATATTATTGATGATATTATGATGTACTGATAGGATGATCTATTGATAATGTAATGATGCACCGACAATATGGTGACATCTTGGTGATATGATGCTGATATGATGATGAACCAAGACAGAGACACACACACACACACACACACACACACACACACACACACACACACACACACACACACACACACACAGAGAGAGAGAGAGAGAGAGAGAGAGAGAGAGAGAGAGAGAGAGCAGAGGCATTCAGAGACATTCAGACAGACAGGCAGACAGACAGAGAGAGAGAGAGAGAAGAGAGAGGAGAGAGGAGAGAGAGAGAGAGAGGCAGAGAGAGAGAGAGGAGAGAGAGAGGCATTCAGACAGACATTCAGACAGACAGGCAGACAGACATGCACAGAGAGAGAGAGAGAGAGAGAGAGAGAGAGAGAGAGAGACAGACAGAGAGACAGACAGACAGACAGACAGACAGACACACAGATACAGATACACAGACATACATTCAGACATTTAGACAGAGACAGAACTTTTCAGCAAGACACGGTGACTCCATAAAACAAGACGAACAATAAAGCGACGTTTCTTGACAGACTTTGTCAAGAAGACTGGAACCTCGGCCTACCATGTACCACGGTCTTGCGGTTTAAATCATGCAGATTTGTAGAAACACCCTCGCGCTTCCACGCATGCGCATTACAAAGCACATGCATACTTCATGTCAGGCCTCAAGAACTGGAAAAACAGGACGTGGCTCATCCAATCATGAGGAAGATGGCTTCAGACTCTGACATTTATGAGGAAAGGAAAATGGTCTTCTGTAGGCGGTGGTGTTACACCTGCAAATGCATACGAGGGAGAGCGAAGACCCCCGTTAAGGAAGAACAGATTCTGCATTCGCGCCAAAAATGTCATGAAAAAAAAGTGAAATGGCGTGGTTAACGTTAGGTAACAATGGAAAATAGAGCTGTTGGAGGGTCTTCTTCTCTCTCTCTCTCTGTCTCTGTCTCTGTCTGTCTGTCTGTCTGCCTGTCTCTCTCTCTCTCTCTCT
>JADBJO010001400.1:77500-105000 GCA_016801955.1 Conus betulinus | reverse complement strand
ATTAACTTTGTCTTTCCACGGATTTGAAAGAATGGCGCAGGTGCCACCCCATGTATTGTTTACCCGGGGTCTCTTGATCCATCAGACTCTTACTGCAACAGTCGCCCTGTCGTCCAGCTTAGTCGCTAGACCTGGGCCCTTGTGTGATGTGTGGCTGGTTTCCATTTCATTTTGCCATGAAGCAAATTGTGGGTTAAAAAAGTCCCAGACCCGTGAATGCGCCCGAGTTCTGTCGGAGGGCGAGTTCTCTTTTAAGACATGACCCCCCAATTTATCCTCTTCACTATTGTCGGGTGTGTCTTCGACAAGTGGTTTGGAAGGATGAGCACGTGCATCAAGATTAGAGTTGGAAAATACTTCAAGAAACGGAGCCGGCTCGCACACCAGCTAGTTTCCTTAAAACTATGATATTAAATTAATTGAAACCCCTTCGCACATACATAATTCACATTCCAGGGTGTAGATGACAGATTAAATTAAGGGTGAAAATAAAGCTCTAAGTGTGTCAGAACTAGGACAGGAGAAGGAGCTAAACGACCGGTGATGCAAGCTTCAGCGAAATGGAGCAGGGCGTGAGGTGTAATGTCGAGTGATGTCTCACCTTGTCACGTTTTTGTCCGGGTCGTTGTGATGTAAGATGCCGGGATTTCCTTGTAATGTAATGTGGCTGTATTTTCTCTTATGTGCTGTCAGGTGCTATGTTAATGTCTTTGGTGCTGCTTGCTTCATCTGTGTGGATTTTTTCCTGTTGTTTTGCTGTGCTGTTACTGCTGCGCCCTGTACTGCATGGGGATGAACCATGATGTAGTAGATCATATTGTTTATTGTTGTTCTGTACTGTGTTGTACTTAACTGATATGTACTGTGCTGTTCTTTACTGCACCGACCTGCCCAGCTCAGTGCTTGTTTGTATTGTACTGTACTGCTCAGTGCTGTGGTGAACTATTCTGTTTAGTGATGTACTGTTCTGTATCTGTTCCGTTTGTGTCTGTTCTGCACTCTACTGTGTTGTACTGTTGTGTACTGCTTTGTGTTCCACTGTGCTGTTTTGTTCTGTACTCTAACACTCTGTATTGCACTGTACTTCACTGTGCTATTGTCTCCCTTCGCAGGCTGTAGTGTACTGCGCTACACTGGTTTATTTTATAGTGTACTGTACTGTACTGTACTGTACTGTATTATTCTATTCTACCGTGTACTGTACTGAACACTTTCTACTTCACTGCACTTTTCTACTTTATCGTGTAATATTCTGTGCTGTATATAACTACATTGTATTAGTTTATGGTGCACTGTACGGTTCTGTTTTGTAGTGTACTATACTGTTGTTTTAGAGTGCACTGTACACAACCACTCTTGACCGTATTGATCTTTTCGTCTGTGTACTGTGTTGTAGCATTCTTCACCGCACTGATGTGTTTTTTATATAGTGTGCCAAAATAATGCACCGCGCTGCCCCTACTCTACTTCTCTGTGCTGTACTGTTCTGTTTTGCAGTGTGAAAGTCTGCAGTGTATGGCGCTGCGCTGTGTTCAGCTGTACTGCAGTTCACTGTGCGGTTCTCTTCTATGGTGTCATATTCTGTGATGTACAGTAGCTGTACAAGTATTCTACTTACTGTACTTCACTGAACTATCCTGCTCTACAGTGTGATGTACTGCGCTGTGTTACACTGTACTCTACTGTATCTGACTTCATGGTACTGTTCTGTCCTATACTGTGATGTTCTGCACTGTGTTACACTGTACTCTACTGAATCTATCTTCGTTGTATTGTATTGTTCTGTTCTATACTGTGATGTTCTGCACTGTGTTACACTGTATTCTACCGTATCTAACTCCATTGTACTGTTCTATTCTATAGTGTGATATTCTGCACTGTCTTGTACTTCACTGCACTGTTCTATATTGTGACGTTCTGTTTATTGCACCGTACTGTACTTGCCGTACTCTCATGTTCTATGGTACAATATTCTGCACACAACCATGTACTGCACTGTATGTACATCTCCATACTGTGTTATAGTGTAATATTCGGTCCTGTCCTGTACTGTACTGTGTTTTATTGTTATGTTATTGTTATCGTTTTTTTTATGCTTTACTGTAATATACGGTATTGTGCTGAATTGTACGCTTTGTAACACCCCCCCCCCCCCCCTTCTCTCCCCCCTCCCCCCCCCCCCCGCCCGCTTTGTTTTTTTCTCTCTCCTGTATCGCACTGCACATTCTCTCTATCTTGTACTGTGTTGTACAATGCAGTTGCCTTTGATTACAATGTACTACTCTGAGCTGCAATACACATTCCTGCACTCCACGAAAAGCGGGTCCACTTTCTCGCACTGCACTATGTTGTATTATACACTACACCATGCTACAACACGATGTATTGAACTCTACTGCAGTGCGGCTTATGGATATGTTCTATATATCACATAGTGCTGTACTCTACTATACAACATCATACAGAACTTGAGTGTGATTTGTTGTTCTGCGCTATACTTTGCCGGACTGTGCTATGTCATGGTTCATTGTGTGTGACTGTGCTGTAAATAACTCTGCTATACTGTACTGTGTGCGATGGTTCCTCGTGGTCACTGTGCTGTAAATAACTCTGCTATACTGTACTGTGTGTCATGGTTCATTCTCTGCTGTACTGTGCTGTATCAAGGTTCGTTGTGGTCGCTTTGCCGTTAACAACCCTGCTGTGTTGTGCTGTGATGTGATTGTGGTCCCTGTACTCTACTCTAATTAACTCCCCTGCACTGATTTGTGTCATGGTTCAATGCAGTCACTGTGCTGTAAATCACTGTGCTGTTGTGAGCTGTGTTGTGGTTCATTGACGCGTGTGCGCTGTAAATAGCACTGTGGTACCGTGTTGTGCCATGTAGTGTGTTGTGCAGTGTTGTGCTGTTTGGGTCTGGACTGAGCTGAGCTGTTCTGTTCTGTTCTGCGCTATGTATACGTGTAGTTCTGTTGTGCCGTGTACTGAGTAGTTCTCTTTTGTGCTGTACTGTGTTGTTTTTTTTCTGTTCTGTGCTGTAGTGTACTGTTTAGTTCTGTTCTGCATTGTACTGTTTAGCTCTCTTCTGTACCGCACTGTGTAGTTCTGATCTACAGTGTATTGTGTACATTTTTTTTTTTTAATTTCTGGGCTGTACTGTTTGATTTGTGGTGTAGCGTGATTCTGTTTTGTGCTCTACAGTATGATTTTGTTCTGTGGTGGATTGTGTTGTTCTGTTCAGTGATATACTGTGTAGTTCTGTTCTGCGCAGTACTGTTTATTCCTGTTCTGTGCGGCACTGCGTAGTTCCGTTCTACAGTGCGTAGTTCTGTTCTGTGCTTACCGCGTATTTCTTAGTTCTTTTCTGTGCTGCATTGTGTAGTTCTGTGCTGTTCTATGTGCTTCAGTTCTGTGCGGTAGTGTGTAGTTCTGTTTCAAGCCGCTCTGCGTAGTTCTGTTCAGTAGTGCACTGCGTAATTTTGTCCTGAAGTGGCCTGTGTTTTTGTCCGTCGAGACGACGAAGACCATCTAGTCATCCTGGGATCGGGGGTGAGTGCGTAGATGGCTGGTCAGGCCGATCTGCGCCCGGAAAGATCTATCACAGTATGGACAGGGAATGGTGGCGGCAGTTGGAGATCTGTTGACACTGGTCTTCCTGATCATCCTGCGCTGCTCAGCCGCAGCAATTCTGTTGCTTTCACAGGTCTCTGCACCTTTGCAGACAGCTGATCGCCACCCGTCTCTGTCCTGGGCGGTCTGCTCCCATGTTGTGTGGCTGATATTGAAGGCCTTTAGGGAAGATTTGAGGCTATCTTTGAAACGTTTCTTCTGGCCTCCATGAGGGCGTTTTCCTTGTTGTAGTTCGCCAAACAATAGTTTCTTTGGCAGCCGATGGTCTGGCATGCGAACTACATGACCTGCCCAGCGAAGCTGTGACTGCATCAGGATGGTGAAGATGCTAGGCAGGCCAGCACAAGTGAGGACTTCAGTGTCCGGAATCTTATCTTGCAACTTAATGCCCATGAGTCTTCTGAGGGCAGGTGGTGTGGAAATGGTTCAGTTTCCTGACGTGACGCTGGTAAACCGTTCATGTTTCACAGCCATAGAGCAGTGTGGTGAGAACTATGTGACCTGTACAGCTCTATTCTATGGCACATTGTGTAGTTCTATTCTGTATTGTGCTGTGAAGTTCTGTTCTGCGCTGCACCATGTAGGTCTGTTCTGTGCTACAGTGTACGGTCCTGCTCTACGCTGCGGTCGGTAGTTCTGTTCTTCTAAGTTGTACTGTGTACTTCTGTTCTCTGCTGTATTGTGTAATTCTGTGCAGTGGTGTGTAGTTTTGTTCCGTGCTGTGTTGTGTGGTTCTGTTCAAAAGACGCGCTGTTTGGGGCTGGACTGCGGGAGGGGGTGGATGGGTGGTTGGATGGCTGTGTTTTGTGTCGGTGGTCTGTGCCGCGTGGTGTGTAGTGCTGCTATGTTTTGTGCTATTCTGTACTGCGATGCGCCGTTCTGTGGTGTGCTCTGGCGTGCTGTTCTGTGCTGTGGTGGTCTACTCTTTGCCGTTCCGTCCTATGCTGAGCTGGGCCAGGCTATGCTTCGCACACTCACATCCCCAAACAAAAACTCTGAATCTTAAACTCCTCCTCCTCCTCCTCCTCCTCCCTCCTCCTCCTCCTCCTCCTCCTCTCCTCTCCTCCTCCTCCTCCTCCTTTACCTCCTCCTCCTCCTCCTCCTCCTCCTCCTCCTCCTCCTCCTCCTCCTCCTCCTCCTCCTCCTCCACCATCTCCGTCTCCCTCCTCTTTCAGAGCGTCAAGACGTGGAACGCAGCACCGCCGAGGGAGAGGTCATCACCTACGAGGATGTGTGTGGGAGGCTGGAGGGGAAGTGCCTGGTGTGGGGAGACGTGGTGCTGCAGCCAGAGTTCTGGGAGGCCTACGTCAACGGCACCCTCACCTTCCCCTTCTGGGAGTCCCCTGGGGCATGGTGGATCTCTCCGTCTGGATGGGCACCGTTAACAAGTGGGTGCGCCAGGAGAGGGGAGGGTGGGGGGTGGGGGTGGGGGTGGAGGGTGGGGGGGTCTTGAGTTGGGGTCTGGGGTGGGGGTGGGGGGGTCGGATAAGGTTGTGTTGGGTGGGGTGTGTGTGTGTGGTGTGTGTGTGTGTGTGTGTGTGTGTGTGTGTGTGTGTGTGTGTGTGTGTGTGTGTGTGTGTGTGTGTGTGTATGTGCGTGCGTGTGTGTGTGCGCGCGCGCGTGCGTGTGGTGTAGTGTGGTATGGTGTTGTGAAGTGAGGTGTGATGTGGTAAAGTATGGTGTAATTTGGTGTGGTGTGGTGTGATGTGGTACTGTGAAGTGAGATGTGGTTGTGGTTTGGTATGGTGTGGTGTGGTAAAGTATGGTGTAATTTGGTGTGGTGTGCGTGTGTGTGTGTGATGATGTGTACTGTGAAGTGAGATGTGGTGTGGTATGGTGTGGTGTGGTAACGTGTCGTGTGATGTGGTATGGTGTGATGTGGTGTGATGTAGTGTGGTGTTGTGTGTGGTGTAGTATAATGTGATGTGGTGTGACGCGGTGTGGCGTGGTGTGGTGTTGTGAAGTGAAGTGAGCTGTGGTTGTGGTTTGGTATAGTGTGGTTTGGTGTGGTAAAGTATGGTGTGTGTGTGGTGTGGTGTGGTGTGATGTCATGTCATGTGGGTGGTGGTGTTGTGTGTGGTGTAGCTTGGTGTAGCGTGGTAAAGTCTGGTGCTGTGTGGTGGTGTGATGTGGTGTAATGTGATGTGATGTGGTGTGGTATTGTGCGTGGTGCAGTGTGGAGTGGTGCGACAAGGTGTTGGATGCTATGTGTGTGGCGTGGTGTTAGGTGGGACATGACGTGGTGTGGTTTTGTGTGGTATGGAGTGGTGTGGAGCGGTACAGTGTCTTGTGACATGCTCTGCGGTATTTCTCATCAGTTAATTAGGTTGCTTATTCATTTGTCTACCTATCAACGTTTTTTTCTTGTTGCTGGTTTTTTTTTCCGGATATCCTCAACGTCATCACTCCCAACCCACTCATTCCGGGCATGAACAGGAGCAGGAGGAGGAACACGAGGATGAAAGAGGGAGCGCTAGGGGAAGGGGGGGGGGGGGGGGGGTGGTGGTGGTGGTGGGTGGTTCTGGCTATCTATCTATTATCTAGCTAGCTAGCTATCTGTGTGTATTTACATAAATCTAGCTTAGCGGATTAAAAAGCGCCGGGATGTTTATCGTTTTCTCCTTTTTTCTGTTTCTTTCTTTTTTTTTTTTTTTTTTTTTTTTTTTTTTTGCTTCACCGTGTCACCAGCCTAACCAAAATCATCGTCGACTTTCATGATCAGCTACAGTAACAGCAAAACTTACAACAATCATCGCCGCCGTTGCCGCCGCCGCCGCCGTCACCACCACCAGCGGCACCACAGCCAATACAACAACAGCACTGACAACATTTTTTTTTTTTGCCGGTCCCCTTTTTTTGGGGGTTGGGGGGGGGGGGGGGGGGGGGGGGGGGGGGGGGGGGGTCTCAGAGGTATCCCTCCAACACGCGCCCTCTCATTCCCCACATCCTAAAACAGGCCCGCTCTGTAACGCGCCAGCAGTCGCTAAAGAGCTATCACTATCCGGCTCTCTGATGAAGACGCTTCACTGCTTCTGAGTCACTCTGGTGGTGTTCAGTGGCGTCTGGTCCCATCCAACATACACAGGATCTCACTTGGTAGTAGTACCCAACCCCCCCAACCCCCCCCCCCCCCCCTGCTCCTGCCTAAACAACCATTGCTTGATTGCGAAGCCAGCGTGGGTGAGCGCCCTTGCTAGACTGGTCCAATACGCCCTTCCGAGGAGTGTTCCCATCAACTTGCCGACACCGATGACCCGATATGATCTCATCCAATGCGTGGATTTGGAAATAGAGATCCATACCGACCGAACCACCAGGGTGTGCAATTTCATGAAGGGTCACGGCATTTCACACAGACACAGACACATACAGACACAGACACAGACACAGGCACAGACACAGACAGACAGACAGACAGACACACACACACACACACACACACACACACACACACACACACACACACACACACACACACACACACACACACACACACACACACACACACACACACACACACACACACACACACAGACGCACATACGAAGGGAGGGGAGGGGTGATAATCAGCGAGGATAACAATGATGATGTGGATGATGCTCCGGAGCACCATTTTTCTCTAACTCAACGGCAGAACCACTCTCCACGCTTCCTTTCATAATACATGCTGGGATCAACGAGGCCCGAGAGAAACAGACACCTGCAGCGTAGGTCAAGAAATGTGACCTAGAGCTCGAGAGACGTGTCCATGGAGTGGATGAAACTCAACAACCGTAGGGTTCCAGTTCTCCCCATTTGACTGGAAACCAAAACGCTGCGTAGGAGCTCAGAGAGGTGGAAACCTCTCTCTCTCTCTCTCTCTCTCTCTCTCTCTCTCTCTCTCTCTCTCTCTCTCTAAAAAAAAAGAAGAAAAATAAGAAAAAAAAGAAAGAAAGAAAAAAAATATGCTGACCATGGGCTGGATAAAATCAGTAGGTTTAGCCTAAGCATATGGATATGAATGGTATGCAGACGTCACAGATTTGGCTAGTCTAAACAGAGAGAGAGAGAGAGAGAGAGAGAGACGAGATGAGACGAGACAGAGACGAAGAGACGACATGAGACGAGACAGGAGCGCGTGCGAGACACACACACACACACGGACACAGTGCGCACACGCACAGAGAGAGAGAGAGAGAGAGAGAGAGAGAGAGACAGACAGACAGACAGACAGACAGACAGACAGACAGAGACAGACAGAGACAGACAGAGACAGAGAATGACTGATGGACTCTGCTGGGTCTCTGTGGCTTTTGACAGATTATATTCGTGTCATGTTTAGAGCATGTCATACCAGAAAAGTCTTTTCGGTCGGATGAGGAAACATACGATAAGCATTTAGGGTCCCCCGCGTCACTTTTTGATCTGTCTTCACGACGATGAAATGACCTTCTGTCTCTGTCTCTGAGTCTGTGTCTGTCAGTCTGTCTGTCTGTCTGTCTGTCAGCCTCTCTCTCTCTCCTCTATCTCTCTCTCTCTCTCTCTCTCTCTCTCTCTCTCTCTCTCTCTCTCTCTCTCTCTCTCGCTCTCATCTCTCTGCGCTTGACTTCTCTCTCTCACTCTGTGAGCTTGTGTAGGGATGTTGGGCGGGGGTTGCGGGGTGGGTGGGGTGGAGGTGGGGTTAGCGTGCTACACGGCTCACGTAAGGCAAGGACATACCTGAAAGCAGAATGAGGGCGGAGAGCCGGGAGACTCTTTCTTCTTTCTTTTCAGACTTTCTTCTTTCTTCCTTTTGTTTTTCTTCCTCTATTTTGTTTCTTTCTTTCCTCGTTTTTTTTTGCTCTCTTTCTCTCTCTCCCCCGCCCTCCCCCCCCCCTTTTTTTTTCTTTTTTTTTTCCTTTTCAACTCTCTCTCCCTCTCTCTCTCTCTCTCTCTCTCTCTCTTTGTTCTTGTCCTGCACCTGGCATTTTTCTTTCTTTTCCGTTTGATCTCTTTCTTATACGCTCATTATTTTCTCGTCTTTATGCGTTTTATAGTTTCTCTCTCTCTCTCTCTCTCTCTCTCTCCCTCCTCCTCTCTCTCTCTCTCTCTCTCTCACCTTTCTTTTCTAATAGATCATTGTTTTTTCTTTTCCTTTGTACACTCTTGTTTCGACATTTCCCTTCTTTGTTTCTTTAACCATCTTTCTCGCTGTGTACCTGCTTTCTGTCTCATGTCAACCTTAGCTTTCCCCTTTGACTGCTCCTTATTTTTCCCCCCTGACCTTTTTTTACAAATATATTCAGGTATGTTCCTTTTTAAATCCTTTCATTTCAATTCTCCATCGTCTCACTTCCTTCTCGGCTTCGCTCCTCCCCCTCCCGCCCCCCCCCTCCCTCCCCCTCCCTTTTTCCCCTCCGTAAGCCCCCTCTCTCTCCTTAAATCCTCCCCTCTCACCTCTCTCTCTCTCTCCCCTCTCCTCCTCTCGTCTCACCTCCCTCCTCCCTCTTCCCCTCCTCTCCCCTCTCTCTCTCTCCTCTCCTCCTTCCTTCTCCTCTCCTTCTCCTTTCCTCCTCTCTCCTCTCTCGTCTCTTTTCTCTTCTTCTCCTTCTTCTTCTCTCCTGTCTCCCTCTTTCTCCTTCCTTCTCCCCTTCCTTTCCTAGCGTTCTTCTTTTCCCTCTCTTCTTCCTTTTTACTGTCTTCGTCCCTCCTTCCTTCTCATCTTCTTTGGCTTCTTTTTCTCTCCTGGCCCTTCCTTCCTTCTCCCTCCTCCCCCCATTCACTTCACTCCCTCCTCCCCATTCACTCCCTCCTCCTCCTCCTCCTCCTCCTCCTCCTCACTCAGCCCTCTCCCCGATCTTAGTTTCAAAGGGAGGTGACAGCGGGCGGAAAGTGAAACAAATTTAAAAGAAAAAAAATTAGGATTATTCGCTTGACAGAAGGGACAAACAAATGAGAAGACAAAACAATTCAAATTAAGAATCATAATTAATGCTGAACAATTAAGATGCTGAAGATAAGCTGAAGATGACGAAAATGGAAAATTATGTTATAAATATGAATACCCTTCGCTAGCTCCATGCGGAAACCATCGTAATACCTCTCGAAGACAGATCTATATATATTTCCCTGCTCCTAGGTCTTTCGTCCGCTGGATCGGACTCATCAGGGAGACACGGCTGATTGTGTCTGTGCTCTTGGCGTCAAATAGAGACACACCACAGTCCGTATTTCTGTGGTGTTCTCACCACCAAAGGTTCAAAGGATTAAAAATCATAATTATTCCGCCGGACAGACGGGACAAACAAAATTACAACACAAAACAATTTAAAAAAAAAAATCATCATTGTTCCGGTGGACAGGTGGGACAAATGAAATGTTTTGTCGTGTGATTTGTTTCTTCCTTGTGCCCGGCGGAAGAATAATCATTTTTTTTTTTTTTTTGCCTTGTAATTTGTCTGTTCGTTGTGTTCGGCGGAAGAATATCATTTTTCTTCCCAATTGTTTTGCCTTGTACTTTGTGTGTCCCTTTTGTCCTGCGGAATAATCAGAATTTTTCTTTGTCAATTTCCTGCGCCCCCCTACCCCCCCCCCCCCCCCCCCCCCCCCCGACGGTCTCTTCTTTCGTGTCTCCCTCCATTGTACGCAGGCCTGGTAACGTGGGGATATGACAGAAGCTAGCGGTCATTTTCACCTGATGTAGCCTTCTGTCACGTTAAGGAGGAAGGACCGAGGGTCCGTAGAGTTTCTCTGCCTGTCTTTCTTGTGACCAGGCTTCAGAGAGGGTGTCAAACGAAAGATGACGTTTCCGTGTCCTCGTGTCATCAGCAGGTTTTTTTTTTTTTTTTTTAAATTACATCTGAGAGAGAGAGAGAGACACAAAAAAAAAAAAAAAAAAGGGGTACCAGAGCTCGCCGGCGGGCGTAAGCACACGAATATTTATGAGGAAGTTCAGCGTGGAGACGGATTGATTGATGGATGGGTGGATGGATGAGAGGTGCGAGAAGGTGGATGGGATGGGGGGGGGGGGGTGGGGGAGTGGGGGGGGTAGGTTGGGAGTGGGAGAGCGTAGCGTTTTGGAGGGTGGGTAAAAGGAGAGTGTGAAGTTTGGGGGAGAGAAGGGACTGTGAGAAAGGAGAGGAAAAAATGAGAGAGAGAGAGAGAGAGAGATAGTATTGTGAGAGAGAGAGAGAGAGTATTGTGAAAGAGAGAGAGAGAGAGAGAGGAGAGAGAGAGAAGAGAGAGAGTATTGTGAGAGAGAGAGAGAGAGAGTATTGTGAGAGAGAGAGAGAGAGAGAGAGAGAGAGAGAGAGTATTGTGTATCATAAAGGGAGCAGAGAGCCTTTGTTTACAATTTAAGCAGCAGCAAATGGAAGTGACAGAACGAATTAAAGACACAGAGAGAGAGAGAGAGTATTGTGAGAGAGAGAGAGAGAGAGAGAGAGAGAGTTGTGAGAGAGAGAGAGAGAGAGCGAGAGAGAGAGAGAGTATATGGCTCGTGAGAGAGAGAGAGAGGTATTGTGAAGAGAGAGAGAGAGAGAGAGAGAGAGAGAGAGAGAGAGTATTTGTGTATCATAAATATTTTTGTTTACAAGTTAAGCAGCACAAATGGGAAGAGACAAACGAATATTTTGAGAGAGAGAAGCAGAGAGAGAGAGAGAGAGAGAGAGAGAGAGAGAGAGAGAGAGAGAGAGCGAGAGAGAGAGAGTATTGTGTATCATAAAATATTTTGTTTACAATTTAAGCAGCACAAATGGGAAGTGACAAAACGAATTAAAGAGGAGAATGAGAGAGGAGAGAGAGAGAGAGAGAGAGAGAGAGAGTATTGTGTATCATAAATATTTTGTTTACAATTTAAGCAGCACAAATGGAAGTGACAAACGAAGTTAAAGAGAGAATGAGAGAGAGAGAGAGAGAGAGAGAGAGAGAGGAGAGAGAGAGAGAGAGAGAGAGAGAGGAAGAGAAATAGAGAGTATTGTGTATCATATAAATATTTTGTTTACAATTTAAGCAGCACAAATGGAAGTGACAACGAACGAATTAAAGAGAGAGAGAGAGAGAGAGAGAGAGAGGGAGAGAGAGAGAGAGAGAGAGAGAGAGAGAGAGTATGTGTATCATAAATATTTTGTTTACAATTTAAGCAGCACAAATGGAAGTGACAAACGAATTAAAGAGAGAGAGAGAGAGAGAGAGAGAGAGAGAGAGAGAGAGAGAGAGAGAGAGAGAGTAGAGAGAGAGAGAGAGAGTTTGTGTATCATAAATATTTTGTTTTACAATTTAAGCAGCACAAATGGAAGTGACAAACGAATTAAAGAGAGAGAGAGAGAGAGAGAGAGAGAGAGAGAGAGAGAGAGATAATATTTTGTTTACAGCGAGCACAGAGGAAGTGACAAGAATTAACAGAGAGAGAGAGAGAGAGAGTATCATAAATATTTTGACAATTTAAGCAGCACAAATGGAAGTGAGAATTAAAGAGAGAGAGAGAGAGAGAGAGAGAGAGAGAGAGAGAGAGAGAGAGAGAGAGAGAGAGAGAGAGAGAGAGAGAGTAGTATTGTGTATCATAAATATTTTGTTTACAATTTAAGCAGCACAAATGGAAGTGACAAACGAATTAAAGAGAGAATGAGAGAGAGAGAGAGAGAGAGAGAGGAGAGAGAGAGACAGAGACAGAGACAGAGACACACAGAGACACAGAGAAACACAGAGAGAGACAGAGAGAGTGGTGGAAGACTGCTGTGTATCATAGATATTTTGTTTTACAATATAAATAGTACAAATGCAAGTAACCAGCGAAGTAGAATTTATAGTAACATCAAGAACAACAACAACAACAAAAAAAGTCCTTAAAAGCAAGTCCTTAAACGAATGGAAATCTGTGTTCGGGGTTTCAGTGTAGTTTACACACACACACACACCCAAAAAGTTGTGATGGATTCCCGTTGTATGTTTGTTTTGTGAGATCTTCTCTGTATGGTCCGTGCTGTGATGTAGTTTCTCTCTCTGTGTGTTCAATGTTTGATGTACCATGATGTCTGTGATGGCTTGGCCCTACAACTGGATTTGATTTCCAACAAAGTGTTTCTCGTTGAAAATACTTTTCCCCAGAAACATTTCGTCGTTGCCAATACTAGATGTACCCCCCCCCCAAAAAAAAAAAACAACAACAACAACAACAAACAACAGAAACAAAAAACACCCATATCATCCCGTCCCCCCCCCCCCCTTTTTTTAAAACAGGATTTGTTACCCGGAACATTTGTCTTTGCCAAGAGTACAGTTACCTCCCCATAAACGCACTCTCCTTTAAAAACAAACAAGCAAACAAACAAAAAATCCCTCGTTTCTCTCTCGAAATTTCTTCTTCTTCTTTTTCTTCTCTTCCTTCTCCTCCTCCCCCCCCCTCCTCCTCCTCCTTCTCCTCCTCTCATCATCGTCATGATGATCATGATGATCATGATGATCATGATCTTCTTCTTCTTCTTCTTCTTCTTCTTCTTCTTCTTCTTCTTCTTTCTTCTTCGTTCTGTTCTGTTGAAAACAGTTTCGTTCTGTTGTAAAAAACCACCACCCCCCCCCCCCCCAAAAAAAAAAGGAAAGAAAAAAATGATAAAGAAGAGAGAGAAAAAAATTTTAGTCTTCTGTCATTTTTGTTTCTTTTCCTGATTGGTCGTGACGCAGGTTCGCCTTATTTTGTTTGGTTGGTTGATCGTTTCCTTCCGTTCTTTCTTTCCTTTTTCCCCCCCCCCCCCCCCCCCCCCCCCCCCCCCCCCCCCCATCATGTCATTTTAAAGAATAAGATAGCCTCAGATGGTTTAGATAAAAGGATTCGTAGCTTCAATATTTTGATTGCTGTGTAACAATACACATTATTTTCGGGACTGTAAAACCCGCAAACTTTCCGTTCTGTTCATTAGAACAATTATCTAATGGAGTTGACGCTTTCAATGACATGGATATAAAAGAATCTACAGAGGCAGATTACTTCGTTTACGTGAAGGGAAGGAAGGGTTAAAAAAAAAAAAGTTGTTCGGACCATGCTCCGTTGCTGGAAGGAAAGGAGGGCGTAGGGGAGGTAAGCCAATGGGGAGAGGGGCAGTGAGAGTTGCTTTTAACCAAGTGGAAACAACTCACTGAGCAACAAAGTAAACTGACCACACAGACCACTCTGCTAGCGTGCTGCTGCGTGTTCTCAGGACAGACATGGACGTGGTGCTGGAGGCCAGGGCCATCAAGCTGTCATTCACGCTCCGCCAGGACTCGGAGCACACCACAAAGAGCTGTCCCTGCGCTGGGAGAGGTCCTACGCCCAACACATGCAGGAGCTGGGTCAAGATGGCGAGGACGGTGATGAGCAGGACGACGGGGGGTTCTTCAGGAATCTGGTGTTCGCCTTCTCCAGCTCACAGTCCTTGGGTCTGGAGCTGGATAAGGGAACGAAGGGTAAAGACATTTCAGATCCTGTCATTTTTCTTCTTTTTTTTTTTTTTTTTTTTAGCCCATGACCGTCTGTTCGTGACTGCCTTACCGGGTGAATTAGTGAATTTGAGACGATAATGAGGCAGATCAGAACAGTTTTAGACAGGACAATGTGAGGGACTGGACTGGTGACAACACCTCTATAGTGTTGCCCATGACTGGGGACAGAAAGGTGAGGAGATCCCTCGCTCACCAAGTTCCATTGTAGTATTATAGCAGCCCATGATCTACTATCGAGAAAAAAAAAAAAAAAAAAAAAACGACCATGACGAACCTCTGTCGCTCTGTCTTCCTTCTTAATGCTGGTTCCTGACTTCTCTCTCTCTCTCGTAGCCTTGGTTCCTATGCTGCATACACAAGGGTAGTTTTCTATTCTGTGTTGCAATATTGGTTTATATCCTGTATGTGATGTTACTGTCCATCCTCTATCATAACCTTGCTTCGCACTGCTCTGTGTTCCCATTTATTACGTTGGTTTCTATCTCTGTTCTCAGCATCTATTCTCTGTTGTACTGTTAGTACCTATCTTCCGTTGTCATTTGGGTTCCTGTGTTCTCTGATCATTCCTGCCTTGTGTGATAATATTTATTCCTATCCTTTGGCGTAAAGTTAGTTCTTAATCTCTGTTGTAATGTTAGTTCCTTTCCTCTGTCGTAATGTTAGTTCCTTTCCTCTGTCGTAATGTTAGTTCCTTTCCTCTGTGGTAATGTGAGTACCTTTCCTCTGTTGTAATGCCAGTTCTTTTCCTTTGTTGTAATGTTAGTTCTTTTCCTCTTGGTAATGTTAGTCCCTTTCCTCTGTCGTAATGTTAGTCCTTACCTTTGTCGTAATGTAAGTTCCTTTTCCCTGTGGTAATGTTAGTTCCTTTCCTTTGTCGTAATGTTAGTTCCTTTCCTCTGTTGTAATGTTAGTTCCTTTCCTCTGTCGCAACGTTAGTTCCTTTCCTCTGTTGTAATGTTAGTTTTTTCTTTCCTCTGTGGTAATGTTAGTTCCTTTCCTTTGTCGTAATGTTCGTTCCTTTCCTCTGTTGTAATGTTAGTTCCTTTCTTTTGTTGTAATGTTAGTTCCTTTCCTTTGTTGTAATGTTAGTTCCTTTCCTCTGTCGTAATGCTAGTACCTTTCCTCTGTCGTAATGTTAGTTCTTTTCCTTTGTCGTAATGTTAGTTCCTTCCTCTGTCGTAATGTTGGTTCCTTTCCTCTGTCGTAATGTTAGTTCTTTTCCTTTGTCGTAATGTTAGTTCCTTTCCTCTGTCGTAATGTTGGTTCCTTTTCTCTGTCGTAATGTTAGTTCCTATAGAAAATTCTTTGTCGTGATGCTGATTGCTGATCTCTATCGTAAAGTTAGTTCTTAGCCACTAGACCTCTATCAGTTTAGTTCTCAGCCACTAGAAACACTATCGTAATGTTAATTTTTGTCTTCTGCCCTTAGAATGGCTTCTATCCTCCGTCCATATATAGCTAATCAATCCTACGAAGCAACCAAATTGTCTGTACTCTTATGATGAAATAGCTAAGAACAAACTACTTATCACCATGCTCGAATAACCTGACTCCACCAATCGTTTCCGTCGACAGGTGACATCACGTACTTCTCCTTCACCTTCACCCTCATGATCACCTACGCCAGCATCGTCAGCTCTGGCGGGGACTGTGTGTCCACTCGGGGGCCCTGCTGGCCAACGCAGGAGTGCTGGCCGCCACCATGGGCATCATGGCCTGTTTCGGCCTCTCTCGGTTTCGTCGGCATCAAGTTCGTCAACATCGTCGGTGTGGTGCCTTTCCTCGTCTTAGGTAAGGAAGCAGTGGCGAGTGACGGCTGCCTGCTGGGTTGTGTCAAAACACTATGGAACTGAATTCAATTCTTTTATCATGTTATAAGACATGTTATATTCCGGGGCCGGAATAGCTCGGTTGGTAGAGCGCCGGACTCGTAGTCCTGGGGTCGCGGGTTCGAATCTCCGCCGGGCCGTTTCGGTTGGTACAGGGGGATTTTTCCCTCGGAGTCAACATTGGTTCTGACTCCATTTCCCAAACAGTCCTTCGAATGAGACTATTAACCGAGGTTCCCTGTGTGAACGCACGCATAACATCTTGCACATACGTAACATTCCTTCACCAACTTTCAGAAGAGAAGGCCAATTGGTATGGATGACACGTTACACATAGCATGCACTCTGCGTGAGAAATCGAAAGACTGAAAGAGTTGTTAAACTGAATGAACGATATCGATTGAATGACACGGCAAACCACTGAATGAAGCGCCAGCAGGCAGCTCTCTAGTCGGCTCTACCCAGGTAGGCAGGCTGTTGTGTAAACGAGAACGCGGATTGTAAAGCGCTTACAGCTTTGTCTCTGGCTGGGGATAGGCGCTATATAAGTACTCTTAATAAGAATAATGAAAAAAAAAAATGAGTATAGTATTGTACAGTATGATGCATGATTTGAATGTTCAGTAGTACGTTCATTTGCGTATGTGAAATGGAGATAACATCTGTTGTTACAGATCAAATTTCTATTGATGCAGGTGCTTATACAGTCGTTTTTTTTTTTTTTTTTTATTGTCTTAACTAGTCTTATTTTAGCATATTTTACTTTATTTTTAATCACTTGACCACATCTCCACATGTCTCACTTTACGTAATCTTAACTTTAGGCCATTTTGCATCCACCCCCCTTCCATTTTGCATCACCCCCCTTCCCCCCCCCCCCCCCCCCCCCCCCTCCATCCTGTCTGACTTCACTTCTGTAGAGTTTCCCTTTTCATGTCTTACTTTACGTGACTTACACCTTACTGCACCTCGCTTTACCTTTCTGTACCTTATTTTTGCCTTGCCATACCATTTTTCTTTCCGCTCATTTTATCTTCCTTGCCTTCTCTTACCCCACCTCATTCATCTGACCTTACCTTACCTTGCTTTGCCTTACCTTGCCTTACTTTGTCTCATCTTTCTTTATTTTACCTCAACTCGCTTCAATTTATCTTGCCTATCTTTGTCTTCTTTTGCCTTATCTTCCATCCTTACCCAACCCTGTCCTCCCTACTTTATTTCATCTCACCTTAACTCAGTTGGTAGAGCGCCGGACTCGTGATCTTGGTGATCCTGGGGTTGCGGGTTCGAGTCTCCGCCGGGCCGTTTTGGTACAGGGGGATTTTTCCCTCGGAATTAACATTGGTTCTGACTCCATTTCCCATACAGTCCGAATTAGACTATAAACCGAGGTTCTGTGTATGAACGCACGCATAACCTCTTGCACACACGTAAAATCCCATCACCAACTTTCGGACGAGAAGGCCAGTTTGGCCGTTGGCATGAATGACACGTCACACATACCATGCGCCCTGCGTGAGAAATGGAAAGAATGAAGGAAGGAAATTAAGTGAACGATATACGCACTAGCCAGGCAGGCAGCCCGTTGTGTAAACGAGTGAGAATTGTAAAACGCTTAGAGCTTGGTCTCTAGCCGAGGATAGGAGCTATAGAAGTATTCATGATAATGATAATAATAATAATAATTATAATAACAACAACAACAGTAATAATAATAATAACAATAATAGTAATAACAATAATGATAATAACAATATAATAACTATAATGATGATAATACTTATCTAATGATCTTACCTTCCCTTACTTTTTTTTTTTTATCTTTCCTTACCTTACCTCATCTCGCTTCAGTATATCTGACCTAACGTTTGCCTCGCGTTACCCTGACCTTTCAACCTTACCCTACCCTGTTCTTACCTTTCTTCACTTCGTCTCACCTTACCTGGATTGCCTTTGCCTTACTTTGGCCCTGTTTTGCGTTACCTTCCTTTCCTTACTTGAACTTCCTTGCTTGACCTCGTCTTACCTTGCCGTTCTTCGCGTCGCCTTTCTGACCTCACCTTTACTTCCCTTCCCTTACCTTACCTTACCTTACCTTACCTTCTCTTACTTTACCTCACCTTGCCTATCCTTACCTTCCCTTGTCTAATCTTGCCGCTAGTGGCACCACCTTCCTTACTCTTCTCTTACTTCCCTTACCTTGCCTTCTCTTATCTCACCTCACCTTGCCTTTCCTTACCTCACCTTACTTACCTTACCTTACCTCACCTCACCTTACCTTACCTTACCTTACCTTACCTTACCTTACCTCACCTTACCTTACCTTACCTTACCTTACTTCACCTCACCTTACCTTACCTCACCTTACCTTACCTTACCTTACCTCTACCCTACCCTACCTTACCTTACCTTACCTTACCTTACCCTCACCTCACCTTACCTTACCTTACCTTACCTTACCTTACCTTACCTTACCTTACCTACCCTTACCTTACCTTACCTTACCTTACTCCTCACCTCACCTTACCTTACCTTACCTTACCTTACCTTACCTTACCTTACCTCACCTCACCTCACCTCACCTCACCTCACCTCACCTCACCTTACCTTACCTTACCTCACCTCACCTCACCTCACCTCACCTTACCTTACCTTACCTTACCTTACCTTACCTTACCTTACCTTACCTTACCTCACCCTCACCCTCACTACCTCACTTTTCACTTTACCTTGCCTGTGGGCTCAGGGATCGGGGTGGACGACATGTTCCTGCTGATGTCTGGCTGGAGCAATACCCAGGGTAACCGAGAGCTGACGGTGCCGCAGAGGATAGGATCAACGTTCAGAGCGGCAGGCATCGGCATCACCATCACGTCCATCACCGACTTCCTGGCCTTCGCCATCGGCTCCACTTCCGTCTTCCTTAGCGTCCGCAACTTCTGCATATACTCTGGTAAGAGCGGGGTGTGTGATGCGTGCTTTAAAGTCAAGGGGCGATTGTGTGTTTGCGGAGTGGGTGGTGATGTTGTTGTGATGGTGTCCGTGTCTACAAAGTTCAAGAAAGTAGATTTAATGTGTTGCCGCCGTTCTGGTGGTGTTGGGGGTGGTGCTAGATGGTCAACTTCCTTCTTCCTCCTCTCCTCTTCCTACACCCCCCCTCCGCGCCCCCCACACCCCCCCACACCCCACCACGCCCGTCCCCAATGATCATCTAGCATGTTATCCACGTTTGCCTATCTGAGCCCCCTTCCCCGTCCCCCCTTTTGTTGGGGCCCCCCCCCCCCCCCCCCCCCCCCCCCCCTCCTCCCCCCCCCCCCCCCCCCCCCCCCCCCCCCCCCCCCCCCCCCCCCCCCCCCCCCCCCCCCCCCCCCCCCCCCCCATGCCCCGTCCCACCATAGGGTGTGATCGTCTAGCATCGTTATCCATTCAGCCATACTATCTGAGGTTGAGTTACCTCCTTCTTTTCTCATAAATCTGTCCGGTTGTGTGTGTTCTGTGTCCTCCTGTCTGTGTGGTGTGTGTGTGTGTGTGTGTGTGTGTGTGTGTGTGTGTGTGTGTGTGTGTGTGTGTGTGTGTGTGTGTGTGTGCGTGTGTGTGTGTGTGTGTGTGTGTGCGTGTGTGTGCGAGCGAGAGAGAGAGAGAGAGAGAGTGTGTGTGTGTGTGTGTGTGTGAGAGAGAGAGAGAGAGAGAGTATGTGAGTGTGTGTGTGTGTGTGTGTGTGTGTGTGTGTGTGTGTGTGTGTGTGTGTGTGTGTGTGTGTGTGTGTGTGTGTGTGTGTGTTAGTGAGTGATCGTGAGTGCTCATGCGCGTACGTGTGTGTTCCTCTCTTCTCTTAAGTCCTCAACCTTTCCCCACAACGCCACACCCCCCCAGTTGGCCTTAACTCACTGACACACCTTGACGTGCCTGTTCCTCAAGGCGTGGCCGTGCTGTTCTGCTACATCTGCAACGCCACCTTCTTTGGGGGCTGCCTGGCGATGCACGGGCGGAGGGTGTACTCCGGGCGCCACACCGTCACGTGCAAGAAGATCCGCCCGCGCAAGGAGATGAGCGAAGAGGGCCAGAAGTGCTGCATGATATGCATGTGCGGGGGCGCCACCCCAGAGGAGGCCTACGGCGACGAGAGTCCGTTTGAGAAAGGTAGGCTGTGGCCACGTTGCCTTCATGTAGAGATATGCCCCCCCCCCCCACCCCCCACCCCCCAAATGATCTGACTTGTTCGTCAGTATATCACAGATTTTGTCCTACATGAGTTTGGCATTCGGCTCTCGGTTGTCGTCTGGGCTACAAAGATAAAAAACTGAAATTAGAGATATTGAAGACATAAGCTACTCTCTAGGAAAGCTGCCAGCTTCGAAGATCCAGAGCAGCAGCGGCGGTAAAATCAACAATTTCCTTCAAAAGAACAATAATACTGTCACGCACTTGGTTCTTACATAATTCCTCGTTTCCTTGCTTTCGGGGCTTGGAATGAAGTTTACTCGTCACCATATGAAAACAGTAGTTGCGAATCATGAAAACATCATTAGAACAACATACAAACAATAGTAGTCACGCATGAAAAAGGGTAACAAGGAGTCGTGTGCATCTACTCTGGTATTGTTGCACACTGCATAAACTCTGGCTTTGGAAACACTGCCATACAAAGGCGCAATGGTCTTCCGAGAAATAACCGTTTTGATTTAACTGCTGTTGGCGTTCATGACTTGCTAGAACCCTAAGCTCATTTTCAGTTATCATTAACATCGTCAAAACCATTGAAATTAAACAAGTTCGCGCTAAAACAGTAGTTCTTTACTTTCAAATTATTGTTATCACGTAATTATCGATGCTGCTGCGTCATAAAGTTTTATTTCAGAGAGAAGTATTGTTTCCACACGCAAGCAGCGATAACAACGTTTTGTTGCTAAGGAAGGCCTGCAGCCTAGTGCGCTCTTGTATAGTTCAGCCTGTGCCAGCGGAGTAGCTGGTTTACCAGGCAGCATGGAAATGGTGACGTGTCGGTGAAGTTGTGTCAGACGGGGGATTAGAAAGGAAATCTTACCCCTGTACTTATCTTCTCGCTTTTCACAATAATATTCTCGTTTTGAGCTGCTTGTGTAGCGTTTAAGGGTGGCGAGTGCACCACGTATTCTTTCTTTCCCCCTCTCTCTCTCTCTCTCTCTCTCTCTCTCTCTCTCTCTCTCTCTCTCCCTCACACTCACAAACACGCTCTCATCTCACACCCACACACACACCACCACACACACCACAGCCACACACACACACACACACACACACACACACCACACACACATACACACGCACACACGCACACACACACACACACACACACACACACACACACACACACACACACACACACACACACACACACACACACACACACACGTCACCGTCTTTCTCACTTTCATCATGATTATTATTCGTAACTAGACGGATATTCAGATCAAATGAGAACGATGGCCTGATTAAAGCCTTCCTTTTTTTCCCTTTCCTTCCTTTATTCATTCATTCATTCTCTCTCTCTCTCTCTCTCTCTCTCTCTCTCTCTCTCCTCTCCTCTCTCTCTCCTCCCTCCCTCCCTCTCTCTCTCTCTCTCTCTCTCTCTCTCTGTCTGTTGTTCAGGTCCACGTGTTTTGCTGCCACGTGTGGTGTTGTGGACGCCCTTCAGGCTGCTGGTGCTGCTGGTGTTTGCTGGTTACCTGGGCGTGTCTGTGTGGGGCATCATGGAGCACCTGGAGCAGGGACTGCGCCTCAAGGATCTCGTCCTGGACTCCTCCTACTACCACAGGTAAGGGCCGTCACAGGATGGCGGGGAATTATTATCATCATCATCATCATCATCATCATCATCATCATCATCATCATCATCATCTGAACAACAACATCTCCATCATTATTGTTTGTTTTCTATTCATCATCATCATCATCATCATCATCATCATCATCATCATCATTCTGAGCAACATCACCATCATTATCGTTTGTTTTCTATTCATCATCATCATCATCATCATCATCATCATCATCATCATCATCATCATCGTCGTCGTCGTCGTCTTCGTCGTCTTCTTCTTCTCGTTGTCTCCTCGTCCTGTCGTCGTTATTGTCCTCGTCCTCCTGTCCCTCCTCCTCCTTCTTCTCTTTCTTCTCTCTGCCCCTTCTTCTTCTTCCTCCTCCTTCTCCTCCTCTTCCGTCTCCTTCTCCTCTTCCTCCTCCTCCTCCTCCTCCTCCTTCTTCTCTCTTCTCCCTCTCCGCCCTCTCCTCTCTTCTCCTCCTCCTTCTCCTCTTCTTCCCTCTCCTTCTCCTTCTCCTCTTCCTCCTCCTCCTCCTGCTCCTGCTCCTCCTCTTCCTTCTTCTTCATCATCTTCAGCATCATCATCATTATCATCATCATCATCACCTCCATCATCGTTGTTGTTGTTATTATTATTATTATCATAGCGCAGCAGCAGCAGCAACAGCAGCAGCAGCAGCAGCAGCAGCAGCCATTTTTATTAGCATCGTCGTCGACGCTGTCCTTCCATACCTCAAGGTCGAAGAGATGGTAGGCGGACAGTGGTAAGTAACGGATCTGCGCTGTTCCCTGTTCTCAGATAAGCGTAACAGGATAGAGGAGTTTTAACCAGTCAGGACCTGCATTCACCTTGTCTGTCAGGTGCTTTAAATCTTGATCTGCCCCTGGGAGACGTCCACCATCACTGTACATGGGCAGGATGATGGTCTTGGCGAGTTATACACCCCTGCCAATGTTAGATATTGCTTGACATTCTGGACCATTTCCACCATTTCCAGGAAGAGTTTTACCAGGGTTATTATGTTAGAATTTGGTCCCATGTTTTAGATTCTCATGATGACAATACTCTGACGCTCGGTCCGACTGTCTCGCATTAGATCAACACTAGGTCACCCACCAGAAGAGACACCGCACGGCTGTTTGATCACTTCGATGATGTTTTGGGCTGCCTTACCGATATACTGGATGTGACCTGTTAGGTCCCTACGGATGACAGTAACATCACTCAGCCGCGGAGCCAGAGTAGGCAAGCGCCCCTCTGTTGAGACTGTCCTTACGTCCTTCCAGTGATAGTCTCTGTCAAAGGACCTGATGTACAGCACCATGACAAAACTCGTCACAGGCATACATTAGGAGGGAAACTCGAAGCAGAAAATACGGTCTGAAATGCGACAGAAACTGAGATCGTTTTTCGTTCTCAATTTGATGAACATTAATGATCGATGATATTGTTGATGCTTTCGCAGTTTCATTTTGTTCTGAGCATACGGACGAGCCTCTCCTTTCTGCTCGCTTTCATGACATATTTTGATGTCGAGGAAGCCCGAGAGGTATAGAAACTGGCACTAAACCTTGACAAAGACAAGAGCAGTTTTTTTCTGTTTGGTTGACCAAAAATCCACGGACTAGCTTTAAGTCAGCATATCCACTAAGATGTGCTCGATCCCCTTGTCCCGCAGGTTCAACACATGGGACGAAGAAGACTTTGGAGTAGCCTTCCCTGTTGCTTTCGTGATCACCGAGCCCGTCAACTACACGGACCAGGACACGGTCATAAAGATGATTGAGCTGATGCAGAAGGCGCGGGACGACCCGGACATCTCTCGCCTGGGCACCTACTGCTGGTTCACCGACTACGTCTTCAGCCCCAGCCTGGACGTATCCAGCACCAAGAACTTCATCAGGTCGCTCCGTGAAGACTTCCTCCCCAGTCACTCGCGCTACATGAACGACGTGGTGTTCGACGCCGACAACACCACGGTGTTGGCGTCCCGCTGTCACGTGTTCTCCAAGAACGTGGTGGACTCCACGCGGCAGGCCGAGCTGATGATCAGGATGAGGGACCTGGCGGACGCCGCCCCTCTCCCGACCTTCGCCTACCAGCCGGCCTTCGTCTACTTCGAGCAGTACGTCATGATCATGCGCAGCACCCTTCAGACCGTGGGCATCACCCTGGCCGTCATGTTCGTCATCACCTTCCTCTTCCTCGTTCACCCCATCATCGTCTTCCTCGTCTTCCTCAACATCGTCATGATCATCGTGGGCATCTTCGGCTTCATGGGGGTGTGGGGCCTCACCCTCAGCTCCGTCACCATGATCCACCTCATCATGAGCGTCGGGTTCTCCGTGGATTTCTCCGCTCACGTCTGCTCCGCCTACATGCTGTCGGACGCCCGCACGCGCAAGGATCGCGCGCGCTACGCTCTCGTGCACGCCTCGGGACCTATTCTGAACAGCGGGTTGTCCTCGCTGATCGGCATCGTCATCCTGGTGTTCTCCGACTCGTACATCTTCCAGTCGTTCTTCAAGATCATGATGCTGGTCATCGGCTTCGGCATCCTGCACGCCGTCTTCCTCATCCCCGTCCTGCTGTCCTGGATAGGTGAGGAGGGTGTGGGATGTCTGTGCGTGTGTGTGTGTGTGTGTGGGGGGGGGGGGGGGTGGCGGGGACGCGGGTGGAAGGGTACTACGTTATAAGTACGAGAGTGTTCGAGCGTACGTCATGTAAGGTCACGGGATGTGTGTTATAAGGTGAGAGTGTTTTGTCGCGGTTGTTTGTCACTTAGCGTATTTCAAAGGGTACTAAAGTGTTACGTGTCATGCAAGATCGCTGAACGTTTGTTTTTCATGGGGTAAGAGTGTTGAAAGTTATGATAGGTCATTGAATGTATTTCATGTGTGTTAAAGGGTTGTATGGTATGCAGGATCTCAAGCGTATTTCATAGCAGGGGGTAAAAAGGGGTCAGGAGATGGGAGGTGGGGGAGCTGTATGTTGTGCGCCAGGTTACTGAGTGTTTCGTAGGGCTGTACGTCATCTCAGGCCACTGAGTGAATTTCGCTAGATGAGAGGGGGTTTTTTTTATGTCAAGTTAACTCGTGAATATAATTCGTGGCGGAAGAAGGTTCCACGTCGTGTTAGCTCACTATGTGTTTTATGGGGTGAGAGAATTGTACGTCGTGTCAGTTCACTGGGAGTATTTCATCGGGAGTGAAAGAGTGCCATGTTTATAAGTACGAGAGGGTCGTAAATCGTGTAAGGTCGCTGAATGTATTTTATATGGCCAGAGAATCGTATCATGCCAGGTCACTCTGGATTTTATGCGGTGACAGAATTGCGTGTCTTGCTCATTTACTATGTGTAATTGACAGGGTTAGAGGATTTTGCATCGTGCTTGTTCATTGAATGTATATCCTAAAGTAAGAGGATTCTGCGTCATGGCGGATGATCATCATATTTTTCTTTGGGGGGAGGGGGGAGGGGGTTAAGGGGAAATTCTGCTTATTCTTTTCACAATAGCCACATAGAGGCTGAAGCGGTCGGGTATATTCCCGACCAGACAAATGTCATTACACCTAGTGTCACGCAGACTAAATACACGGATCATTGCGATGAAAAGCACAGAACTCCCCCACATACTGATTCTTGCAAACCAGGGGCAGGACTAGAATTTTCAGTATGGATTCCTCTAACTGGAGGTTGTTGCAGCCTCGGCTGTCACGAGCTTGTTTACAAAAACGCTTCAGATGTGAGCCATCGCATGCAAACTTTGTTTCGAAATGAAAACAACATCTATCACAGAATCCAGGAGATCACACGCTTCTTTACGACGTGTATCTCTCGCATCAAAGAGAGATAAATAACTATTTCAAATTCTAGAGCTCACTCCATTCGAAGGGGTAGACGTCGGAACAGATATATATTTTGAACAAGTAAAAGTCTTTTTCACTGGAGATTGCTTTATCCCAGCCGCCAAAAGAATATCGCACCAAGCGTAAATTTCCGGCGCTTTCAGTTCGGAAAGGCAGGATATCCGTCCCCCCCCCCCCCCCCCCCCCCCCCCCCTGATTACGCAAGTGGAGTGCTGCGCGTCTTGTACGGCGCAGTTCGACGTCTTTGAAGCTGCTCTCCCTACTGCCAGAGAGAGTTGATCTTGTCGGCTCACCAGACTGTCTGTGTAGCTGTAAACGTGAGCCATTCTAGGGCCCTTCTAGAAGGGGGAACGCAGGTCTGGAACAGACGCTATAGCCTGGCTTGGTATCTCAGTGTTAACTGCAAGTTTGATTGTATGTAAGGTGTTTCTTCCCTATCCCCCCCCCCCTCTCTCTCTCTCTCTCTCTTTCTCTCTCTCAGACACACACACACACACACACACCACCCACACCCACTCACACACACGCAATAAAAATATTCGAATTCGTGTTCGTATTGTATTCGCATTTTCTCTCTCTCTCTCTCTCTCTCTCTCTCTCTCTCTCTCTCTCTCTCTCTCTCTCTCTCTCTCTCTCTCTCTCTCTCTCTCTCTCTCTCTCTCTCTCTCTTCGGACGAGAGACTCACGTCTTGAATAGGAAATAGAGAAAGTTTTCCGTTATTCAGTATTTTGTTTAATTTGGGAACGATTTCCAACAAATAATGACAGCAACACTACTACTACTACTACTACTACTACTACTACTACTACTACTACTACTACTACTACTACTACTACTACTACTACTACTACTACAGAGGGAATATATTGCGGGTTCAACCTATTCAATACAAGTTTAACGTGCATTTATTTTGTAAGTGCGGGGAGAACGCGTGCGTGGATCAAGACACGCATACAAAGATAGGCGTGAACTTCAAACGTTGAAAACCTGGTGGTGTGTGTGTGTGTGTGTGTGTGTGTGTGTGTGTGTGTGTGTGTGTGTGTGTGTGTGTGTGTGTGTGCGTGCGTGTGTGTGTGTGTGTGTGTGTGTGTGTGTGTGTGTGTGTGTGCGCAGGGCCCGTCAGCAAGGCAGCCCACGAGGATTCGGACCCCCTGTCCAAGCACCGGACAAGCAACGGCCAGGCGACCTCTAACGGCGTGTCAGTCCTGGCCTACAAGAAGCGGGACTCCGTCAGCCAGGAGCAGGCCGCGGAGGCCGGCAACGGGGAGCTGGTCTCGGCACAGGCCGTCCGCCGGACCTCCCTCATAGACTGCCTAGGCTATTTGGGTCAGGACAACAAAGCCTTCACCAGCTTCTAGAACTGGGCAACAAAGCCTTCCCTGGCTGTTAGAGCTGCGCAACCAAAGCCTTCACCAGCTGTTAGAGCTGCGCAACCAAAGCCTTCACCAGCTGTTAGAGCTGGGCAACCAAGCCTTCACCAGCTGTTAGAGCTGGGCAACAAAGCCTTCACTAGATGTTACAGCTGGGCAACAAAGCCTTCACTAGATGTTAGAGCTGGCAAACAAGCATTCACTAGCTGTTAGAGCTGGACAACAAAGCCTTCACTAGCTGTTAGAGCTGGGCAACAAAGCCTTCACTAGATGTTACAGCTGGACAACAAAGCATTCACTAGCTGTTAGAGCTGGGCAACAAAGCCTTCCCTGGCTGTTAGAGCTGGGCAACAAAGCCTTCACTAGATGTTACAGTTGGGCAACAAAGCATTCACTAGCTGTTAGAGCTGGGCAACAAAACCTTCACTAGCTGTTAGAGCTGGGCAACCAAGCCTTCACCAACTGTTAGAGCTGGGCAACAAAGCCTTCACTAGATGTTAGAGCTGGGCAACACAGCCTTCACTAGATGTTAGAGCTGGGCAACAAAGCCTTCACTAGATGTTAGA
>JADBJO010001400.1:55000-70000 GCA_016801955.1 Conus betulinus | reverse complement strand
TTAATTAGCAGAACTGTGATCACACACACACACACACACACACACACACACACACACACACACACACACACACACACACACACACACAAATTCCCCAACTCACTGTTGGTCGTTCGATGTAATGTAAGCCTCAGCCACAAATTGAGTGGATGGTCACCTCCATTAGTTCTCTTTTCTCTAACTTTTTTTTTTTTTTTTTTGGCACCTAAAATGGTCAAAAGGGGGTGAGGGGAAGGAAAGGATGAGGGTGGGCTAGTTGTGGAGGGTACGTTACCCATTTAGAGTTTTGGGTTAAAAGCTATTCTCCAGTCATTCCATCTGTAGAACAGTCGCTGGCTGTTTTTTTGTTTTCGCAAAAGTTAAGCATGTAAGTGAGTATAAAGTGCCGTTTAAGCGATAAACCTATTTTTAGCTTTACAGTGACAGTTTTTTTTCATGTTTTTTTTCTGTACAGTTTGTGTCCAGAGGGCCCCAACATAAAACTGGTCTTGTATCAAATTCGATCATTCAATTGGAAATGGGTTTCAGTATTAAAATTCAAAAAGTATAATAGAAACCGAAAAGTGCGTGCGTGCGTGCGTGCGTGTGCGTGCGTGCGTGTGTACGTGCGTGCGTGCATGCCCGCGAGCGAGCGCGCACATGTGTGTGTGTGTGTGTGTGTGTGTGTGTGTGTGTGTGTGTGTGTGTGTGTGTGTACAGTCCATGACGTCTGGTGGGCTACTTCTCATCCCCCCTCACCCTCCTCCTCCCCCCCACCCTCCCCTGCCTTTCCCCCCCCCCCCCACCCCGCTGCACGCCGCCTGATGCGTGTTGGCGGTTAAAAACAATAGAACATAGCACAATGCACAGTTTACGGTGTGGTTTATTGCGGCAACTCCTCCAGATTGATCGATTCTCTTCATGTGTCAGACTTAAAAAAAAAAAAACCCAAAAAAAAAAAAAAAAAAAAAAAAGAAAAAAAAAAATAGCATCCATCCTCATGCACACGCATTTGGTACATAGAATGAGAAACTAGCATCTCAGAAATCCCAATACCATCCACACACTGAACATCAGCAGTAATGACACAATCTGCTGCAACGTGAACAACCTCATATTCATATCACCCAATCTCCACTTTTCTTTCCATGTTGTTCTGGGTGAATGAACAGTTGCACATTTTTTTTTTCAAAACAAAATCAGTTAAGAATACTTTGAACTGGGACTGAAAAAACGGGCATGTTGCAGCTACCACAGTTTGAGTGAGATCATATCATACAAACTGAAATAGAGAACACACGGTGGTTTCCGATTTCAAGATCAAAGGTGCGGGAAGTAGTAACGATTGTGCTAAAGGGCATTTTGTATAGCGCCATAATCAGAACAATCACCTGGCCTACAGCGCCTCACAATCACAGGTAATGATAAATGGAAAAATATTGACATGTATACACTTACAAATAATTTTGAAGTGATCATAAACACAAATGTATACTGAATACACAAGTATGTATGTGGCGCGCGCAGAAAAAAAAAAAAAAAAAAAACAGTCAGAAAAAGTGCAATGAACTACCCTCTCTTACAGACATACAACTCATGCGCTTGCACCCCTACGTACTGACAGTCACACAGGGCATGAAAATCAGTGGTTGGTGGGGAAAATAGGAAGGTTACTGGTCAGAACATTTGCTGGAAGGGCAAGTTCTGAAGCGCTCGTTCGCTTTTGGCGGTAGGGATTTCTGTGCGATGGAAATCATGGGCCGAGAATTTCAAAGAATGTGTGCATATATAAAAAAAAAAAAAAAGGAGCAGATGCTCAAAACGCCATTTTTTTTTGTACAGCACACAGACAGAACTCGAGTGTTTGCACACGCTAGGAGCTGCCTGAATGAAGATGGTCGGAAAGGATTGGAAATAGGTGGACCTCAAGTCGTGGCAGAAACAAAATCAGAAATCCTGTTTTGGTTTTTTCTTTTTTTGGTTTATGGAAAGAAAGTCAAGGGAATTCAGCTGAAACGCGGCATGATCACGCTTCTGTGCTACGAAAACAAATCTGGCAGCAGACTTTTGAATTGTCTGGATGTTATGGATGAGGTCTGAATAACATGTTAGAATTACAGAAAAAAAGACAAATAGGTGGTTGGCAGTTCCGTCATTTAGTAAATGACAATTTCAATAAATGTGTCATATTCCGTATAAACAAAGAGGATAAACTTTCCCCTACAACACGTCTGACCTGATAGTCAAGCGTAACTTTCTGGGCAGAGAAACCAAAGTGTGCATCACTAGGAAACACTGACAGAGTTTTTGATTTAGACAAAGGAAGAGAAAGCAGACTCTGTTTTTTTTTTTTTTTTGTTTTGTTTTGTTTTTTTTAGCAGGCCTTCTAGTTTACCACAATTTGATTTCAGTTTGACTTGTAGCATTTTGTTATAATCAGAGACCTGAATAAACAAAATGCTACAACATATTCGCACTGTTAGAGAAGAATGCATTTGAGCTGTTTGGGAGGAATGTAACTAAATGTAATAAAAATGATTAATCATTTAAGAATGACATTTTTTTTCAGAAGAGCATGAACAGGTCACTGCCAAAATCAGAGTCCTGAGGGACGACAAAGAAACACAGGCGGAGCAGACTGAAAACTGCTCATGGCAACGGACATGGTTGTAGTAGAGTAGGAACTGAGTCAAGAGAAGAAGTGGTTAGCTTTGAAATAATAAAAATCGACATAAATGTGATGAGCTACCTCGCACTGCAGTTTTAAAACACGCAGATTGACATTTTATGTGTCGTCACTCGTACATGAGTGAATAAGTTGATTATTATGTACATGGGATATAGATTACTGAATTTATACAGACTGAGTGCGGTGATGCTTAACAGGAATAATTAACGATGTGAAGAATGCAGAAAAAAAGATTATGGAAGAAAAACAACACTAGTTATTCCAAAAAAAACACATGAAATCTGTTCTCTCGTTCATTTCTGGGGGGAAAAAAATCATGGAAGGTCCTCAACTATAAAGGTACAACAACATACACACAGTTTCATAATCACAGTACGAAAACAGATACTTTTTTGCGACATGGTTATGGTGTTTTTACATTAAAAAATACTTATGAACGACACATGTACCCAAGACAAAGAACTACTATCATTAAAAGAACAAATACAACAACAACAAAAACAACACAGTCCCTTAGGCCTCAAAACTGCCCTCCAACCATCAGTGGATGTTCAGGAGCGAAGAGACCACATTATGAGAGGAGCAAACACAGACCACGTGTAGTGCGGCACAGATGACGAAAGAAGTTTGATGAGTGATGTATCGGAGCGTTTTCCAGTGGTAACCACTGTCCCAGACTACAAGGGAGACCAATCCTTTCTTAAAAACCACGCTGGGCGCTGACCACCGGGGATAAACTCCCTTTGCTCATTACACTGGCCATGGATTGGTAGAATGATTAGCCTTCATTGATATACTACACTGGCCACAGATCACGGGAGTGACATAAATAGTACAGAATGTGTTTTTTGAAAATTGCTGTCAATCTTTGCTATACAAGGAAAGAATATCAAGTAACATCGCCCTTTGTTGCATACATTTTATTTGAGAAACATTCTGTCATCTTTCATTCGTGATCTTTCACACGAAAAAGGAATAGCAAAATAAGAAAACATACGATCGTTAAAATGGCATACAAAACAAAAAGATTTTTTTTTTTTTTAAAGAAAGAAAAAAGTAGTCAAGGACTGTTTGTGTACCCTCTCCCGCTACCTGACCCCTTCTCATTTTCCTCCCTTCTGTTCCCCCTTCCCACCTTCCATTCCACCACCACAGCCACAAAACAGAGTAGAAGTAGATGAAATGAATCAGCAAGGGCGCACCATTAGAGGGGAGAAACAACATCATGGCTACAGACATAGGGAATATAAATCATCAAGGCCACAGAACGTAGGGAAGCCTACTAATCAGGGCCACGAACAAGATGGGAGCTAAGCCATCAAGACCCCAGACTGGTGAAGGGGTGGAGAGACAAATATCAAGACCACAGACTAGACAGGAATTTTTTTAAAAAGCGAAAGACTGATGGAGAGAGAATCACGGGACAGACCACAGGGGAAAAAAAGTAATCAAGGCCACAGACTGGACAGGAGTTTGAAAGAAAATTAAAGCAAAAGACTGAAGGGGAGATGATCACAGGGAAAATAAAAATAATCAAGGCCGGGAGTCTACATGGGACATCAATCATCAAGGCACTGACCAGATGGAAGATAATTGATCAACGGACACAAACCACAGAGGAGACAGATCATCAAGGCCACAGACCTCCAGGCAGACCAATAATCTTCGGCAACAGACTAGATGGATACAAATCATCACATAAGGGGCAGAGATAAACCACCAACACAACAGATCATGAGGGTGTAAGGATGAACAATCATCAAGATGGTGGCGGTGGCGGTGATGTGGTGGTGGTGGTGGTGGTGGTGGTGGGGAGGGGGGGGGGGGTATGTCATTACGGCCACAAACCAGAACTACAGGGGCAATGTATTATTAGGGCCATGATCCAGAAGGGAGATCAATCATCATGACCACACACACCAAAAGGGAGACGAATCATCATTCACACGGACGAAAGGGGAGGTAAATCATCATGACCACAACCCCGAGGGAAGGTAAGTCCTGATGGCCACTGCCTGCCTGAAGGGCAGACTGGGGAAGAACTGCAGCCCAGTGATCAGCTCCACGTCGCGAACCCGGGCCTCGTTGTCCACCAGGTAGTCTTCAGCACTCTGCAATACATGACAACAGTGATACACAGATTTGGAAGATACTTCAGTTCAGCAGGTGCATCCCAATAATTTTCTCCTGTCATAACTGCACAATTAGTTTGTACAATGCAACGTGCACGAGAGAATGTTATATGAATGGAAACCAACACAAAAACAAATTACAGACAGACATAATAATGTCATTTTCCCTATCTTATTGGACTGTTTTCCTCCTTCACTGACATTTTTCACACACGCACACACACACACACACACACACACACACACACACACACACACACACACGCACGCACGCACGCACGCACGCACACACACACACACACGTGTGTGTGTGTGCGTGTGTGTGTGTGTGTGTGTGTGTGTGTGTGTGTGTGTGTGTGTGTGAGAGAGAGAGAGAGAGAGAGAGAGAGAGAGAGAGAGAGAGAGAGAGAGAGAGAGAGAGACGCACACGCCCTCCAAGGATGCGTGATCTCATAAAAGGAAAGGGATTTATTTTCCCTTTCGTTTTCGGCCTTGACCATTTATCTCCCCTGTTGAACAGACGAGCTGGAAAATGGACGTACCACACGTAACACTTACCTGGCAATTATAGTCCTTGGAGGTGTCCACTTGGGGCAAAATGAAAGACAGGGGTTTTACGTCTTCACAGTTTGCCACTGGCTGACTGCTGTTCCCACATCGACTCGCTATTACATACACGTGTGTTGGTATACTGAGGTTGAACCTGTAAATGGAAGATAAATAACGTGTGAGACCTCCGAAAAGGAATGGTAACTGGACTGGATTGCATCTAGGGTACAGGGTTCTGCATTCTGTATTGTTTTTTTTTTTTCGAGATGTACTCATTTAGCATTTAGCATGTTTTTAGTCTCATCATAAAACTGCTCATATGCATTAGCAAATCAAACGTGAAGCTATGCACAAGCAAATAGATGGAAAAAGCAATCAAGGCCAGACCATTTTAATATCCCGTACCCACTTTGGGGCATCAAAAGGGAAAAAAAATCAACAGATACAAACATAAATCAGTAACACAAGTGTTGCGTCAAATCCAAAATAAAACAAATTTTGAAAAATCACCACCATTCCCCATCCTTTCTCCCTCCCATACCCCCTAACACCCACTCCCCACCCCCCACCCCCCAAAATCTGTTTAAATCTACTAAACAAAAACAAGTCCACTTTTGCCACACCAGAATACATTTACTACGAAGTAAGTTCTGATTCTTTCACTAATATAAAAACTTTAAGCATGAGCAGTAGGTTGTTGTTGTTTGATGAAAACAGGAGGGTATATTTCAGCAAATTTCAATGTAGACTGATACGGATGGGGAACTTTTTTTTTTTTTAAAGTCGTAGCGTTAACACAGGTTGATAAGTACACGGACAGGAAGATTCCTGGCTTTCTTTTCTCATGTGTTGACACGGTATGAATTAACAAGAACAGGAATCCACCATTCCATTCAGTTCTTTTTTTTTCTGTTTATATTTGTATCACTCTGTTGTCTGACTCCACAGTCGGAACAGACTTTTCTTTGGAAGAAATCCAGGTTTTCCCTCCCTCCCCATCCCTCTCCATGCCCTCCTTCATCCTTCTCCCCACTCGCCCTCCTCGGAGAGAGCATATCAGACAAGACAGTATAGTACCATGCACACTTTTCCCCCCCACCTGGATACGTTTTGGTTTATCTATCGAAGTGAATTTGGCAATAACATTTTGACAGGGGCGGATAATTCCGATAAAAGGGGGAGGAAAATTCTGTATGGTGGAAGAGAAGGACCACAGAACCGGTAATCCCACTTCCTAGGCGACGCTGTTACCCACTGGGCCACCTTTCCACATTTTGTTTTTAAAATGCAGACCTCCATGAATTTCTTCTCAGTTCTGGACACGCTGTCACATACACACAGAGAAATCGTCCTTTCCAGGACAGACAAAAAAGATGTTTATAGTCTACAATCTGTTGTAATACTCCTGGCTAGGTATCAGCTCCTTAGCTGGTCTGAATTATTATAGTCGACTCAGCATGAGAATACACAATAGATTCAGATATAAACCAGAATGCAAAAAAAAAAAGTCTGCTTCGCATGTAATCTGCCCCTCCACAACTGGCTAGGTATCAGCTCCTTAGCTGGTCTGAATTATTATAGTCGACTCAGCATGAGAATACACAATAGATTCAGATATATGGAACCAGAATGCAAAAAAAAAAAAAAGTTTGTTGCAAACAAAAATGCTTCGACCCATTTCTCAGGGCCTTTTATTTTCTGGTGATGATGATCTCTCCTCCTCCCAACTGAACTGTTCCAGTCACAACTGTGTTGACTGTGTAGTTGTTGTTGTTGTTGTTGTCGTACCCTGGCTAAAAGACTCCAGGGATCATCCGAACAGCCGAAGCACTTGAACGCTATAGTACAAATGCATCAGCTGGGGATGAGAACACTACGTGTGTGACCGTTTTTGATTACCCCGCCACGTGGGCAGCCACACTCCGACCTCGAGGGATTTTGGAGACTGATGGTGGTATGCTATGAGCTTGTCACGACTGAAGACAATCCCCGCATAACTATGCTAAGCAGTACGACATTTTGATGTTGCCTTGGTGTTCTAGCCAATGTCAGTTGGTCTGACACAAAGCCTTAAGCCAAGGCGTTGTTGACTGTGTACATAAGTGACACCCTCTCACCACGTCGTCTGCCAGACATCGGGACCCGTTAGTGGGGTTTGTAGTCAGGTGGTAGACAGGTGGTAGACAGGTGGGAGATCATAATCCTTGACACCGTGACCTTTCACCTGTCTGCAACCCACTGCCCAGTGACACTTCCGTCAGCTGACAAGAGATGTCCAGTCAGCCGGCCCGCTTCTCTTCACCACGCTGAAGGAGATCATAAAAAAATGGTCGAAATATATCCAGCAAGCGATACACTTTCGGATTCGAAGTCCACACACCTGAATCGGTCTTCTTTTTAAGTGCTGAACCGAAGAACACTCTTTTCCTCCTTAATGCTCTCTCTCTCTCTCTCTCTCTCTCTCTCTCTCTCTCTCTCTCTCTCTCTCTCTCTTTTTCGATCGCATTTTTTCCATTGGGTGATCCGGGTTATTTTTCATGCTGACTTGAGATCTTGGGAATACTGTGTTGTGCATTTTTCCCGTATGCTTGTTGTTTGTTTACGCCTGGAGAAGACACTTTTTGTGGAAAATGCTCTTGTTTTGTATTTCACGTCGAAAACAAGCGTTACTCTGGCCCTTCTTCTTTTCGGCTTTCTGTCGCGCATTTGAACCACACGGGGGCCTTATAAGGTCGATATTTGTGACAGAAAGAGTCAGGGCATTACTTGTTTTTTCTTTATTTCTGGTCGGTCAGGTCATCTTCTCTTTTTCAACCTGTACTGTGTCAATCTTAAATAAATGTTAGCGAACCGCCCAGAGAAACGTGGGCAAACGAGTCACAAGAAAAAAAAAAGACGACGCGTTTCGACCTCTTAGGTCTTCTTCAGGCAAGATACAAACAACAACGGTCAACGAATATGCACTTAGCTTGGATCGCTTTCACATCGTCATCAAAGCTAAGTGAATTTCCGTTGTCCTATTTGTTTGTAACTTGCCTGAAGATGACCTAAGAGGTCGAAACGCGCGTCGTGTTTTGTCTTGTGACTCGTTTGTCCACGTTTTTCTGGGCGGTTCGCTAACATTTATTTAAGATTTGTTTAGGTTTCGCCTGCAGTTATATCACTTTGCAACTAGATCTGTACTGTGTAGTTTTACCTTGCAATGTCCTCTGGTGTGTCGGCCAGTCCATCCCTGTTTCCATCAAAGACAGACCCCGCCACCACGTTCAGGTCCCGGTGACCCGCAGACCACGTGGTGAGGTAGCTCTGAAGGGGCCGCCACACACCTGCACAGTCCACAGAGAGTGTTACACGGACAGCTCAGATCCGGGACAGTTCATCGTTATCATCAACATTATCGTCATCATCATCATTATCATCATCATGGTCGTTGTTATATCATCATCGTGGTCATCACCATCATCGTCATTGTCATCATCATCATCATCACCATCATCACCGTCGTCATTGTCGTCGTCGTCATCATCATCATAATTATGATCATAATCCTATTCATCATCATGGTCATCGTCGTCATCATCATCAATATCATCATCATCGTCGTCGTCGTCGTCGTCGTCATCGTCGTCATAATCGTTGTCATCATCATCATCATCATCATCATCATCATCATCATCATCATCATCATCATCATCATCATCATCATCATCATCATTGTCGTCGTCGTCCTCCTCCTCCTCGTCCTCCTCCTCCTCCTCATTATCATCATCATCATCATCCCATGACTGGATATCGTCACCATTATCAACATGATCATCATCACCATTATCGCCATCATCATCATCATCATCATCATCATCATCATCATCATCAGACTGGGTAAAGTGGATGTTCTGTGACGGGTACTTGGGAAGACTGGGATCTCTCTCCGCAGCTCAATGTTCTCTGTCAGGCAACAAGATAGAAATGTGTAACCAGTCCAGTCATCCATGTTGCGTTTCTTCAGTCAGCCATTGGTGTGCATCCTTCACTGTCTCCTGCAGGATGGGTCTTGGACAGAGAGTTATGGTCAGGGACAGGAGACAGGTACACCACGTCTGATGAAATAATTCAGGCGATGAATATGCAGAACAAAAATGTGGACCCGAGTGTTCAAAATGACAAATACCAGGCATAGAAATAAAATGGAAATCAAGTGCTTGCATCGAGTACTGACACATTGTTAAATGATTTTTGAAGAAACAACAAAGACACTGAGATTATGTGTCAGCAGGCACGCTGTAGATATCAAGTTAAGATAGATGCTACGCATTACCTTTAGGCCCGTACACTTCATATGCTGCATACATCTTGCCCAATACGTGTAGTCGGCGAAAAAACAACGTTCAAAATATCCGGTTCTTTCCATACACCATCTACATTGTCAACACTGACATTGTTGTTCCTTTTTTTCTTTTATTAAAAGAGAAGTAGATTTTACATGGAAAGAAGCTAAACCAGAGACCCGGTTGCTTTAACTTTGTCACGTACAGAAACCGCGCAGGAAACGTTGATGATGCGTAACATGGACAAACAGATAAGATGAGTCGTTTTGAGTCATAACAGTGCAGAGGAAACCCTGGCCAGCATCCTTCTACTTTCCACATTTTCAGCTGAACACCGCCGCAGCTGCTGCATTCTACAGACAGCAGACAGAAGGCGACACTGTGGACGTACCTGTGTAGAAGCGGTCCCTCATTGGCACGTGACTGGACACAAGTGAAGCCGTGAGGCCAAGATCATATCCTGTAACACACACACACACACACACACACACACACACACACACACACACACACACACACACACACACACACACACACACACACACACACACACACACACACACACACACACACACACACACACACACACACACACACACACACACACACACACACACACACACACACACACACACAGACACACACACACACACACACACACACACACACACACACACACACACACACACACACACACACACACACACACACACACACACACATACACACACACTCTGACATGTCAGACTCATGATGAATTATAAGCACATGGACGCTATACCGAGCTGCATGTTGCTCTGGCATCTGTTTAATTTCATCTATGGGATTCCGGCACCCTCATTCCTATGCTGCGTCCCCCTCATTCCCCCATCCGCTTTGGCCCAACGTTTTAGATTATGACGTCAAGTACAAGTCTCCTATCCACCTTGGCCCAACGTTTTAGATTATGACGTCAAGTACAAGTCTCCTATCCGCTTTGGCCCAACGTTTTAGATATGACGTCAAGTACAAGTCTCCTATCCGTTTTGGCCCAACGTTTAGATATGATGTCAAGTACCTGTCTCCTATCGCGCTTTGGGCCAACGTTTCAGATATGACGTCAAGTACAAGTCTCCTATCCGCTTTGGGCCAACGTTTTAGATATGACGTCAAGTACAAGTCTCCTGCCCACTTTGTGCCAACGTTTTAGATAAGACGTCAAGTGCAAGTCTCCTATCCACTTTGGGCCAACGTTTCAGATAAGACGTCAATTACAAGTCTCCTACCCACTTTGGGCAACGTTTCAGATAAGACGTCAAGTACAAGGAGGACTTCCAGGTCTGATGAAAGAGTAAGGTATCCTTGAAAGAATTGAACTAAAACAGTAATAACAAAATATATTATTACTGTTTTAAGATGTAAAATTAATATCCTTTAATTCACATGCTGGACCGATTTGTGAATGTATCCCTGAGTTTATAAGCTCAAAATCTAGTTTAGATTTCCGCCTGCAGTCGTTTCACTTTGCAACTAAAACAGTAATAACCTGAATTCTTCGTAATTTTCTTTTTTTTTCCCGCCCCCGTTCGTCGAGGTTTGATATGATTTGTGCTTAGTTCCTGTGAGAATATATGGTTAGCTGGCTTATCATGTGGTTTTGTTGCGCGAGTGGCCAGGAAAGAAACGGGATGTAAAATGAATATCCTTTAATTCACATGCTGGACCGATTTGTGAATGTATCCCTGAGTTTATAACCTCGAAATCTAGTCACTTCTAGATAACAACTGCCAACACACACACACACACACACACACACACACACACACACACACACACACACACACACACAGAGACACAGAGACACAGACACACACACACTTACACACACGGATAGATAGATAGATAGATAGATAGATAGATAGATAGAAACATGATCGATCGATAGAGGTAGTTAGACACAGGTATACATGTACGAACGATAAACACCGATCAACTCTTTTCTCTCTCTCTCTCTCTCTCTCTCTTCTCTCTCTCTCTCTCTCTCTCTCTCTCTCTCTCTCTCTTTTTTTCTGTTTCACTTCTACACTTTATTTTTTTTTTACCCTCCTCTTCTGCCACGTGGGGAGTAATGTCTTGCGCATTTTGATATCTCTGAAGATGACACACTTGTCGGAAAATAACTTGTCTCTTTTGGCAATGTTCATTAAGTAAGCGTTGCTTTGTCCTCTACTTTGTACTTTTATGTATAGGTGGGCTTGCTTTTAGCAATGCTACAGTTTGTTTCAGTCTTTTAGTTTTGAGTGATCTGGCGAAGGGGCAGACATGTGCGTAAACAGAACTGGCAACGGCCCAGTTCCAAAGGTGAGGGTACAAATCAACAGCTCGAGAACAGCCAGAGAAATCACAACCGCTCACTCTCTGAGGCAACAGGGACGCGAAAGAACTGTTGTCATAAATAGATCCGAGACAATCTGCCACTGAGAAGGTTCGGGAAACGGAGCAAGTCATACAGCCCCTCACACAGAGGTAAGAGATACGATAGGGAGTGTTACGTCAATAAGATACACGAAAGGGACTATGTCGCGTCGATATAGACACACGAAAGGGACTATATCACGTCGATAAGACACATGAAAGTGACTATATCACGTCGAAAAGACACACAAAAGGGATTGTGTCACGTCGACACACGAAAGGGACTGTGTCACGTCGATAACACACAAAAGGGACTACGTCACGTCCATAAGACACAAGAAAAAGGGACTGTGTCACGTCGATAACACACAAAAGGACAGTGTCAGGTCGATACGACACACGAAAGGGACTATTACGTCGATAAGACACACGAAAGGGACTGTGTCACGTCGATATAGACACACACGCAGAGGACAGTGTCACGTCGATAAGACACACAAAGGGGACTATTATGTCGATAAGACACACGAAAGTGACTGTGTCACGTCGATAAGACACACGAAAGAGACTGTGTCACGTCGATAAGACACACGAAAAGAGACTGTGTCACGTCGATAAGACACACGAACGAGACTGTGTCACGTCGATAAGACAGACTGTGTCACGTCGATAAGACACACGAACGAGACTGTGTCACGTCGATAAGACACCCGAAAGAGACTGTGTCACGTCGATAAGACACACGAAAGGGAAAGTGTCACGTCGATAAGACACACGAAAGGGACTGTGTCACATCGATAAGACACACGAAAGGGACTGTGTCACGTCGATAAGACACACGAAAGGGACTGTGTCACATCAATAAGACACACGAAAGGGACTGTGTCACGTCAATAAGACACACGAAAAGGACTGTGTCACGTCGATAAGACACACGAAATGGACTGTATCACGTCGATAAGACACACGAAACGGACCGTGTCACGTCTATAAGGCACACAAAAGGACTGTGTGTCACGTCGATAAGACGTCGATAAGACACGCGAAATGGACCGTGTCACGTCGATAAGACACACGAAAGGGACTGTGTCACGTCGATAAGACACACGAAAGGGACTATTTCGTCGAGAAAGACCACACAAAAAGGACTGTGTCACGTCGATAAGACGTCGATAAGACACACGAAACGGACCGTGTCACGTCGATAAGACACACGAAAGGGACTGTGTCACGTCGATAAGACACACGAAACGGACCGTGTCACGTCGATAAGACACACGAGAAGGACTGTGTCACGTCGACAAGACCATCTGCACTGTGTCACATCGATAAGACACTCTGCTGAAGAAAACGACAGATAGGTAACTGGAGACAGTGGTATGGAAGCAACTCACCCAGTGGCAAGAGCGACACGAGGGAGACGTTATCAGGCAGCTGAGACAGCTGGTCACACAGTTCGCCGCGACAAACGAGGATCGGTCACCACACAGCTGTTGGTGTTGGTGTAGTTGCCTGTCAACTGAAAACAAAAACACAAAACAGCAAATGTTGCAGAGGCAGATCTCTTTTTTTTTTTTTTCTGTCCTTTGGTTGTAGGTCGTATGGATGTACACTTGATGAGCGCTTAACGATCTCTCTAACAAAGCTCTGTCCTAAGTCCTGAGCAAAAGGATAGAGAAGCTGTGACCAATCAAGATCTTCATGTGTAGGTTCATCAACTTCGTGCTGGTTTTCACTCTGCAGTGTTGTCAGATGCATGTCTGGAACATCAAAGCTGACGGCATTCTCTGTCTCCAAGCTGCGAAACGAAAAGGGTATGGGATTTTCTTTTTTTTTTCTTTCTTTCTGCGTACGCAGGCTGATACTTCTGCAGACGCTGCCTGTACAGACAGTGGATGTTTTGTGTGTATGTGTTTATGACCGTTTTTTTTTTATCCTGCCATTAAGGCAGCCATACTTCATCTTTCTGGGAAGGCGCATGCTATGTGTAACGTGTCATCCATACCAACGGCCAAACTGGCCTTCTCCTCCGAAATTTGGTGATGGGATTTTACGTGTGTGCAAGATGTTGTGCGAGCGTTCACAGACGGAACCTCGGTTTATATAGTCTCATTTAAAGGACTGTGTGGGGAATGGAGTCAGAACCAATGTTAACTCAGAGGGAAAAATCCCCTTGTACCGGAGTTAACATTCATTCTGACTCCATTCCCCATGGGATAAATATGCCTTTTCAATTTTATTTTGTGTAATATGTACTATTACAATAAAAAAATGAAAAAAAAAAAGAAAACACACATGTACCAGCAAACTACTTTTGTTGTTCATATGACAAATGAAAAAACACACACACACTCTCAGTGGGCAGAGAAATCAAGACAGTCACATAATGAAATAGCAAACTCCCATGATGAATTATTCATTCATTAATAATGAAAACAGCAAATATTTTCCTACCGATTATAACGGTTTAATTCATCCTGTTGTAAAGTGTGTGCTTACTTTGCACGAAACACATCCTTTGAACTTGGGTTGGCCAAAATATATTAATAAAATGATATTTTCTTTTCTTTTTGTTTCCTTTTCCTTGTTCACCTCTTTTCTTCCCTTCTTTCTTTTTTTTAGTTCTTTATTCTCCTTGTCATCATTGAGGTGATGTTCATACTTTAACATCACCCCCCCCCCCCTTTTCATGGCTTCATTCGACGCCGTTCAAACCGCCATCATGACTTTTTCCTTGGTCAAAGTGAACTGATCCATTGTTCTGATGACCCTCCGTCGCTGAACACAATTAACAGTTAGATACATGTCCATCTACTCACAACCCAGCAAATATACTGCAAACACACATACACAAACGTACCATGGAAGCGGTGAGGGTGGCGGACACCCAGAGGGGGAGGTGACGGGCCGTACTGTAGGCCGTGACGTGTGT
>JADBJO010001400.1:27500-52500 GCA_016801955.1 Conus betulinus | reverse complement strand
ATGTACATATATTTTTCACTTTGCAACTAGATCTCAGGGATGAATAGCGATGCAGGCATGTAACTCTGCACAAGTAGTAGCTTGCCTGTAATTCGCGACCCTTTCACTGACTTCAAGGTTTAGACTTAAAAGTTTCTCTCAGCTGAACCGCATTTGAAATGTTCAGTCTTGCCTCTGATCCAGAACGAAAGTCGGTAGGCAGATATGAAGCTTGTAAACACGCGTGTTTTTTTCTTTTTTTTCTTTGTTTTGTTCAACAGTTTCAGTTTCAGTTTCATCAAGGAGGCGTCACTGCGTGCGGACTAGTCCATATACGCGCTACACCACATCCGCTAAGTCTTGAGACCACACTACGCATGGATACAGGAATTATTAATAATAATAATAATAATAATAATGTATAATACTTATATAGCGCATTTCTTGTTATACAACTCAACGCGCTTACATCCACCATTTGCACTTATTCATACAATATTCATGCACACAGCAAAAAAAAGAAAATACACAATGGCAAACGCACCTACATGCATAAACTGCCTCACTGGACTAGTTGTGGAGGAATTTAGGAGAGACCTGGTCATCTACAGAAGAGAGATACGCTTTTTTTGAAGAGATAAGTTTTGAGCTCAGATTTAAAAAGAAGAAAGAGTAGGCTGATTACGAAGGTCTTCAGGGAGGGAGTTCCAAATAGAGGTGCTCTAAAACTGAAGGCTCTTTCGCCAACAGATTTCAGAGAACGCTTAGGGATTTTCAAAAAGTTTTTGTGAAGAAGAGCGAAGGGTACGAGAGCTTTGGTAAGTGCAGAGAGAAGAAGAGAGATAGTGAGGAAGAGATTCATTGAAGTGGCGGAAAGCAAGAACTGCCAGTTTAAATTGCCACCGATACTGTATGGGAAGCCAGTGCAGTTCCATCAGCATGGGAGTGATGTGCTCATACCTCCTCCTCTTCAAAACAAGTCGTGCAGCGCTATTTTGGACTCTCTGCAGCCGAGCAATCTGTTCTGCGGGAAGCCCAGCATAAACAGAGTTGCAGTAGTCCAGTCTTGACATCACCGTGGCACAGACTAGCCTGACAGCTACTTCCCTGGATATAAAGCGTCGGATGGAAGCAATACGTCTCAGCTCTAAAAAGGATGAGCGACTAAGATGAGACAATAGAAGAAGAGGGTCTCGTGGCTGCGAGTATAAAATGAGCCACTGACCTCCATGGCTCTGTACGTGTTGTCCCAGCCGTGGGAACCCCCTGTGCAGTACCTCCTGTTGATCTTGCTGGGGACGCATAACACAATGAAAAAGAAGTGAACAACTGATAAAAAAAAAAAAAATGTCAACACCACACAAAGTTAACCACATGTTTTCACACACACACACACACACACACACACACACACACACACGCACACACACACACACGCACGCACGCACGCATGCACGCGCGCGCGCGCGCGCGCGCACACACACACACACACACACACACACACACAATAACAGTAACAGCAACAACACAACATGGGTTCCAATACACCCCCCCCCCCCCCCCCACGAGAACAACACAATCACAACAGCAGCAAAACACAACTTACAACAAAAATACAAACCACGAACCATCAGCCTGCAAAGAAGATGAAGAAAAAAAAACTGAAATTGGGGCGACATTTATAATGAAATATGACTTACACAGGTCAAAGAGAGACGACGAATACATGCGTAGGTCCACTTTTTTTTTTTTTTTCTTTCATTTAGGCCGACCATTCATTTTTATTCATGTACATATATTTTTCAAATTTCTTTAAACATTCTCAATAATTCTGTTTTGAAAAAAATGAACGACTGATTTTTTTTACAGCTTTGTAACACACTGAACGTTGAAAAAAAAAACCTGAGAAAATTAAGCCTTTGACCTAAGATTTGTTCAAATACCTGACAATGAAACACAAGAATTGATCTCTGCTCTTTTAAACAATATCAAATTGTATCGAGCGGCGCTCTTTGGCACTGTGGTAGAAGTCATTACTTTAAAACGCAGTTCTTCCGGATTTTGTCTAATATTCCACACAGGTCGCTCATGCACATTGAAGAGTAGCATTGTTAAGGGAGAGAAACAACAAATGTTACGGCACGGAAGGATAAGATGAAACGACTCGGAGACACCATGATGCTGCTCAAAGAGCAGCAAAATGAGGGGCAGTTTTACACGTTCTTTCTTTACGTGTTTCTAAAATATTGAGATGATGATGATGATAATGAATACTTATATAGCGCCTATTCTCGGCTAGACGCCAAGCTCTAAGCGCTTTACAATCAACACTCGTTTACACAACGGGCTGCCTACCTGGGTAGTGCCGACTGAAGAGCTGCCAGCTGACGCTTCATTCAGTTGTTTCCCGTGTCATCCAGTCAGTGTCGTTCAATATCGATCACTCATTTTCCTTACTTCCTTCATTCTTTCCATTTCTCACTCAGGGTGCATGCTATGTGTAACGTGTCATCCATATCAACGGACAGTCAACGATAAAAAAAAAAAAAAAAAAAAACTGTCTACGAGGCTGACTGAGCTCTTCGCTTATATTTTGGCAAATAACAACACGACACGGGTTTTGGCCGTTTGGGAAATTTCAGTTGTCTAGTAGCATGTCTATCAACACGACATTATTTCAAATAATGTTTCTCTGATGACACATAGAAGGGACACAGACATGTGCCAGTCAAATCACTCACTTAGCCATGACATGTTCAGCGCAGTAAAGAGACATCACAAAACTCTGAGAAAAAAATATAAAGCTCGACATATATATGTCTCTGAATTTTTTAACCTCCAATACTGTATTGATTTATAAGTGAACATGTAAATAAGATCACACGTGTAATTTCAATAGTTCACCAACAGCAATAGATTTTATAGCTTTCAGACGAGACAAGAGCGCTCTAAGCGACTCACTCCGAGACAGTCCAGTTGAGAGCCGGGTCCAGAATGATGTCGTCGATGCGTTCGTTGTTGACGTAGTGATGCCGCACAGGTAAATCTTTTTTGTCGTAGACCTTCAGGTGATCCACACACTTCAGGTGCTCCAGGACATCGTCACAGACACTGGGAACAAACAGCTGTCAGTTAGTTTTTTTTCTTCTTCAAAAACACACCTTTGAATTATTCACACACGTTTGAATTACTTCCTTCCTTATGAAATGCACGCTTTTCGGTCATTCTTCTACTGAAACGGATTCACACTGCTCATTTTCTTCATGTAACTCTCACCTTTTAGTCATTTTCATCCTGAAAGTCACATCTTGTAGTTATTCATTTCCTGAAACTTACACCTATTAGTCATTTTCTTTCCGAAACTCACAAGTTGTCTCCCCCCCCCCTCCCCTCCCACACGAAACTCGCACCTGTTAGTATTTTCCACCTGCAAGTCCTGCTTTTTTGTCATTCAATTCATGAAACTCTCATCTTTTATTCTTAAATTTTATAAAACTTAAATTCTTAGTTATTCTTTTTTCGTGAAACACCATTTTAGTTTGTTCTGTTCCTAAAAGCCAGACCTCTTGCTGTGCTATTTCCTGAAACACAAGCTTTTAGTCATTCGTTTCCTGAATTTCAAGCTATTCATTCTAGTTGCAAAGTGAGGCAACTGACGGCGGAAACTAAATACATTTTAGATGTAATTGATAGCAAACCGCCAAGAAAACGAAGACAACGAATCTCAAGACAAAACACGACGCGTTTCGACCTCTAAGGTCTTTTTCAGGCAAGATACAAAACACTCAGGACAAAGAAAATGAACGAGCAATTGAGTGTTTTGTATCCTGCCTGAAGAAGACCTAAGAGGTCGAAACGCGTCGAGCTTTGTCTTATGATTTATTTGTGTACATTTTCTTGGCGGTTCGCTATTAATTACATTAACTTTTTTTTTTCATTCTGTTTTAAAGATTCATCCCTGTTACTTTCTGTACTTAAAGCACACTAACGGCTTATAACAATCAATTTACATCAGAAAAAGACACATTTTTCACTGAACCTTTAGAAAAGAAACAATCAAACCAACACAAAAACGAACCAAATGACTATGAATTACGTTTTCGTTTATGTGATTATAAATCATGAATATTCATGCTTCACCAAATTAATTACGTGTAAAACGACAACGAACACTACTGCTACGGTTTCATAAATGAATGAATGAATGAAAATACGTTAAAAAAAGAAGTTGGGTCTAAAAGTTAGCATTGGTGAATAGACTATGAATGAATCATTACATAAGTAATTCTAAATGAATATGATCCCCCCTCCTCCCGCCCCCCCCCCCCCCCCCCCCCACACACACACACACACACACACACACACACACACACACACACACACACAGCTTACTCGGCAGTGCATTCTCATCGTAACGCGTAATGCTGCCATCTCGGTTTCGCTTGTACGTGTTGCTGATGCGCCCAAAAGGTCCATAGTAGAAATAGAGATCGTATCTTTCTGTCTTGTTGAAGTGATCCTGCATTTCAATCACTTGGTCACAGGACAGGGAGGAGAAACCTGCACAACATACAAAAGATGACAGTAACGACCACACGCAAATGTTCCACGTCCATAGGCAGTCTCATGTGCAGTAGATCAGGGGGTAAAAATGCTAGTTTAGAACATTCGTAATACGTACAGGTCTGAGAAGAGACATGAGTACATTCTAACGGTGTAATCATTCAGTATTAACCCATTCAGCCTCAATTGTTGCCACACAACATTTATCGTACTTCAAAGTTTCAGTGGAAAAGGCAGTGCTGATGTTTGACGTTTCAGCATTTCGTGTCCGAATTTAGTTGGTACCCATCTAAGTTTTAGCGGAATTGTCCATCTGCTTAGTAAACTGATTTTAAAAAAATAGAGTATAATAAGCTCTCCTGGCAGACGATGAATCACCAAAAAAAAATGTCAGCGAAAGACAAGTGTGGGTTACTTGACAATATTCCTTACTGATTAGCCTTTGAACCTCCACAGAGTCAGAAGAATTTGGTTCAATACACAATGCAACACTCTAAACCACCATACCATGTCAGACAGAAGACTCAAGTTCACATGTGTTACAGTCTACAACTACCACACCACGGTCACATAGAAGAATCAGGTTTACGCATAAGGTTGCGCTCCACAGTCACCTTGCAACAAAATCGAACAAAAGAAAGTTCTCCTATGTGACGCCCTGCTATCGTCATACCATGGTCAGACAGAATTAGGTTCCAATGTAACGTTACGCCTTGCGATAACCAGCTCATGATCAAACTAAAGAAAATCAGGTTCATACCTAACGTTACACGCTATGGTCATCTCACCATAGTCAGACAGCAGAAGGAGGTTCGCACAGAACGTGACACGCTACAACTGCCATCCTATGGTCGGACAGATGAATTAGGTTCACGTGTTACAATCACCCTTCCATGATCACACAGAAGAAGCAAGTCCACAGGAGTCACATTCTACAATGGTCGTAGCATGATCAACAACCAGAGGATCAAGTTCACACATAATGCTTCACTCGACAACCACTTTACCATGATCAGAGAGAGAGACGATGCATGTTCACACATGTTACACTGTAACAATCATCATAGCCTGGTCAAACAGAAGAAACAAGTTCATCTCAGTGTTACACTCTACAACCAATTTGCAATGATCATATAGAAGAATCAGGTTCACATGTAACCGCTTCACTCAACAGACAGCATTCCACAATCAGACGGAAGACTCAGGTTCACGCGTAATGTTACACCCGACAATCACCGTACCACGATCACACGGAAGTACTGGGCTCACACATGTTACACTCTACCATCATCATACCGTGGTCAGACAGAAGAATCAGGTTCACACAATGGTGCAGGTCATGCTGGTACAAAGCCTCCATCAACTCTCCCACAATGTTGTCCACTCGCTGCACTTCTTCATCTACCTGCACAATGGAGTGTTACAATTGCTTTGATTAGCAGCTGTGAATAGCGTGGTAGTTTGTGATGCTACGACAAAATCTAGTATGTGCATACACACAAAGAGAAATGTACTTTACCTCCCAAAACATATTTTCGATGTTTAGTGTACTGTGTGGTTGAGGTGGTTTTGTCCAGTTTTTCTTTCTTGTTTCGTTTTGTCCGCGAACTCTACACGGCTTTTTTAAGGAATAAAATCTGGAATCTTGAGTTTCGCATCAAGAAGTCTTATTTGTCCAAATTTCCTTCGTATGTAATCTATCTCATGTATCTTGATACAAATAAGTCTTAATTTTATTCAGCAAGGCATAAAAATCAACATTTTCACGAAAAGTTAATCAAAATCAGATGTATGTCTAATGACCACTGTGTGAAGTTTTATGTCATTATTGAATTATCACGTAAAAACTCACCATTCAGATGCATATATTCCATTTTTGAAAACTGTCACACCAGGTTATTGAAGAAAAAAATGCAGAGAACAAAGAGAGAGAGAGATTGTCACATTGTGTAAAGTCGGTGAAAATCTTGGAAATAACATTCCGTTGTGTAAACTATGATTAAATAAGCAACACACGATACGTTTTGCACGCAGTCAACTATATTTGCCATCTGGATCCATTCACGTTGTAAAGCCGCAAGCAATGCACTCTTCAATCAAAAGCGTTCTTAAAATCAACAAAAGCTCAATGCTACGATTGCATGCGTGGTGACGGTGATGACCTTACCGGCGCAGTGAACGGTCCACTGAGGTGAGCCTGATGGTCGGGTTCATCAAAGTAGAGCATCAACAGATCAGGGCGTCTGTCTGCAGGCAACCGCATCCACTCCACAATGGTGGCAACACGTGACGAATAGGGCACAGATCTAACAATCAGTCAGAAAGGAATGATTGAAAAACGTCCCGTGTCATAAATTCCACAACATTTATACCGTTTCGTTTACTGATCATTTTAAAAACTATTCCGCTTTTCGCTGAAAAAAACTTAATTCGTCACCTCTTCATTATCTAATGACTACAGGTCGTAGACGTATCATCACAGACGCTTGGGCAGTCAGCTACTCAGTTTTCTGAGTCGATACGTAGTAGAGAAACCCATTATAGTTTGCGCACACCTCCCCGACCCACCATTGAGTATACCTGGTCTCAAACAACAAGTCTATGACAACACAGCTGAGTGTATGATCCATTTCCCTGATGTCCAGAGAGTCTTTCTCAAATTCCCTGGCGAATAGCACAGATTTGCTTTCTCGCTTTCTTCGGGGGAGAAAGAAGGGGAAGTGGACTTATCAATCTGGGAAATACCGAAACACAGTTAAACGTAAATATGGAGCATACGCCTGTCCCATAGTCTCTGCTGGGATGGGATGTCTATGGCATCATCATCATTATTTTCTTCATCGTTCATTATAGGATACACAGGAAAAAAATATATCATCCCTCCAGTCTTGTTCTTACTGCTGACGTTCTTATTTGCTGTATTTTCAATCTGTGGTGAGTTTTGAGTCAAAGCCTTGACTACGGGTAGATTCGTTGTTATTGGATGAGTACAATAATGGCTTGTACTCCAAAGGGATGCTAAGTTCATCTGCCACAGCGACCTATAAATTACCTCACTTAACAATGGAGAGGGATTTTAAAAAGTACCTAAATGACTCAAAACCAAGACCTATTCTGGTGGGGAAATCCACAGCGACCTGAAACTGGTAGATCCCTGTGGTTTGCTGTGCGGATGTTGCAACAGAACGATTCTCGATGTGCTTGTGCAGCATGAGAAAGACTAGATAAGTAATGTCAGGGCGATGCCACTGACAGGGCAAGACAGGGCAAGACAGGTATTCATTCAGTTTCAGCTTCATCAAGGAGGCGTCACTGCATGCGGACTAGTCCATATATGCCACACGACATCCGTTAGGTTTTGAGAGACTACACTACGCATGTTTTTAAGCTGATGGATAAATGAATCAACAACTAAGATGAGAGAACTGAAGAAGAGGGTCTCGTGGCTACGACTTTAGCATATGACTGACCTATGCATTAGCCCAATGCGCTTCAGTCAGACCTTGAGTGCCTACCTAACATTGATTGTCTTTTCCGGAGTGCCTACCTAACATTGGTTGTCTGCAAGAGAGGTAAGATGTTTTTGATGTTGCTCGTCACAATACTTACCCTGAGTAGTATTTGAATAAATCCGGGTATGAATCTGCACACAGATCAGAATTTTGCTTCACAATTGAAGTAGTATTAAGAAATAGGCTATATTTGTGCTGAGTGCGTGTGCGAATTGTAAATATGGGCCCACGAGTCAAATTAAAGATCATACACATTACATGGAACAAACGAACGGAAATCGGTTTGCATGCTTGAATAAATCAAGTATAATCATAATGAATGTTCAGAGTGGCACAACTCCCGCCCAGCGCCCTCCACCTGGATGATACAGATAAAGATGGCTTCCACAGTCCATGCTCATCCTCCGCTAGCGCTGTGTATTTGTCGTCAGCCATCAAATTGATGTGAACATACATCCTAATTTCAGTTAGTTTTTTTTTTATCATGGAGGCTTCATTGCGTCTGAACTGGTGCATATACCGAACACCCTATTTTCTAGGCAACCAGGAATATGTGTTAAGAGAGAAAGGGGACGACATGGCACATAGATAAATTACAAAATGGCTGACTTTTAGAAAATCAAACAGGCCTAAAATGAAATGAATCGATGTGGGTTGTGGGTGGGTGCCGATATGGAATGAGTTCACTCTACCGAAACAAAGAAAGGGAGGCGATTCATGGCCGGCTATTCTTGACGCCTTATCTAGACTGGAAACACGTTTAGCTTCCCAACTCTCCCCCCGCCCTCTCCCATCCCCTTCTATTTTCAATTTTAATTGTGGGAAGATAGAAGTCCATAGTTACTGAAATTGAAAAAAAAAATCCCATTAGCTTATCCCTGAATCAGTGAAAATACAGACTTAGACAATGGACCGCTTCCATGGATTGACCCTAAAGGGAACCTTTTACAGTTCAATGAAGATCCTCCCAGCTCTTGCTCGGTGATCGCGCGGAGAGACTGGCAGACAGGCGGACAGACAGACAGACAGACAGACAAGACCAAGTCAAGTCAAGTCAAATCGATGAAATTTAACATCTGATAATGAGAAGACAATTTTCTCTAAACGAAAGCAACAACAAGAACAAGAACAACAACAACAGCAACAGCAACAATGCAGTGCTCTACCTATCGCAGGATAACGAAACAATAACCCAAACCATCACCTACTCTGCACACAGGGACATCAGAGCCCACCCAGAAGTAACTGGCACTCGTGACGTTTTGTCTCTTGGCCGTTAACCAGATCTGCACGCCCAAACAATACAGTCAGGGCAGACGAACCGCGCACCTTGAACATCTTAAACACAACAGATATACAGAGAGAGAAGGCCCCAGTGGCATGGCATACAGCAGAACGGACAGCTCATCCTTCCCCTAGTTCATAAAAGCATGTCGTCTACTTGAAAAAGTGCAGCAGTGATGTGAATACATATTTTACACGGAATATACTGGTCAGTGGACAAACAAAGAGGAAAAACAGTGACAAAACAAGGGTGACCACTTAGAGAATACCAACCCCTATGATCCCGATCCTGACATTAGTTATTAGGCTTACTCTGTCATTCTCATCAACACCTGTTCGTGTCGGATTGCTTAATAATGAATGAAACTTATTAGAAAATATATCTCGTTCCTGGCAATTTAAATGGTATATTATTTAGGTATGAAACAGTTTGGTCAAGTTATAGATAGCTGGAGCAAGTGTTCACCAATTTGGGATGATGCAATAACATCGCTTTGTTCTAGTACCTGGTTAAAATTCATACCTGCGAACGATTGGTAAGATGGATTAATTAGAAATGAAATTGTTAAGCCTGTTTCTTTCAATTGAGTTGCTTCATATTCGTCAGAGTCGTCAATTAGTTTCAGGCAAAGAAAAATACCAAAGAAATGCAAAAGCGTTGTTCTAATCGAAGTCAGATACATTAGAACTCTTCCTTCAAACAGTAAAACTTGAATCAAGGTCGAGGTTACTAACGTCTGACAATATGAATAATTTCAACCAGTTTTGACATTGCTCAAGACCCAGACTATGACAAAACACTCTGTCTCTAGTAAAATCCATGCATCCATCCATCCATACATACACAGACCTACATACGCATGTGTGCATTGCATGCGAAGAACATACATATCGAACATACATATCAGAGGAATGCACACACACACACATCTGCCTGTCCAATTTATTTCCATATCTACAACACACACACACACACACACACACACACACACACACACACACACACACACACACACACACACATACACTCAAATAATCCGAAAAGAAAAACTAGTGTTATTCATGGTCACGTGCATGCACATCTATAAGCGATTGTAAGTAGATCAACAAACAGGAGAAAGCCAGTCTGAGACACGAAACGTTTTCCTCTATTCTTCATTTTACATTCCTAGTTTCACGAAATCACTTGCACCCCAAAAACGCACAAAACCCATGTGCATCTACACACACACACACACACACACACACACACACACACACATTCAGACTTACTGGTTCCCCGCCCCACCATCGTGGGTCGTTCTTGATGTCTGACGAAATAGAGAATTTCTTCTGACTCACGTCAAAATCAATCATACTGTTGTCAATGATGCCGTGAGACTCTGGATATAAACCCTGAAAACAAAAAAAGATTTGTCATCGACGTACTTCAAGAACAAGTCTGGCAGGACAGCACAACAAATCTATGCTGAAATAAACATGTTATCCGCACCACTCCAAAGCCCCAAATACCCACCACCCACCCCCCCCCCCCTTTTTTTTTTTTTACACCTTCACTAAATCATCGTTGTTCCGTGACTTACGTCATCAGGGAACGTGACGGATTCATGGTAAGTGACACAGACTTTTTGCGCTTTTTTTTTTTTTTTTGGTCTGAAACTGAATTTTGTATGGTTAGATCCGTTAGTATAATCCCGAAATCACAACGAAATCTATCAGAGAGAGAGAGAGAGAGAGAGAGAGAGAGAGAGAGAGAGAGAAGACACACACACACACACACACACACACACACACACACACACACACACACACACGCACACACAAAGCGCAACCGACTTGTGTCAACAACATCAATAAACCTAAAGAAACGAAAAAAGCAATCGATTTGTTTTAAATTTCCGTATGATACTTCCTTTTAGTAAAAACAGCCACTCTGTTCCTTAATGAGAACCTCATACAGTCTGCCCTTGAAACGAGACACAACTGGACCGTGACTGACCGTGACGATGGAGTAATGGTTGGGGAAGGTTTTGGTGGGGTACACAGAGCGCATGTAGGGAGCGTGGACGCCGCAGGACACCAGTTTGTCCATGACAGGGGTCAGTCCACGGCCCAGGTACTGGGGTTTGAAGCCATCCAGAGAAAGCAGCAGCACCGGCCGATAGCTGAAAGATGAAGACGTCCGGTTAGACAGCCTCGTAGGTAGTAAGGCCAGTGTTTGGCCATCTTGTTTGTTTGTTTGTTTCTCGTTTTGTGTTCATTTATTGTTTACGAATTTTTTTTTCCCTCTGTTCAATGTCATTGTTTTATTCTTGGCATCCGCCTTGACTTAAGGCTGTGTCAGACCAATTGACGTAGGCTAGAACACCAAGGCTACATCAAAATGTTGTTATGGTCTGCATAGTTATGCGGGGATTGTCTTCAGTTGTGACAAGCTCCTAGCATAACATTATCAGTCTCCAAAATCCCTCGAAGTCGGAGTGTGGCTGCCCACACGTGGCAGGGTAATCAAAAACGGTCACATACGTAATGTTCTCACCCAGAGCTGATGCATTGCTGTACCATAGTGTTTTAAGTACTTCGGCTGTTCGGATGATCCCTGGAGTCTTTTAGCCAGGGTACAACAACACCAACATCCTTGGCATTTGATTCGGCTGTTCGGATGATCCCTGGAGTCTTTTAGCCAGGGTACATCCTTGGCATTTGATTATCAACCCTAGTTTCGTTTTTCCTCTAATTAATGTCATTGTTTTATTCTTTGTACTTGATTCTGAACCCTAGTTCCCCTAAATGTCACAATCAGAGCAAGCGTTTGGTCGCCACAATGGCCAAAACAGCAATGAAAAGTAAGATCTGTCTGCGCATGATTGATTGGGTGCTCGTGCGCAATCACAGTGACGTGTAAACAAACTTAAAAGAAAAGTTTACTATGCCGCCAAACGAAAGAAACAAACAAAGTACTAGACGTCTTGTAATGTATTTTTCCTTTCGTTTGACGGCGAAGTAACTTTCCTTTCAGTTTAACATAGACTTATACATACGTTTTGATATGGAGAATGGAGTTTGATTGCACTTATTAGGAAAAAAAACACACGTATCATTCAATTAAACTCTGCCTCGAAACATAACTATTCTTATCATATGTCAGAGTCAGGAACAGACAATTTTTTCGCGTGACACTATCACAAATTTTCTAGCTACATTATTACAATTTAGTTAAAACTACTTTGGCGTTACATTATTATAAATTTTCTAAAACTAGTTGTCTAAAACTACTTTTCGCATTACATTATTACACATTTTTTTCTTTTACAAATATGTCTTCTCTTCGTTTGTACAATGGAGTCCTTAAAAAACAAAAAGTATTGGAAACATGACAGTTTAAGTTATGCGAACAGATATTACAATACAAACCGGTAACCTCCTTTTCCCCAACTGAAATTCCCTCACCACAGGTAATGGTTAAATGTTAAAAACCCCATTCCCTAATGGCCGTAAAGGCAGAGAACTTGGAGGGTCACCGCGTCTGGGACACGACGGTTTAAAAGGCAGAGCTCAACTCACTCTATCCGCCGCCGCGCCCCATCCTTCCCTGAGCCGGATCAGGAACCCATCCATTCTTGGGTGTACAGAGAGAATGTTCACAATCTCTCACAAACATCGTAAGAAATCATTGTCTAAAAAATGGCTAACATTTATCTCCCCTGAAAATTCACGTCTCACAAACATCGTAAGAAATTATTGTCTAACATGGCTAACAGTTCTCTCCCCTGAAAAAAAAAAATCGCGTTAAAACGGACTCCATTGTACTCCAACACCCCAAAACTTTTACTGTTACAACCACGTACTCTGATGGGCACTGTTGGTCAGCGTGAGCTTTGGGCGGGCACGGCTGGTCGGTCCAGTTCCCTGGTTTCGCTCAGGCACACTCTCCGAGACGCCCTGCCACAGCTGCGTGGGCAGGAAGGTTCGCAGCTTGGCTGCCTGAGGGAGGGGGGCAGGGGGGAGAAGAAGCGCAGTCCGGTGGCCAGCTCGATGTCTCTCACGCGGGCCACGTTCTGTCGCAGCAGGCTGCTGAAGCTCTGTTCACACAGTCCGACAGAGACAGCACTAAAGCTCTGTCCACACAGTCCGACGGAGACAGCACTAGAGAAAGGTAGGCGCCAAAGACGAATGATACTGGTTCTGTTTACACACGTACTTTCTCTGTGTCTCTGTGTTTGTCTCTGTTACGCAGTCTCTGCTCTGTTTTCTCTCTGTATGTCTGTCAGTCTGCTTGTCTGTCTGTTTGTCTGTCTGTCTGTCTGCATGCCTATCTGTCGCTCTCTCTCTCTCTCTCTCTCTCTCTCTCTCTCTCTCTCTCTCTCTCTCTCTCTCTCTCTCTCTCTCTCATTCTTTACGTGCGTGTGTGTATGTGTGTGAGAGTGTGTATTGCGTGCGTGTGTGTGTATATACATGTGTGTGTGTGTGCTGCGTTTTAAGGGGGAGAGAGAGAGAGAGAGAGAGAGAGAGAGAGAGAGAGAGAGAGAGAGAGAGAGAGTACACCAATTCTTGAAATTAAATGCATAGGTATACATATGCAACTATGCATATGCAACTATGCCTGCGCATGCTCTAAAATGTGCTTTTGTCTCAACTTCCAGATCATTTTCGCAAAATAAACAGAATCAGCAACAGTAAAAAAAAAAAAATTTTCTTAAAGGTAACACTGTTATAACACAATATACAAACACCCCAACTTAAAAAAAATCATTAAGCGAACTCGTAATAAGCCTGTTAATGAAACATAAGTTGTAAACTAATCAGCAATGTACGATGTCTCCACACAATACAGTATCTACGGCATCATTTGCGGAATCCGCCAATCAAACGTAATGTAAAACCAGCCTAACTGGCACATCAAAGACTTTACTAAAGGAAAAATCAAACTGAATGTTCATCCTATATAATGACTTATCTAAACAGCCAGTCAGTCTTTGAATAATCATGTTTGCAATCAATCCACCAATCATGTAATCAACCAACCTAATCGACATACACAGCAGCACCATAGTAAATCAAAATGGGATATCAGTGCTTGTCCTACCACCTGCAGTCTGGCAGCAGCAGCAGCAGCAGCAGCAGCAGCAGCAGCAGCAGCAGCAGCAGCAGCAGCAGCAGCAGCAGACATGTACAGCATGAACCCTGAGAGTTGGATGGCGAGACCTCATGGGGCAAGGGGACTATGAGATAGATACAGAACAGAGTGCATGAAGGACAACGGGGTGAAATGCCACCCAAAGCCTCGTCCAACACCAGAAAGCTCAGAGGACTGGGATGGGGCGGGGAAGGTGGACGTGGATGGAAGGGACCAGTACTGACCAGACACTTTGGACACCACGGCAGCAGCACGGACTGGACAGTAAGAGGACATGACCTCATGGGGCACGAAAAAGATACTCACGATGTTGGGGTGGGACCCAGAGAAGTACTCTCCTCAACTGCCTAACAAAGCGGCTGAGAGCAATCCTGCACCAGCCTTGGAAGTCTGCGCTGTGTTCACAGAGGGTGCAGGCACGCACAGGGCATAAAGACATCAAGGGACATAACTGCCCCCCTGGTATATGTCTTTGTGTGTAATGGTCACCGGAAATGACGCGAGAGAACCTCCGCAGGAGCATTCCCGTGGGTATACCAGCCCAAGATCATGACTGCAGAGAACACCGGCAAAGAAACGCCACCGTCAAGCACTGACTTTACTGTTGCAGGGAGTGATCTCTCATGCGGGCACGAAAAAAAAAGGATACGTGAAGAAAGTTGTGGACTAACGGACAGGTAGTGTGTAGGTTGGGGTGAAGAAGCAGCAGGCTGCACACCAAAAATTAATGCGCCAAGGCCTTGCTCAAGGAGACGAGTATTTATAGACCGGCGCAATTACATTGTTTCGAGAATGTTTACTGTGTCTGAAAGTTGATTCTTCTCATGTCCTTTCATATGGCCATCAAGGCAAAGCCAGGTGGTTCCAAGCAGACAGAATAAAAATCAAAGGAATGGGGCAATTTTGCGCTTCGAGCTGGCGCAAATACAGTGTCACGGATGAGAGCAAAAGTCAGAAAGGTGTTGTCATCTAAGGGGAAGGTCATGTACTTGAAGACTGTGTGCGATTTCATCGGTGAAAAATTCCCCCAGACAAGAGAAGTAATTGATGGGGAGTTAATGTTTTGATGCATTCTCAGTTTAACATTAAACGCTGGTTCAAATTCATAGTAGGCCTCGACACGCTTACATGGATGATATTTGTGTTTTAGTTCCAAACCCTAACTGCGGCGTGTGGCCAGCACTAGCCAGACGTTAGCAACAGCATGGCCTAACACACCGTGAGAGGACGAGAAGAGTGAGAGAAGAGAGCAGCAGCAGCAACCACTCACCTGGCAGTTGGAAGGCGTGGCCTCGTGGGGCAGGAGGAACGACTGCAGCTGCAGGGATTCCCAGCAGGGCAGCGACTGCCCCGCCGCTCCGCACTTCGCCAGCACCAGGAAGAGATGGGTGGCACCGGGTACACTCCAGCTGCCAACCTTCACACACACACACACACACACACACACACACACACCACACACACACAAACACACACACACACACACACACACACACACACACACACACACACACACACACACACACACACACACACACACACACACACACACACACACACACACACACACAACACACACACACACACACACACACACACACACACACACACACACACACACACACACACACAACACACACACACACACACACACACACACACACACACACACACACACACGCACACACACACACACACACACACACACACACACACACACACACACACACACACACACACACACACACACACACACACACACACACACACACAGAAAATCTGTCGACTTTACCGAATGGAAGAGGCAGAATGGATAACACATTCGTCATTCAGTGACAGAATCTTTGTGTTCAGCTTTCGAGTCTGATACGAGCGCAGTCCCCCCCCCCCCCCCCCCCCCCCCCCTCTTTCCACTAGACGTGAAGCAATATGCAACACAGCGCGTGCACGTATGTGTTTGTGCGAGTGCGTGTGCGTTACGTGTCTGTGTGTTTCTCTCTCTCTCTCTCTCTCCTCTCTCTCTCTCTCTCTCTCTCCTCTCTCTCTCTCTCTCTCTCTCTCTCTCCTCTCTCTCTCTCTCTCCCTCTCTCTCTCTCTCTCGTCTCTCCTCTCCCTCTCTCTCTCTCTCTCTCCGTGTGTGTGTGTGTGTGTGTGTGTGTGTGTGTGTGTGTGTGTGTGTGTGTGTGTGTGTGTGTATGTATGTGCGCGTGCGCTTTCGCAAAGTTACGTGTACTCTTTGTGTATGCGCATTCACGTTTTTTGTTTTTGCTTTGACTACAAGATACTGTAGGATTTAAAGTCAAAGATATAACACCAGGTTCTATGTCAGCCACTACATGGATAAAAATAGGGTGAAGAAAAGCGTCTGCCACCCAAGCAAATTCTCTCTCTCTCTCTCTCTCTCTCTCCTCTCTCTCTCTCTCTCTCTCTCTCTCTCTCTCTCTCTCTCTCTCTCTCTCTCTCTCTCTCTCTCTCTCTCTTCTTACCCAGTCAGCTCCAAAGCAAACACAGCTGTTTCATTCTTCCTGTCCCTCACCTTGTTCTGTTAGTGCGTCCTGTCCACAGCCCCGTGGCCTCGTCGTTGAAGACAGGGCCCACGGTGACGGCCACCTGCCCATAGCGGGCGCTGTAGTCGGCTACCAGCTGTTCCACCTTCCGCCAGACACCTGCAGGACAAACCGGCAAAAGCCATGTGTATTACTGCTATCGTCATGATGATGATGATGATGATGATGATGATGAGATGATGAGGATGATGATGACGACGATGAGACGATGATGATGACGACGACGATGATGATGATGATGATGATGATGATGATGATGATCATCATCATCATCATCATCATCATCACCACCACCACCACCACCACCATATCATCACTCATCATCATCACCACCCACCACCATAACCACCACCACCACCACCACCACCACCACCATCATCATCATCATCATCATCATCATCATCACTATCATCATCATCATTATCATCATTATCGCCATCACCATCATCATCATCAATAGTAGTAGTAGTAGTAGTAGTAGTAGTAGCAGCAGCAGCAGCAGCAGCAGCAGCAGTAGCAGTAGTGTGTTTCTCGATCTTTTTGGCCAGCGGAGAAGACATGAGAATCATGAAAAAGAGACAAATACAAAAGAAAAGAAAGAAACAGGAAAAAAGCACGAGCTCCATGGATTTGGTAGAACCGAGGCACACAGACAGACAGACAGACAGACAGCAGAGATGCGTCTCCCTCACCAGCCTTAAACTCAGGTAGCATAGGAACCATCTGAGATGCCATGGCTGCTTCACAGCGGTCTCCCAAACCTGCAACAGCAGCAAACAGCATAACCAAAACAGACGACAAAGCAACACATCATCTGATCACAGGCAAGAGAAGCTAAATACCTGTAGTTACCTGAGTCAAGGGAAAAGAGAAACGGAAAGGGGGTTGACGGCAAAGGCCGAAGAGAAGTTGAAATGCTGCAGTGCTGAAACTTTTCTTTTTCCTCTAATGCATAACGCTAACTCAACCATAGAGAACTTCGTGTAAACCTGGTCTGTTCCCTCTCATCAACAGAGTAAATCTGCGATCAAAAGATCGTCTGTGGTCCTGGTCTCAGCCCTCATACACATGGATGTAATCCAGCCTTTGAGAATCACGAGCGAGCCTCGTCCATTTACTCTCGTACACAAAGCTAATCAAACGATACAGAAACACTCAGGTACCGTGTCTGTTCCCTCTCGTACGCACAAGACCAAAGAGAAGCGAGTGAGGCAATCAAAAACAAACAAACAAACAAAACCTGCATACGTAAACTTGTTCCTTCTCACAGTACTTATCGAACAAGAGAGAACCATATGCGTGCATAGTCTGTTTCCCCCTCACACACAAAGCTAAAGCTACTGGCAATCGAACAATCTAGAATCAAACGATATAGAATAATAAGCCTTTTTCCTCCCCACGCAGAGCTCAGCTAATCACACAATACAAAACCATACACGTAGGTAGCCCTGTTTCCTCTCTCACACAGAGCTCAGTGGTCAAACACCACAGAATCACGCAGGAGTCCAGCCTGTTCCCCCAGAGCACCAGTCAGAGCAGAAAGAAGAGAGAAGCTAGGTAAGGTAAGGTAAGGTAAGGTAAGGTAAGGTAAGGTAAGGTAAGGTAAGGTAAGGTAAGGTAAGGTAAGGTAAGGTAAGGTAAGGTAAGGTAAGGTAAGGTAAGGTAAGGTAAGGTAAGGTAAGGTAAGGTAATACTGCTTATAACCGAGAAGCTGGGTGGCTGCTGACCGAACAGAAGTGAGCCAGGGACGTAGGCCGTGCCCTCCAGCACAGTGTTGTTCAGCGTGGGGACACTCCCTGGCAGCCACGAGTCCCTCACCACACAAGGCGCGGACGAGTTCTCGGCCGCTGTGACGTTCTCCATCTGAAACGCCAAGAAAAGTCACGCATCTTTCATTTCACGCCTGTCCACAAGTTGAAACGGCAGACAAAGAGTGGTAATCCGTGAAAAGGTGGAAAGTGAAAGAGTTACATAGCAGAAGGGGAGTGGGGGGTAGAGGTGGACATTATAACTACTAAGTAGAAGGACAGTGTTTGTGTGTGTGTGTGTGTGTGTGGGGGGGGGGGGGGGGGGGGGGGGGGGTCCTTTGCGGTCGGCTGGGCTATAAGCAACATTACCTTACCTTATTCGAGAATGGCCGGTACAGTCTCGGCAGGCTACAAGTCTTCACAGGGTTTCTCGCAGATCGTTTTCATTCGTCATTCAAGTCCATAGTGTCGTAATACTTTTATTTGATAAACGGCGCAACTTACTTACTTACTTAGGCCTTGAGCCCCTGGAGGGGCATAGGCCATCCACAACCGCCCGCCATTGTCCACGGTCCCGGGCGATCCGCTCCAGCTCCCCCCAGGAGCAGCCAGTCTGCCTGGCGTCTGCCTCCAGGTCCCTTCTCCAGGAGTTCTTGGGCCGGCCTCTCTTTCTCTTCCCCTGAGGGTTCCAGGTCAGGGCCTGGCGAGTGATGTTGGTCTGTGGTTTTTCCTCAGGGTGTGTCCCAATCCATCGCCATCCATCGCCATCTCTTCTTCTGATCTCTTCTTCTGCTGGCACTTGGTTGGTTCTTTCCCAGAGATCTGTGTTGCTGATGGTAACTGGCCAGTGGATCTTCAGTATTCCGCGTAGGCAGGAATTTATGAACGTTTGCACTTTCTTGATAGTGGTCTTTGTTGTTCGCCATGTCTCTCTGCCCCATAAAACAGTACTGATTTGACATTGGAGTTGAACAGGCGGATTTTGGTGCAAGATGAAATGAGGTGAGATCGCCAAATGTTCTTCAGGGCTTTGTAAGATGCTCTTGCCTTTCTGATGCGGGTCTTCACGTCTGCATCTGTTCCTCCCTGCTGGTTGATCACGCTCCCAAGGTACGTGAAGGACTTGACCTCCTCTAAGTTGTCCCCCAACTTCACTGCCTCTGTGCTGGAGGCGTTGATCTTCAGTATCTTGGTCTTGTCAGGATGGATGTGAAGGCCGACTTGGGAGGAGTGGGAGGCCAGGCTTGTGGTCTTGTTTTGCATCTGTTGCCGATTGTGGGAGAGCAGAGCGAGGTCGTCGGCGAAGTCTAAATCGTCCAATTGAGTCCAGAGGGTCCACTGGATGCCGTCCCTCTGTCCATCCGTCGTCCGCCTCATCACCCAGTCGATGGCGAGGAGGAACAGGAACGGCGACAGAAGGCATCCCTGGCGTACGCCGGTCCTTACGTCGAAGCGACGTGTTAACTGGCCTCCATGAACGACCTGACAAGCCATCCCCCTCGTACGACTCCTTGATGATTCGTGTCAGTTTTGGCTGAGATCCCGTAGTGTCGGAGGAGCTGCCACAGGGTGTCACGGTGGAGACTGTCAAAAGCCTTGCGGAAGTCCACGAAGTTGATGTACAGCGAGGAATTCCACTCCAGGGACTGCTTGACAATGATACGTAGCGTGGCGATCTGGTCGATACAGGATCTGTCCTGCCTGAAGCCCGCCTGGTGGTCCCGGAGCCTGACGTCCACTGCGTCCCTCATCCTCTCCAACAGGATCCTGTTGAACACCTTCCCTGGCACTGATAGTAGTGTGATGCCTCTATAGTTCTCACAGCTGCTGAGGTCTCCCTTCTTTGGTAGCTTGATGATGTGTCCATCTTTCCAGTCTGTTGGTATTTCTTCTTGTTCCCAGATTTTCTCAAAGAGCGGTAGTAGCATGTCGGCTGTTGTCTCTACGTCCGTCTTGAGGGCTTCTGCAGGAATTCCATCTGGGCCGGCTGCCTTGCCGTTCTTCATCTTCTTGATGGCGCGGATGATCTCGTCTCTTGTTGGTGGATCGCAGTTTATTTCAATGTTGGAGTCTGCTTCAGCGATGTTTGGAGGGTTTTCGGGTGCTGGTCTGTTGAGAAAGTTCCTCAAAGTGTTCCGCCCATCTCTCAAGCTGTTGTTTCCGAGTCTGTAATGGTTTGTCCCTGCTTGTCTTTGACCGGTCGTTCTGGTCTACAGTACTTGCCTGCAAGCTTCTTGGTTATCATATACAGTTCTTTCATATTACCGTGATAAGCTGCTTCTTCTGCTTCTTCCGCCAGGCTGTCTATATGGTCTCTTTTGTGCAAGCGAACAGAAAAAAAAACAAACATAAAAAGTACGTGAAATTAAGGTGTAGTAAATGACGCATCCACCTCGAATGCGAGAGATTCCCAGGTCCATACTTTAAGTCACACCTGTGGCAGTTTTTTTTTTTATTACCCCCCCCCCCCCCCCCCCCTCTTCCACTAGACCTCAAGTGATAGTGTAGCGTTAGAAACAAGAGAAGAAATCGGAATTCCTTGTGCTGCGTGGATACAGCACACACAAAAGCAGGACGAAACTCTATGAAGTGCCGGACAGCAAGTGGTATTCAGGAGAAGAAACTCCCACGGCAACAACTGAACTGCCGCTAGCAAAACTGTACTAGAACATTCGTTTGGTTGAAAGCACATACACACAAGAAAAACATGCGAAGGAAAATATAGGTGGCGCTATACTGTGGCAACACACTCACCCAAGGGAGAGCAGCCTGAATTACACACAGAGAAACCTTTGGACATAATAAAGTCATACAATACTATAGATTTTAATAAATAACATTTGAATGTAGGTGCAGATGCGGTGTACAACTTGTTGTCCATGAATTATGCCTCAGTCTTTAAGGTGAACGGGTGGCATGGCTGGTACAGGAATTAATTTGCTGATAAGTCTCCACCCATCTCCGAGAAAAAACTGCACATAGATTTATCTAAACACGAACACAAGAATTTCCACACAGATCTAAATCAAGAACAGCTTTCTAGGAACGTATGGCGAAAGTTTTATGGACCTCGAAGACAAAGAAAACGATACTGAAACCGAAACCAATTTATTGTCAGTTTAATTCATGGTTTGTACTGACAAAAACAAAAGATACTGACCTCATCCTTCATATCCAAAATCAAAAATGCTTCCACTCTTGATTACACTCGTACCCACACGAAATGCACGCACATACGCACAGAACGAACGGGGAGATAACAAAGGTACAGTTCAAACACAGAGTAAGCTGAGCAGAGCGGTGCTTAGTATACCCTGTTGAACAGGAAGGTAACCCATGCTGGTGCCATCATCTGCTGATTGTACGCCACAACATGGTCCGGGTAACGGTTCACACAGAACGAAGGTCCTTCAGTGTCAGCCATGGGTTCCGTCCATGTAGAATTCCAAATGGACGCATTCTGAAACAATGTTTAAATGATGGAACATGGCATTGTATAAAGCGCTTGATTTACAATTGTGTATGCATTTGCCTGCAAATTCAATACGTGTAAGATGTTTACAGCATTGAGGAGGCCATTTAAAAAAAATTCATACAAAGTATGGATAATTTTTGTGTGTGGTTTAAATGTAAAGGTAGGCAATTTTACACTATGCGGATGAAAAGGAAATGATCTGAATCAGATTGAAATTGATTCCTCGTTGGATTCATTTGGAAACGAAAATATGTGATACATCGACGGTTTTCTTATTGAATTCATTTATTTTATTTATTTGTCTCGTGAGTAATATCAACAATTACTCTTCCAAAACAGGAATGTATAATAATTCTTGAGAAAAAATGCTGTGGTAGCAATTGTGGAGCGCGCTGTGGTAGAAATGGCGCAAGGAAAATCCTGCATGGCAGCTTGCATGTCTGAAACAACAGTTATAGACATGAAAAACTACCAACAGACATGTACCAGCAAAAACAGACACAGAACCACGACACACGAGAAGAGGAAGAGGGGATAATTTCAACTCCCGTCAGCAGTGAGTCCATTTTCAGTCTAGCCCACAAACTCACTTCCCTCGGTGCTCGTGAACAGCGACAGACGTCTGTCTGTCGTTGATATACAGCAGTTGCGTTTGCACCATCCTCACACATCATCGCGGACTTGCTGTCGTCGCTGCTGATGAACGCCTGGTCAGTGGAGGAGGGACACGCAGGACGTCAAACAAGTTCCCTCGGTGCCATTGTTGGGGGCCCGGGGTCACCCCGAGAAGGTCTAGCAGACAACAAGATAGCGCCCATTATATTTCACAAATAACAACAATTTCTGGTCAAACTGCTTGAAACCCCCCCCCCCCCCCCCCCCCCCCCCCCTCCCCTAAACAAAAAAAAGTATTTACTGCTTTATTTTCCTTGCATCTTAATATGATATTACTCAGAATTTCTTAGGTTACATTTTTAATGCATTAATGCATACAAGCCCCGTGCATGTTCATCGAATTGTTGTCAATTAATGTCTAGTTTTTGCTCACAGAACACGGGCACATCAAAGTGAGCATCTCATTACCGAGTCCCACCGAAACTGTTTTCTTCATATTCACCACACAAGCGCCTTATTCCTACTGAGTGTGACCCCTCCCCCCCCCCCCCCCCCCCCCCCCCCCCCCCCCACCCCCCAGCCGATTAAGACACCCATAAAAATATGAGCGCTAAATCTGATCCTCAACGCCGTCTGAATATATACACAGATTCTCAGAGTGACTTCCCTTAAATCTAATGTCGCATTTCAAAAAGTGTACCGCTTTTTTTTTTTTTTTTTTTTTTTTTTCTTTCTTTCCTTTCCCCGGCTAGAAAGCACGCCTGCCTTCTCGCTCTTTGTTTTGTGTTAACTTTGCATTATTTATTTTTTAGCCTTCAAGAGGCCTTTCAGCCTCCTTTCATGGCAAACTCTCCACCATCGTTGGCTTTGCCGCTACGCCGCTGTTCAAACGAAATTACTCAGAAACTTTTGACTTGGCGCTCTGGACATTACAGCAACAGTTTAAGATTCGCGTCATGCATGTTGTCCATTAATGGCTTCGATTTCCCATCGGCTCAACCTTCGATCGCCAGATGCCTCACCTGCCATCAGGTTGTAGAGCTCGATGTTTTCAAACGGCTCGATGTCCACGCCCACTTTGAACGCCGGCCCGTAAGCCACAAACAGGGCCTGAAAGATACCATGCAGGTATCAGTCCACTTAAAGACTCGTTCGTTCAAGGATTATGATCAACAGAGAAACAAAAGGACAACTCTTGATATGTGTGTTTGTGATGTATTATGCATACGTGTTGTATGTATGCATACACAATTAGGAGGAGTGTGTATACACGTGTAAGGTAGGTGTGTGTGTGTATGTGTGTGTGTGTGTGTGTGTGTGTGTGTGTGTGTGTGTGTGTGTGTGTGTGTGACTGAAGTATGAGTGTGCTCATACATGTATGTTTGAAGGTTACAACTGCGTTGAAAACGTAGCCTGCCATTTACGGTCACCCCGAGAAGGTGTAACAGACAACAAGATGGCGTCCATCATATGGCAAAAGAAGCCAATATGGTTTCATGCAATATTATGCTCTTAAAAACATCAGCAACGACTGCACAAAAATCATACCACGGGCTTCTGTGCGTATTTGCACACAGAAAAAAAAAGAAAAAAAAGAAGAAACTTACTCAAAAATGTAAAAGTTACCATTATAACATCCACTGTCATGTACATATGGGGGGTGGACATTCAAAATGGAATGTTTTGCGCGCACACGCGCACGCACGCACGCACGCATGCTGTCACACGCACAGAGAAGAAGAAGAAGAAGAAGAAGAAGAAGAAGAAGAAGAAGAAGAAGAAAGAAGAAGAAGAAGAAGAAGAAGAGAAAGAAGAAGAAGAAGAAGAAGAAGAAGAAAAGAAGAAGAAGAAGAAGAAGAAGAAGAAGAAGAAGAAGAGAGAGAGAGAGAGAGAGAGAGAGAGAGAGAGAGAGAGAGAGGAGAGAGAGAGAGAGAGAGAGAGAGAGAAGAGACAAACACAGAGAAACACAGAGAGACAGAGAGAGACAGAGCTCAATAGCTGGAGCAGTCTCAGTCGGACTCACGTGCATACTGGCGTACAAATTATCATAACCATGGTTTCCCCCAGAACAGTATTTCGTGGAGCCAGACCTGCCAGACAAAATATTGTTCGTTTACATC
>JADBJO010001400.1:0-22500 GCA_016801955.1 Conus betulinus | reverse complement strand
GTGTGTGTGTGTGTGTGTGTGTGTGTGTGTGTGTGTGTGTGTGTGTGTGTGTGAACTTTACTGTCTGTTTTGTATAGCATTATGAAATGGGCGTTTACTTTGTAACTTTGTGTGACCTTTACTTTCTGTTTTGTACAGCATTCTTAAATGGGTGTTTTTGCTTTGTAACTTTGTGTGTTTATTTGCATTGTGGTCTTTTTTTCATACTTACCTGTCTGGATATGCGCCTTCTTCAGATTCAGCGTATACAACGCCTTACCCACTCAGGATTCTTTTCTTTTTTTTTTTTTTTAAGTTTCTAGGGCATCCGGGAGTCAGATCCGTGCCTCCTATCACCTCGACTTAAGACACCCAGAGTGATTTCCCTTGGCTAACGTCACTTCCGATTTTGTAAGTTGTCAGTCAGTTTCCTTTCCTCTTTGGCAAAAAGAACATGGCTGGCTTTTTAAACCCTCAGTCTTCATCGCTCCTCTGCTTGAGCTATGGAACGCCTCAAGAAGTTCAGGAGCTCGCGTTCGTCTCTGATATCCAGACTTTATTTGCTCTGCTTTTTTACACGAGGAGATCTGAAAAGCGTTCCAGATGCCGTCCGCGAACTTGTTTTCCTGTGCTTGTTATTTGCATTCCGGTTGGTTTTCAGCGAAGCTGTAGTCGGTCACCGTCTGACAATCGGCAGCTGACTGATACCTGTCTTACCTGCGGGGAGTCAGGTCCCACCAAATGGCCGGTGTGGTCAGGTTCGTCGAAGTACAGAGTGAGGAACTGGGGCCGTTGTCCTGCTGGGAGCTTCAGCCACTGCAGCACCGTCTTCACCTCGGGTCCGTGTAGGGCACGGCACTGTCAGGACAGAGCACACACATATGCAAAATACACGCACGCACGCACGCACGCACGCACGCACGCGCGCGCGCTCACACACACACACACACACACACATACACATACACGCGCGCGCGCGCGCGCGCGCGCAAACACACACACACCGTGTGAAAGAATATATATCCCCACTGAAAACAGGAGCCTGGACACGAAAGGACAAAGAAAACGATCATGTAAGGATCGAGAATATCTTAAACGGTTTTAGGATCTTTATGTGTTTACTCTAGTAACACACACACACACACACACACACACACACACACACACACACAACACACACACACACACACACACTGCTCCCTCTCCCTCTCCCTCACTCTCTTTCTCAGACATGCACACACATAAATGTATAAATGCACACATACACACACGAACGCGCGCACGCACGCACACGCACACGCACACGCACACACACACACACACACAGGTTTCAATCAAAGTCAAAGTTATCTGTTCTGGGGAGCTAGATATCAAAACATTAGGCAATTTCACTCACCCGTCGTAGGTTTTGTAATAATCTGGGCGTTCACCTGCAACAGAAATAAACTCGGGTGATTAAATTTATAATACAAACAATAAGGTAAGTACCGCATAATATCAATCATTCCGAAAAAAACAAACAAACAAACAAACAAAAAAACAAAAAAAACGAGCCAGCTCTGCTCGAGTTTCACCTAATGTTTTGTTTCCGAAGTTTCGTTCAATTCTAAGACACCAATTTTACATGCTCTGAGTCAACAGCACTACAGGCGGATTGGAGAGTTTTCACTCAGGGACAAAAAGTCAATTCTGGCCGGGCGAAACCTTCTGGCTTCGTTCCAAATACGTAACTCCGTCCGTGATTCCCGTTGCAGTCAGTGAAGAATTCAATATTTGAATATCAACGTCCTCCGTTTCACCAAATTTCTCCCATCTTCCCTCCTCTCACTTCCCACCTCCCAACCTCATCCCCTTTAAGTCATGTTCGTTTCCCTGAAGATGGAGTATGGTTGCCTTAATGGCGGGATAAAAAAAAAACGGTCATGCACCCAAAACTCCACTCCCTTTGTTGGGTAGATGGATTAATACTTGCCTGTCCATATAGGGAATGTCTGCAGGAGTATCAGCCTGCGTACGCAGAAGAAGTAGTAGTAATGTTCGTAATGACTGGGAACTTCTTCATCCTGATTTTTGTGTTTCATTTTTCCCACTGTATGTGTATTTCTATTGTCTGTTTGTTCTGTCCTGTCTGATGAAGACCAATAGGTCGAAACTCGTTTCTACCCATAGCAAGCTCAACCCCGGCTGGACCTGGTCAGGGGGCCACAAATAACCATGAATATGAATGGCTCTGATAGGGATCGAACGCAGGACTTCCCAGTCGGGAATCCGCGACGCCAGTCACTGCGCCACGCTGCTCGTACAAGGAAGAATCTCTGGTGAACAGGATTGATGAACCACAACTATTTGTTCCTGTGATGATGAGGATTCTTAGGGAACAGGACAGTGAACCACAACTATTGTTCCTGTGATGATGAGGATTCTTCGGAAACAGGATGGTGAACCACTTCTGTTTGTTTCAGTGATCATGATGAATGTCTTAGTGAACAGGACTGCAGAACTCAAGTCTCAAGTGTAGTGATGAGGGTGATTGGTTGGTGAACATGATGGAGCAGCTGAACCAGACTGTCCGGTCCAGTGATGATGAAGATTGCTGAACCAGACTGTCCGGTCCAGTGATGATGAAGATTGCTAAACCAGACTGTCCCGGTCCAGTGACGATGAAGATTCCTTGGTGAATAAGGCTGTGGATCACACATGTGTGGTTCAGCCACGAACAGGATTCTGCAGCCAGCAGGACTGTGGATCCAAACTGTGTGGTCAGAAACGAAGAAGAGTTCTTCATTAACAGGACTGTGGACCACTGAAGCCAGATCCAGCGATGAGCGGGATTCCTCGAGTCAACAGAATTGTGGAACACAACTGTCTGACCTGGTGATGAATGGGATTCCTTAGTCAGTAGGGTTATGGACCACAAGTACTTGTTCCAGTACTCTCTCTCTCTCTCTCTCTCTCTCTCTCTCTCTCTCTCTCACACACACACACACACACACACACACACACACACACACACACATATGCACATATGCACACACTCACACACACACACAAAGACACAAAGACAAGTGTACACACACACACACACACACACACACACACACACACACACACACACACACACACACACACAGAGTGATGGACTTGTGCTCTCACCATGAATAGCAACTCCGGAGCCTGGCCAAAAATAAGTGGCAGTGGTCAAATTGTGGTGTTTGGCCGTCAGCCAGATCTGAAACCAATACACACAGACACACCCCAGCTATTGGACAGGAGAAGGCGTGCAGCGGGTGTTGGAGGGTCAATCACTGTACATATAATTATAACAAGATACTTCGGCAGTCTACGACACTTGGTCAGCTATACAGAGGTCATTTAAAACGTGTTCATGCTTTGCTACAAACTAACTAAACCTTAAGTTTCAAAACGGAGTGACTGAGGGCGGAAAATGAAGCAAAATTTTTGAATGAGAGGGGGCCAGTCATTGCCAAGGACACAGACAAACAGAGCCTGTCAAGGACACAGACAGAGTCCGCCAAGGACACAGACAAACAGAGTCCTTGGCGGTGACTGACCCCCTCTCTTTCTAAAAATTTAACTAAACATTGTTGAAGACCCGTAGTGTTTAAGACTCAAGGAAACGAGTACATCGTAAAGGCAAAAAGTGTATCCCTTAAACGAACATTTTCTCCCCCATCGAAAATTTGACATGGCCTCCAAACAAACGCGTCTACATTCTCAAACAAAGGACTGTCCAGAAAGAAAAGGGGATGTCTTCCACAGACACGTCAGTCTCTCCCATTCTCACCCCCTACCCGTCCCACAAGAGCAAATGGAAAAAAAGGCTACATCCACCAACGCCCCCTACCTTACTCTACACCCCTTCTCAGCCCTTCCCCTCCGAAAAGACCGGTTATATCCTTCAAGCAAACACCTATATCTATCAAAGAAATTGGTATGTCAATACTAGAACGGTAAGGTCCCTTGAAGAAATTACTCTTTCTCCAAATGAAATGGGTACTCTGCGCGCGTGTGTACATGTCTTTGTGTTTGAGCGCGCAAGCACGATTGTTTTTTTTTTCAAACTCTGTGTGTGTGTGTGTGTGTGTGTGTGTGTGTGTGTGTGTGTGTGTGTTTTTTTGTGTTAGTGTGCGTGCGTGCGTGCGTGTGCATTTATGAATAAGAGGAGAGAGAGAGAGGGAGAGGGGGGCGGGGGGTATGTATGTGTGTGTGCTCACCGGCTCTCCACCCCACCAGTCGGGGTTTTTGGCTTGGTCACAGGACAAGCAGAACTTGTGCCCTATGGTGGCGTCATACATGTTGTTGTCAATGATGCCGTGACTCTCCGGGTACAGTCCCTGAAAACAGCATGGCATGACACGACACGGGTAAAAAAAAAAATAACACCCACCACACATCCTACACCAACTTGAAGTGTAGAAAACGACACCAGCGTCAACAAGAAACAAGCACAGCGCAGACATCACCGAATTACGTCACTTTTTGAATAACACACAAATAAAGAATCTGTAGAAATGAAAAATATGATGACAGGTTACTACACGACTGAATTTGCTCTACCCGTCGCTAACGCAAACATAGATAACAGGCACAAAGGAGAATTCTCCGTAAAACAAGTTCATAGCCTCACATTCTCTTCACCGGAACAGGCATCCTCCCTCAGAACATCATCGAAGTGACACGCGGCAACAGCGCCGTGTCTCCTCCGATGGGTTGCCTCATATGGGTCTGATACCGAGCACTCCCTGTGGATTGCCTAGACCTAGACTGTACATAAACGAATGTGGGTGAAAGAAAGGAGTCGGAATGGGAGGTACAGGAATAATACCAAGTCGGCGCCGAGAAGAGACAAAACGAAACAATACAAACAAACAACAGCAAAAATTCAAACAAGTCTTTACTTGGCATATTCACACAGCAAAAATTGAGCAAACGGCAGATAATTTACTGGAAACAGTGTAATTCAACGCTGATTTAATGCACAATACAACAGTGAATTTGAATCCTGTTTGTGAGTGTTTATCATAATGCTGGCTTGTCTTCAGCAGTACTGCAAAAAAAAAAAAAAAAAAAAAAAAATACGCGTTTCGATCTATTTGATCTTCTTCAGGCTGGACAAATAACATTTAAACCGAAAGACGAGCAGACAGTCACTTAAAGTATTCTATCTGGGTGCAAAATGTGATCTTGGCATGAGCAAACTAAAACTACGAAAGCTGGGGGGGGGGGGGGGGGGGGGGGTGGGGGGGGGGGGGGGGGGGGGGGGGGGGGGTGGGTGGAGGGGGTTGGGGGGGGGGATGTTGAAGGGGGGGGGGTTGCGGGTAAGAAGACAGGTTACATTAATAATAGTGATGACAATGAAAGAGTAAACGTAGAAAAACAACAACAAACACGACAACAACAGCAACAACAACAATAATGATGAATAACATAATAATGGTATTGTAATTGTGTAATAATAATCATCTCAACAGTAACGAAATAGTAATTGTAGTAATAATAATGATAATAATAGAAGAATTAGAAGAATTAGAAGAAGAAGAAGAAGAAGAAGAAGAAGGAGTTACAACACTATGGTTTTGATGTTATAATCACCATCACCCCTCATCATCATCATATATTAAGGCTACTAGTAGGAATGATAACTGCGAATGAAGACCGGCCACAGGCTCCAATCAAAGATTCAAAATTCAACCATTCATCAATCTTTCGCTTTGAAATAGAAAAGAACAGGACAATAAGACTATGGTACAGAATAAACACAGCGCCCAAGGGGTAGTGATAATACGCACACGTTTGAAAACCAGTTCTCGTCTGTAAACACCACTGACTGACTGACTGACTGATACACTGACTGACTGATTGAGTGGAGCCAGCTGATTGGCAGGTTGACACTGAGTTGTAGTCTGTTTGACAGTGTGCAAAATGAAGGCGATCTGTAAACTGTTTTTTTTGTTTTGGGTCACTAAAAACATATTTCCGTATGATTGGTCCAATATGTCTGGTAGGAAAAAACACAAAAAAAAAAAACCCAAAACAAAACAAAGAGGAGGAAAAAAGAAAAAGAAAAGAAGGAGAAACGGGAAACGCGCGAAGCCCGCCAGGGAAGAAGCACGACCATGCCAGAGACAGACCGTGGCCGTGACGATGGAAGTAAGTGGTGGTGGGGAAGGTCTTGGTAGGGTACACAGAACGCATTGTAAGGGGCGTGCACCCGCAGCCAATCAACTTCTTCCAGGGTTGGGAGTCACGTTGTTTTTGTACTTGACCCGTGGTAATCTCGACGGAAGCAATCCAGGATATGCAGCAAGGCTCGGTAGTGTGGGAAGAAGTAAAATTCATCAAGTGATATCAGCACATCTCATCATATCCATCATATTGTGTTGTTGGGTGCTTGGGTGGTGTTGTGGGGTCTCTTCTTCTGTCCGTTCTTCGTCTCTTTCTTCCTTCTTCTTCTTCTGTCTCTTCTCACTACCATTAATCTCGTATTCTTCTTATGATCTTTATTTCTTATTTATCTTATTCTTATCCTTCTTTTTTCTTCTTCTTCTCCATCACTTCTCTCCTCCTCCTCTCCTCTGCCTCCTCTTTCTTCGATACTCTCTTCCTATCTCTTTTCTTTCTCCTTCCTCCTCTTCCTACCTCCTCCATACTCCTCGCTCGTCATTCCTCGCATCCTCTCTTTCTTTCTTGCTTCTTCTTCTTCTTCTCTTCTTTATTCTTCTTCTTGTTCGGGAGGGTAGTAGACACAGCCAGATGCGCCATACTCGTGTAACAATTGTTAAAGCGTGTAAATCCACTCGTTTTATTTCCGCGGGCGCCAACCTGGGGTAGAAAAGACGATTGAGAGAGAGCTGACTGCATGCTGGCGCGCTACAGTCTCGCTGTTCCTTGGAAATCGGTCTGTCGGTGAAATCAGCTTCTTCGGTGCATTTATGTATATACGGTCCTCCCCATGGAGACAGCACGTACAACGCCACCCCCCCCCCTACCCATACCCACGTGGCCAAACTGGCCTATCTCCGAAAGATGGGTGGGATATCCGGTGCAAGATGTTACGCGTGTTCATTACAAGGATACTTCGGTTTATCAGTCTTCATTCAAAGGCCGTTATTGAGGAGGGATCAGAAGAACCAAGTTAACTCCGGAGGAAAAAACAGTTTGGAAATCCCATGTACCGAAAACTCTCAGCGGAGACTAGAACCACAAGGTATAGGATTCACGTGGCAGGGGCTATCCAACTGAGCCATTTGCCCCATGAAAAAAAACAAAAAGGTCAGTGATCATACGACACCTAAAGGGGAAAGTCAGTCATTCGCGACTTACAAAAGGGTGTTCTTTCCTTTAGTAGTGGAGGCGGGATAAGGCGGAAGACAACTCCATGCCCCCGCACTGCAAGCGCGCAACGCAATTGCATCCACCGAAGGTTTTTTTTTGTTTGTTTTTGTTTTTTTAGCAGGCTACGAGTTGGGTGGGGTTTTTTAAGATTGAGCGGGCCAGGGTTTATGCATTTCCGAACGAGAGGGGGTATATATATATCCAAAAGAAAAAAGACACAAGGACAACAAGCTGTCGTGGTTGTAAATGAAATTTTTCGGCTTTATTTGCTTTCGTCAGCACATGACATCCTCCCTGAGTGCCAGCAGGTAAGGTAGTGAGGGAAGAGGACGTAAATATTTCAATATGACGTAATATAAAACAAATTACGTACTAGAATGATACGTAACTCGACAGACGTGTCACAGGTAGTAATATGATGAATGAAAGCGTGTGTGTGTGTGTGTGTGGGTGTGTGGTGTGTGCGGTTGTGTGTGTGTGTGTGCGGGCGTGGTGCGAGGTGAGTGCGCGCGTTGCGCGCTGTGCGAGGACGAGTGTATGTGTGTGTGTGTGTGTGTGTGTGTGTGTGTGTTGTGTGTGTGTGCGCGTCTCTCAATTTATGTCTATTCACGTTATGTGGTCTAGACACACAAAATAGAAGAACCGCAGCAGCACTTAAAAATATACCAAGTAGCATCCAATAAAGATACAGCATTTGTGTCTCTTACAGGTAGTAAAAATCGGTGTGTGTGCGTGCGTGCGTGTGCGGCTGTGCGGTGTGTGTGTGGCAGTGTGTGGGTGTGTGTGTGCTGCGCGCGCGCGAGCGCGTGCGCGTGTGTGTGTTTCAGAGGATGGAGAGAGAGAGAACAGAACACGAGAAGAGCGACAGTGAGATTGTTGTTGTTAATTCATCCTTATAACTTTTAATACTCGTGTCAGTTTTCATGGATTAGCCTTACCCCCCCCCCCCACCCCCCCCCCACAAAACCCCCCATCCTACACACAAGGGAACAAACTAAACGAAAAAAAAAAGGGGGGGGGGGGGGTTTACACTCGTCGTTCAGAGGAATCCAGGGCCGGCGAGGAAGAAGCAGATAGAGGAAGAAGCAACAAGCTCCGTTATCAAAATGATGCGTGAAGATACTGTACAGTATGCTCACATCATTTGTAGCGGAGCATGGGTTGCAAAATGATATATTAGTTTTTAGTTCCTATCTTTGTTATCTAATCAAAATAATTTATTTTATCTATTGGTGTGTTCATATACTTTTCATTGTTATTTTCCATTGTACCATCTTTCACTCCCCAACCCGCCGCCGTTGAAAACTAAGATATCAATAACGCCCGGAAGTTGTGACCACCGCCCCAAACTGCTACTTTAGGCAGATTGTAAACAAAAGTGAGCGAAGGAGTGCCGAAGGGACCACTTCTTCTCGGACGATCCCTTCCGTAGCTAGCGAAGCAAGCCCCTCGCCTTCAGCTCCATTAGGGTCACCGGACTCTTCCAGCCCCAGATGCACTGAAACGCATTTTGACAGAGAGTAAGGGTTCTTACTTGCGGAAACATGCGTACTCTTTTGCTGCCTGGATCTCTCACCAGGGTCGAACAGTTCCAGCTTTCGGTAATGCGTTTAGGAGGTGTTGTTAGAATATCCACCAAAAAAAAAAAAAACTGGAGCCAGTTCAAAATCATGACACCGTTTTGTCTTTGTGGTTGGCTAGACTGTAAATAGTCACGGACAGTGTTACAGTCCACTCCAGACTTTCACTGTTTTCATTAGTACTGTTGATTACTCGTCTGGGGCCCAGTGCGAATTGATACAGTTACTGTTTTATGACTCCAAATGTTGGGAATCTTGATGGCAATTGTGTCCGCGTTACCATGACACCCCAAACGCTGACGTTCTGTCTATGGATATGCACAAAACACGGATGTACGCGCACAAATGCACGTGAACAAAGACAATACCCCAGTCCAATCCATTTTTCAACTTAAAAACAAACGAGCATAAAAAACAGCTAAAACACAAATCGGGGGAGTTAAGAAATACCTGGAACCACATTGATACATGCTTCAGGGTTTTTGCAACACAATTCAATTCCCTTTTCTACTAAAAGAAACGAGCAAAAAAACAGTCAAAAAAAACTCTGGACAAAAATTCCTGGAACCACATTGAACAGCTTCAGGGTTGAAACACAGATCCTCACTCGCCCAGGAGCCCGCTTTGTCCACAGAGCCACATTGGGCACGTGGGTCCGAATCCGTGCACTGAGGGCCGGGTCAAGGTCAGGGAAGAAGCGCAGTCCCGTCAGAAAGCTCCAACGTCCCCTCACCCTGGCCACGTTCTCCGGACGTCTCCTGTCTCCTGTCTGGATCAAGGGACAAAGTTTTCCCAATGAGAGGTCATCAACATGATGATGATGATGATGATGATTATGAGAATGAAGGTGATGATGATGATGTTGTGAGATGATGTAGTGATGATGATGCCGATGATGCCGACGACTACGACGACGACGACTAATCTAAATGAAAATTATGATTATTATGATGATGATGGTGATTGTGCGTATGTCCCATTTGCCCCTGCGTTACATTAATGGGCATAATCATAACAGCAGCAGCAACAAAAGCAAACGACGATGACGGCGACAACAACACAACAGTCAAAACGACGACGACTGACGACTGACGACGATGATAGGATGATGATGTATGATGAGATTAGGTAAGGATGATGTGGTGGTTTGGTGGGTTGGGGGTGGTTGGGGGTGTCATGGTGGTGGTGATAATAAGATGACATAACAACGAAAACTATTGGTGGAAATTTAAAATTTATGCTTCCCTGTTCCTGATCACTGAATTCTTATGAAAAACCAAAATTGTTTTCTTTATGATGATGATGATGAAGGTGATGTGATGAAATTTCATTACGGATACCGATAATGGCTCGTACAGCGTTTTTTTTTGTAAACAGATCTTTAATCCAGACAATTCTTTCTCTATTCGAAGTCAATGACACACTAGTATTGAATCTTTTAGGTTCTATTTTCCGATTCACACCCCATGATATGAATGTTGATATGTCCTTGTACAGTCATTAACTTAACATTATGGTTTAAAAGTTCGAAACCGTTAACAATCAGCAAGTGTACATCTGTACAACACAGTTTGTGACCCCTCCCAATATTATTTCAAGTGGTTTTATACCAAATGATGAAGACATTTTTTTTCCTTTGTCTTCTAATGATGTAATGTTTCGTTGTGGTGTCGTTTGTTGGTGTTGCTCTGGTTGCGTACTGGATGTTGTTGGTTGTTGTTGTTGCTGTTTTTGAGTGTTGCTGTGGATGCGGTGCTGCTGATGCGTTTTGTGTTTTAGCTTCAAGGTCCACATGTAAAGTATGACGGACACACATTCATAATTTCATTACATAAACATATACTGAGAAATTTTCGGGTTTCCCAGAAGGACTGGTGCTAGGTCGAGTCGTTTCTCTACGACTCAGTCTGTCCTTTCTCCGGACGTGTGGAGTGTATATCATGTGAGTGGTGAGTGAGCGAGGCGAGGAGTGAGTGATGGTGAGTGTTGTGGTTGTGGTGGGTGTGTGTGTATGTGTGGGTGGTGTGTGTGGTGTGGGGTGTGTGTGTGTGTGGTGTGGGAGAAAAGAGAGAGAGAGAGAGAGATAGGAGAGGAGAGGGAGAATGGGAGAGGGAGAGAGAGAGAGGGACGAGAGAGCGACGCGTCCAGTCTGTGCGTCATGTTATGATACCTGTGTGCCCTAAAATATACCAGAATATGCTGGAAAACAGAAACTCGAAATATATTCACTGTCTTTTTAATCAGTCATGCCCTGTATTGACGAGCAAATAACCTTGTGGCCTGTGTTTCCCACCCCACTGTCGTTTGCGTTGCCATTAGGGAAGAACGAAGGCCAAAAGGTCAAGGTCGGCTGCGCACTGACGCAAAGATGAGACCAGGGTGTGGGCATCGGGCCAAACACTGCAAAAAATGAATGGGCAAGGGATGTGGTCAGCTGTCGGCAAGCTGTCAACAACGGGCCTCTGATGATCAAACAATGGCTGAACAAAGGTAGTGAGCACTGTACTGGAATGCAATGAAATTAGTAGAACCATGGTCCAACAATGGCTGAAGGAAGGGGGAGACTAGCATTTGTTTCGGTAACCGGTCAACAAGTGGTAACAGAAGGTCACAATAAATGTCACCAAAAACGGTGGATCTGCCGTTGTTCGGCAAATGTATGATGAACTGATACAAAGAACAAATAATGGCTGTAACTGGGGTGATGAAATGATATCGCAAACATGTCAACAAATAAAAAAAACTACTGGACGAGCAAGAGGATATGTTTTTTTTACACAAACTTGGTGAACGTGGGCACAAAATAGCTAAAAAACAAACAAAAAAAAAGACGGCTGGCAGTCACTCAGTGTTAAATGTAGCAGATTGTAAACACATTTGCACAAATTGACCGGAGAATGAATGGGGCGAAGATATTTAATCGTTGTGCCTGCAAACCTGTCACACATTGTGAAACACTTCCAAAACGAAGGAAATCAGGAAACAATCGGAACATTACACATCAGTCATAAAGCTAGAGTCAAAACAGTGTTAGCATTTGGAGATACCTTCAGATGGCAACCATATGGTGCTGAAATATTGCCGGTCACGGCGGACTGAAAGTATATTAGGCATGCTTGCAATGTTCATCTATATTTAAAATACATCAACGTACAACCGCATAAAAAGTGGGACATTGTGGGCTGGTATAGTTACACTACAGCGACAACAGGCCGTCTTTCAGCCAAAGCAGCTAAAAAGCCAACTAACTTCTGGAAGCAAAAATCACACAGACAAACGCAAAGTTAATCATAAAGTGCTAGAGCCTGCCGACCTCGTATATGACACGTGTAGCCAGTCCGTCGGAATCGAATCAAGACGGACCCAAAGTCAGCGATTACAGAGAGACAGGGAAGGTTGGGCTGTCCTTCACACCGTGCCACAGTTTCCAGCCACAGGTTCTGTTAAAAAAAAAAATGACAGGTGAAGATATTCCAGAGACATCCACTTGTTCACTGGAACCGAAAGCATTAGGGCCACCAGGTTGGGGAACGCAGAGCAGTAATTCCAACACACCACACACACACACAACACACACACACAACACCAGAACAAAGCCACACACCCACACACACACACACACACACCCATCGCACGCTACGCACGCCGCGCGCGCGCGCACACAGCGCACACACCCACACACACACACACACACACACACACACACACACACACTATGCTACCAAAAATTTGGTTCACCTCGAGACAGTCACCCAAACCAGACAGAACACTGAGTTGTTGCTGCACAAGAGGTGACCAAAAGATCAGTTGCCGTTCCATATACGACGAAATAAATTGGTACCACACTAATACACATGAAATTCGCCTACAGAACAGTTAACCAGAAAGAGAGCATTGCCCCACTTGATCTCATCTGGATATCAATGAAAAGCACCACACACCCACACACACAGGCCAAAAGGATATGGCTGTGATTTCGTTGGGTATGTTTACAGTTCACATGCGAGTAGGGCTAAAACCGCCTCATGTTGGACGTGGTCAGCAGACCGGTTTAGAGTGCACACTGGGAAACATCGGGGATTGTGCCAAGCTCCCAGATGTTGGGGCCTGAAAGGAATAACATAAAAATAAACTTTCTATATACATCATAGGAAGCAAAACGCACAGAACGTCTCTGCTTTCCAAACTGTACATTAGGTCAGTCATTCAAAGACAAACGTTTGACAACATGTCCACCTTCCTGATTCAGGGACAAGACGATCGATTATCAAGCCTTGAAGACATACAGATTTCGAAACACTAAATACAGAGAGTTTAGTTATCGTGAAACAAATATGGAGAGCATGTACAATCAGTTACACTCTAACCTGAGACAGAGGTACAGTGTCAAGAATTATAATTCATAAAAGAAGAGTACAAGTAACAGTAATGTAGCAGAAAAAAAGACAGATCGCCTCAAGATTTGACTAATAACATGTACAGGAAGAGCTTACAAATGTAAAAGGACAAAAGGATTGTGTCTACAGATCAAACATTAATACTGCACAGAAATCGTACAACAGGTATCTACAAGAACCGCTAAAGAAGAAATTCAGAAAAAAGTTCCTATTTAAAACAAACCCAAGGGACAGGCGATTACATACATTATATATTAACAGGAGTAAAAAAATATCGAGAGCATATCAATCCCATGTAACTATAGATACAGGAAACCAACACGAAGACTAATGTAAAAAGGCAGTTAAGTCTTATTCATGCCCCAAAATCGTTATGAAAAGCAACGCACCTATTATCACTGAAAATCTTTTCTTATTTATATATGTATCATCACTTATAAATAGAAAGTAACCGTTATTTAGCTAAAATGATCACAGAAGAAGGGGAACCTGTATGTCATGTTCCCCTATTCAGTTCACTGTTTGAATCTATTTCTTCGTAAGATTTAACAAAAGCGATGAAAGAAAACTTGTGGCTCGCGTGGCTTGATGAAAAAGTTACGTGCCCCGTTACCTAAAGTAACGGGTGCTCCGGCACATATGCACTAGGTACGGGGTCAAGACACAATGCACAGAGCAAAGAGGTGCTTCCTTTAAAACAAAGAGCTGGCTCGTTTTGGTTGTTGTGTGGGTTGTTTTTGTGTTTTGTGTTTTTTGGTTCTGTGGGTGGACTTCAGTCTGGGCAGGCCGAAAAGCAGCTCAGTTTGGCGTTAAAAGGCGCGTGACGTGAAGGGGTAACATTGGAAACATAGTTACCGGAACTTCATTGGTGTTAGTAGTTACTCCCAAGGCCCAGCAAGTTCGCTTTTTCATTTATGTTCGGCTCTTAAAACGGGTTACTTGGATTGAATTTCCGTGCACAAACGGAGACAAAAAGGCCAAAACTTTTGAAGTCCAGAATCATCTCGTCACGAAAGGTTCTCCGTGTTGAAAAAATCAGTCTGTCGTCGCAAGGCATCTAGAGGGACTTGATCTTGAAGCAAAATGCTTCACGTCAGGCGGGCTGTTAACGCATTATCTGGTGGATAAGACCGTCCATTGGAGGCTGGGACGTTACATCAGCTGATGGTAGGCAGGCACCAGGCGTGCCTACATCGCGGACGAGTGTGCGAGTTAAGATGAGCATCCCTGCATCAGACCGTTCACACACACACAAACACAACACAAAACACAAACACACTACACACACACACACTACAAGCGACACACAAACGTCTCACGAAACAGCTGGCACTGGGTACCAAAACTCTACTTCCGCTACCATGTGACGGACCGGGAAAGAGGAAGGGAATGAGTGACCCCGCCAAGCGCCGTTCAGACTCTAGTGACCACAGGAAGAGATCTACAGGCATTGAACCCATGCTTCTCTTTTCTCCTTTTTTCCCGATATTCTTCTCGTCTTCTGTCCTTTTCTTCGTGTTCTTTATTTCTTTCTTTTTGTCTCCCTCCTCCTCAACTTCTACTCCACATGCCCACCAGTTCATTTCTCCACACAATCTTCTGTCCCCCCACCCCACCCAACTACCCACTCTCTTCATCACCCTCCTACATCGTCGTGCATCCTCCCTCTTCACGTCATCCTGTATCTCCGAGGGGAAGCATGTGGGGGCGCCCGTTCTTAAGAGCATGTTCTACCAGGTTTCTCCGGTCTGATCGTTTGTGCCTGGTAATTAGGTTCTTGCAAAATATGTCCCTGTCCTCGTGCAAGCGTCCACAGTCTAGACCAAGGGCTGTTTTTTTTTTTGCTCTCCTAGCGTTCAGGAATCTAAAAGTTTTTCTGGAGGGATGTGAAGTAAGGCCACAGCTTTTGAACGCCGTATCATTGTTTCTTCCAATTCAGGCAATGAAAACAAGACGCAAAGCATATATAAACGTACTCTCCCAGTAGTTGTACAATATATATATATATATATATATATTAATATATATATATATATATATATATACTATATATATATATAGATCAGTCACTATAGCACTTTATCCCCTTTGGTGGTAGAAATTTTTGTATGTTAAAAGAAAAAAAAAAAAAGCTGTTGCTGCCCCGGCGGGGAAAATTTTTTGACCCGGGTCGCCCGCGCGACAGGTGGGGTTACTAACCACTATACTACCGAGGAGGAGCTTACTGCGTGGTTACACTTAAATTTTATAAACCGTTATCCTTAAACTGTACATCACAAAATTATCGCTTTTACAGCCGTTAGTAACGGCTGTTCTGGTAAAAATTTTAAAAGATCGGCCATCATCCGTGCCCATAAGACATACCTACAAATTTCAGAAAGACTCGGCCAGCAGTTTTTGTTCTGGAGTCAGTGGAACACATTTTGACCATGGACAGACAGACAGACACACAGCCAGCAGCACATTTTCTTCGTTCCCAATTGTACAGTACTCCCTGTTCTATAAGAACTGGGAGTACAGAAGGTCCATAACTATACAGCCAAGCCCAAACGAGAGAGTCGGGGATGGTGTGGGTGGGTAGAGACGGATGTCCCGTGTGGAGTGTGGTCCCTACCTGTCTGAACAAGGCGGTTGCCGTCACTCCTGAGGTGGCGTTGTCGTACAACCTGAACACGTCTCTTTCTCGGCCGGCAGTGCAACCGCTAGGATGGACGATGCCAGCTTTCTGGCTTCTTGCTGGCATGTCCTGCTGCTCCTGGTCACGTGCGTGCGCGAACGCGAACGTCGCGCATGTATACCGCACGCACGCAGACAACACAACACACAAACACGCACGCGCGCGCGCGCTGCGGCGCGCGCACAACACACAAACACCACACACACACACATACATAACGCTCGCACGCACGTACACACGCGCACGCACGACACACACAACACACACGTAAATTCACATCCAGCACACACACACACACCCACACATACATACACACACACACCTCACAACACACACAACACCGCGCGCGCGCCCCACACGAAGGCACACTCTTTTTCGTAACGGGGCTTTTCTTGTGATTAAATGATTGTTCACACTGACTATATCCCAATCATGCCCGACAGTTGAAGAAAAAAAGGGGTACGTCGAAATAACAACACATTGTGCCAGAAAACATTGCCAGAAACCTTACATTTTTTTTTTTCCTTGATAGGCTATAGCAATCCGTAAGTTGCACATTGGCTTGGTACACAGTCACAATTAGATCAATATCTAGCGGTTTGCTTAAACAATTAAAAAAAAACACGAAAACTTGACACCATCTCTCTCTCTCCTCTCTCTTTCCTCTCCTCTCTCTCATCTCTCCCTCTCTCTCTCCTCTCTCTCTCTCCTCTCTCTCTCTCTCTCTCTCTCTCTCCTCTCTCTCTCTTCTCTCTTTCTCTGTATTGATGTTGATACTGCATCCCGCTATGAAAGAGAAGGAAACGTTAGATGTTTATATTAAATGATAACCTTATCGTCCAAAACGTCAATACGAGCACATGCAAGAAATAGTGAGGAATCGGCACCGACTCATACAGACACTAACGGATGACACAGATGACAGATTCAGACAGAGATTCTAACGGATGACCACAGATGAGGACAGATTCAGACAGACGATAACGGCATGACCACAGAATGAGGACAGATTCAGACAGACCATTACGATGACCACAGATGAGGACAGATTCAGACAGACAATAACGGATGACCACAGATGAGGACAGATTCAGACAGGACGATATCGGATGACCACAGATGAGGACAGATTCAGACAGACGATAAACAGATGACCACAGATGAGGACAGATTCAGACAGACGATAACAGATGACCACAGATGAGGACAGATTCAGACAGACAATAACAGATGACCACACAGATGAGGACAGATTCAGACAAACTTAAACAGATGACCACAGATGAGGACAGATTCAGACAAACTTTAAACAGAGGACCACAGATGAGGACAGATTCAGACAGAGGATAACGGATGACCACAGATGGGGGACACAGATTCACACAGACAATAATGGATGACCACAGAAGATGACAGATTCACACAGACAATAATGGATGACCCACAGACGCGCACAAACTCAAGGAGGCGGTAAAATCATGAGCCGCAGAGAGGCTGAGAGTGACTCACAGAGACCGTGAAGGAGGGTCCAGAGAGGCATGTGAAGGTCGTGGCTGTAGACGGTGGTGTGGGCGGAGTCGGACACACAGACCGTGGTGGACTGCTTGTCCTGAAGGACAGGGGGCCATCAGGTCCTCCTTCGCCGCTTGGAACAGGAGACTCTGCACCAGCAACAGGGGTCACCAGAAACTGTGTCCAGCCCTGGACAGCGCTGCACGACAGTCATCACCTGACACAAACCATGGTCCTGTTACAGAACAGGTCCACTCAGACAATCCAGAGATCAGGTGGGGGAGGGAGAGGTCCTGGAGGTGGAAGCTGCTCACTAACTACACCAACGGTCTGAATGTTTTTGACTAATCCCTTTGGGGGTTGGTGGTGATTGCCTCTTTCTGGTATCTGTCCTCATCTTCCTGTATCAGTAGTGGCCCTCTTGAATACCTGGAGGACTTGGAGGAAAGACAACTCTTTGACTCATCAGAGTCGAAAAAAATGCACTCACACTGGAGTCATTCTCTCACTCTCTCTCCCCCTCCCTCCTTCTCTCCCTCTATCTCTCCCCTCCCCCTTCTCTCTCTCCTCTTTCCATCCAATCCCTACCACCTCCTTCCCTCCCTCATCTCCTTCCTTCTCTCTCCCCTCTTGGCCTCTCGTCCCCTCCATCCTCTCTCTCCTCTTTCAACTATCTCTCTTCCTTCTCTTCCCTCCCAACCCCTCCCCTCTCTCTCTCCCTCTTCAACCAGCACCAAACCTCCCTTCATCCCTCCCTCTCTCCCTCCCTCTCGTGTACCATGACCTTTTTTTCAATCTGTGCCGTGACTTTCTTCATTGTCTTTCTTTTACCTGTGGCGTTGTGCCGTGACGTTTATTATAATTTTTTCTTTTTTATCTGTGACGTTGTGCCTTGACGTTTTTTTTTCATCCTTTCTTTTATCTGTGACGTTGTGCCTGACGTTTTTTTTTTTCACAAGGCTATTGACAAATGAAATATGACTACTTAAGAAGGAGCATCAGAGCTCCGTAAGCTCCGAAAAAAAATGGTGTTCCGTATTTCATTTCGATCATATATACAACCATGGTCTTGTTTAGCGAAGAGGTCATAAAGGCAAAGTACGCTATAGCGAGGCAACGCCCGACTAATGCTGTACCAACAAGGCCATAGTTGTCACTGTCGCCGGTTCCCAGACCCATCATATCCATGGTGGCGCTGCAATGCGGGAACGGTGCGCTAATTGTCTCCTCTTCTGTTGTGATGGTATCTTCAACTCAAACGTGAAGTCGGTGCGTGCTTACGGCTGCGAGACTGGAGAATGACCAAGGCAATACAGCAAAAAATTCAGACCGTCATCAACACCTGTCTGAGGCGCATCTTCAAAATCTGATGGCCAGAACAAATCAGCAATGAAGATCTATGGAAGCAATCAGGACAGGAAACCAGTGGCCAAGCAGATTCTGCAGAGGACGTGGGGCTGGATTGGACACACTCTCAGGAGCCAGCATCCAGCACAACACGCCAAGCCTTGACATGGAACCCGCAGAGGAAAAGGAAGAGAGAGCCGACTTCGTAGCAGCTGGAGGCGAGGACACTATGAGGCAGGGGAACCAACTGGACCAGGCATTTCAGCGAGCAGCAGAGAACCGAGTGCGATGGCGGGAGTGTGTCGTATGGCCTATGCTCACCCCTTGAGCTATGGGCCTAAGTAAGTAAGTAAGCCTGTTGTAATGGACGGCAAAATCCTTCGGTCGACTCAGCAGTATCGTCTTGTCCACCTCTTTCCATGTCTGCCCTGTCTGTTCTGTCCTGCGCTGTGTATCATGCACGAGTCTAACACGGTCGGTTTGATCTCGTCACATGTCCATACCACTTCAGCTGTCGCTGCCTCAATGTGATTCACCGGTTTCATCGTGACTCACGTGCCACCTCATGGGTCTGTGGACTTCGTCATTTATATGTCATACTCCGTTCAGCAGATGCTGAGCGTTGCTTGGGATTCATGATTATCATCCGCCGCTTGGATCGTGTCTTTGAAGTTCTGGCTGAAAATATTCCACGAGTCGCATGCATGTCACGAAAGGAACGTTCGACTGGAAAGTTAAAATTTCATATATAAGCATCTGAGACCGATACACCAGACTGGTTTTAGTTTTCATTAAAAAAAAACTGCATGCAAACATATACGAGGCACACATAAAAATCTGGTCAGGTAACAAAGGTAAAAGAATCAAGCTACAACCCCCTCTCCCCTCCCAAATGTTCACAAAGCACAAAAAATAAACGAACAAATTATGCTGGTAACAAAGAACCAAAAAAAAAGAATGGCGAACCCGAACAAACATAAACATACAGATCCTCAGTTTTAACAAACGGCTGAATGAAGGACATCATCAGACAAAATATTAACGAAATAAAAAGCCCGACCAACACACCAGAGCAGCGGACAGAGGCAGCCTACCGTCTGCTGTGGCGTGTGAAACAGTTGCCAGTGGGTCTTCAGAAATTTGGTAGCGGTCGCAGACACAGCGGACAGGGGATGACACTCCTCCACCCGTCACGCTGTGCAGGACGTCCAGGGCTCGGTGGGGCCACTTCAGAATGCTGTTTCAAGGACCCTCTGGTTCAATTGTTGGGGGTGGAGTGATCGCAGAAACGTATGGGATCCCAGATGGAAGACCAGGGTTTTATTGCGAGTTGGTAAGTTAACAGGAAAGGAAAAAAAAAAAAGAAGCTAAATTGAACACAACAAAGAATGAATCATATGTATGGTGGACCGTTAGATGGTTCTGTGTCAGGCGCGCCATGATAACAAAAAGGCCAACATGCAGTGTTACAAAGAATTAAACCACTGCTCATGGTCTGCTGCATATCAACTACTGGTGGCGGTTGCACCAGCTTTTGTGGCTGCTGCCTACTACTAAGCATTCATCATTCATCATCAATTCATCATCATCATCATCGCTGCTCTGTTACTGTTGTTGTTGCTGTAGTTGTAGTTGTTGCTGTCGTTTGTCGTTGTGTGCATCGTATCATCCACATTATCCATCGTCATAATCATCACCGTCTATTATCACCATCACTTGCTATCACTGGAATTCTTGTCGACATTATTTCTATCGATATCAAAACCGTTACTTCCTTTCGCAATTGTTCGTTTCCTCAACATCAGCAGCACACGCAGGCCCATGCAACGAAAGACAGCAGGAACACGACACTTCAAGGGTATCCTCCTTGCCTGCTAAAAAAACGGGAATGACTATCTACTATATAAGGGACAACGATCAGTCAGGACATTGTACAGAATGACTATACCAACTGTCGCCCGTCCCAAGTCGACCGCAAATGAGCAGAGAAGCCACTCGTCCTCAGGAACCCGCGTTAGTATGGAGGACAATGCGGTCAGACACGACCCGCTCCCACCCCACCCCCCCCCCCACCCCCCCCACCCCCAACTCCCCCCCCCCCCCCCCCCCCCCCCCCACCCCCCCCCCCCCCCCCCCCCCCCCCCAACTTTTATCTTGGAAAGGAAACAACCGAGGTTTGTACTTTGTATAGGTACCTAGGTGGAAATAAATGAGGACCTCATGAGAGCCGACAAACTCGGTATTTTAAATAACAAAAGTGACAAAAGACATTGCCATTGCTGATTGCAAGTTCTGCATGGCGGATGGGGCATACGACTCTTCTACCAGTTTACTTCGCTCGAAAACTAAAAGGTTGTGGGGAACCAACGTCCATTGGTTGCTTGAAAAAAACTTAGGCATCTTATCTGACTGTCTGTTGTCTGTTGCTGTCTGTCATGTCTCGTCTCTCTCTTCGCTGTCTATGTCTCTAATCTCTCTCTCTTTAGGCAGACACAACACCACACACACACACAACACACACACACAACCCACACACAAAGCACCAAACCGAAACAAACAGGCTGGTCACCTGTCATCAGATTGTAGGTCTCAATGTTATCAAAACGGAGGACTTCTCAACCCTGGTGAAGTTGGTGTGGGATAAGCGGGTCCGCGTGCAAGGAAACAGGACCCTTGCACAAATCATCATCATCTCTGTGGTATTCCAACGGATGTTCTTTTAAGCTCAAAAATTCCTACAACAGGACACCCAAAATACAACACAAGTTCTGTAACTATTTCCATTAGAAATATAGAGTGATGTGTGCAAGTGCCAGGGAACCCGTCTTGATTGTTATACTAAAGATCCGATAGATGGGGCCTACTTTTTCTTTTAATTCGGCAACAAACGTTGTTAAGTGAAATTAGAACGTTTTTTTTATTTCTTCTAATCTGATTAATTAGCATTTTATGTATGATAATGATGACAATCCGTCTATTGGTACTTATTACTTTGGTTAATCTGTGTCCTGTTGTTTGTCTATGTAGCTCTTGGAGTGGGATTGAGTTGTTTGCAGGTATGACTCTCGAGCTCCTGCTTCTAGCCCTCTCGCCTCGTAAGGTCTATCTAGCTCGTCTGCTCCTTATCTTCCATACCTTGAGCTCTTTCATATCTCGTTCGCTAATCTCCTATAGAGTGAAATGATTTCGAAATGGTGCTCTGACTATAAGTCTTTTTTTATGGTTAACAAGTCACACCTCTTGGTATTTCATCCTCTAAAAGAATGTAGACGCGTAAAACGATGTGCTAAGGATGTGGCGGAAGCTGTCGAATTTTTTTTAGAGGAGAAAAACGGACACAAACCTAGATTTAGGATGTGGTAGATCTGATTATGCAATAAGATTATTGTGCGAGATATGTGTGCTGAAGGAGGCTGGTCGGTATTCATTGTAATTGTATAGTACTGTTTCAAATGTTTTCGTGTGTGTACTTGTTTTGACTTCGCATTTTTTCTAGTTGGCAGAGGTTACTGGCACAACACAAAGTGGCAAATATGCCGCTGGCAACTTCACTGGGCACCAAGAATAGAAGGGGGGGTTACTAGTGTAAATACACACACGTCATTCGGCAATCTCTCTATATCTATATCTCTCTCGTCTCTCTAGCATAGCT
>JADBJO010001399.1:419512-433993 GCA_016801955.1 Conus betulinus | reverse complement strand
GAGTTTGAGTATCAATCAAAAAATGAAATCTTCCACATTCACCTAAAGCTACATCATTTTTCACACCCTACCTACACCGAGTATCATTTTACATATCTTAACTTGCACTTTTTCTATCGCATCATATTTCTGAAATCCCCAAATTTTCCGATCCATATAATAGAAATAGGCTTTAATTTTTGTATCAAATATTTGAAAACCATGTCCACTGGAAGTGCTTTAAATCTGAAATACAACCTTTTTATGGCCTGCTAAAGCTCTAAGGGCTTTACCAGAAAGAGTTTCAACATTCTTAGTCCATTTCAAGGTAGATGAAAAAATTACCCCCAGATAATTATAGCAAGGTTCAACCTTTATCTCTGCATCATTTAGATTCATTTTTCACTTTTTTTTTTTTTAAATCCTCCATTTTTGAATACAACTACTTTAGTCTTATCCATGTTTACCTTCAGACCCCATCTATTACAATATTTTTTCTAGACAGTCGATCTCTTCTGGAGGTCTAGAACAGTGTCAGCAACAATTGCAATGTCATCAGGCGTACATAAGGAGGAGAATACCCAACGGATCTCCCAGTATATCAATACCTCGTGCACCACAACCAATTAACTCTGTGAAGTTCAGATAGAAAATATAGAAAACAAAAGGGGACTCAAAACACAGCCTTGCCTAACACCAGATAAGCACTCAAAATATTCTGTTATCTTATCTCCAACACACACAGCTGCCATTACACTCTTATACATACCTTGAATTGTGCCAAACAGTTTACTATGGATCCCTCTAGACAGCAGATGTAAAAGGAGTTTACTTCTATTTACACAGTCGAACGCGCTTTTGAAAAGTCTACAAATAGCGAATAAAAATCGTCCACCTTGTTTGCTTAAGTATTTTTGCACGAGAGATTGGAGAGAAAATATGTTGTCTATTGTACTATAGCCTTTCCGGAAGCCTGCTTGGGCTTCAGGGATAGTTTCATGTTCATTACAATATTGAGTCAATCTGTTATTAATCACTGTGTTATATATATTTTACTAAGCACATTCAGCAAAGAAATACTTCTGTAGTTATCAACACAACCTCGATCACCCTTTTTATGTAAGGGAAAGATTACTGCTTTTTGTCCAGCTTTTTTGGGTAAGTTCCGCTACTAAACACTTTATTGAACAAGGGGTGTAGAAACTTAATGAGTACGTTTGCTCCTGCATGGAACAGGTCAGTGGGCAAACCATCTGGCCCGGCAGCTTTACCCTTCTTCATTGCATTAATTGCATTGAATATCTCAGCTTCTGATATTTCATTATCATGATCAAAGTTATGACACTCTTCACAGGTTTCAGAACAGTGATCCTGTAATGTACCAGAAATTTCTTGTTCAAAATCATCATGTACATTTTGTTCGGGTGACAGTAAGTTTTTTGAAATATTCATACCATTTGTTTGGTGTAATCGTATTTGAACTTTTTGAATTGCTGGCTGTAAGAGACTTTATTTTTTGCCAAAATGATTTAGAGTTTGGGTCTGCGCATGCTTCGTTTAATTCATCTATAATACGTTTGTCTCTTTCATCTTTTTTCGATTTGCAGAGCAACTTGAATGCTTTTGTTTGTGCCCAAGATAGCTTTCTAAGTCCTTTCTGTCATCAGTTTGTCTGAATATACGTAGATACATGTATTTCTCTTGTTTCGCTTTGTCACAATCCTTGTCCCACCAAGGTGATTGATTGTACGAACAATGCTTTTTTGGTTTTGATTGCATTTGTTCAGCTGCTTTTTTGCATTAGACTGACAACATGCTCTGTGCCTTCATCAACATTATGAGTTAATGCTTCAAAGAAGTTTGCTAGCTCATGGATTACGTTGATTTGAAGATAATCAGTAAACGCTTCTAAACTTGACTTCTTACTTTAAAGTGTAACTTGTATTCCATATTAACACTATTCTCATCTTCCGTTTTCTTCGTAGCTTTCACGCGTATTATCATTGAGAAGCAAAACAATAGGGAAAATGATCAGATTCAGATCTGTCTGCGACAAACATGTCAGAAACAAAGTCATACATTGCTTGGGAACAAATGAAATAATCAACGACACTCATCCCTCTGTTAGCTGTACAAGTAATCTCGCCCTGTTTGTCTTGCTCTGTTCTCCCATTTACAATGAACATGTTGTTTTCTTTCAAAAGGTCAATGAGCTTTCGGCCAAAGTTATTTACAGCATGGTCTTTTGATTTGCGTTCAATTTGAGGCATATCATTCAATAATTCATCAATTTCATTTAAAACGGGTGTGCGTGTATATTTTCATGGACAAAATCAATGTCTTGTAACTCACCAGTACGGGCGTTGAAATCTCCACATAGTACAAAAGGGCAAGTCAGGATATTCACGCATGACATCGGTTATATTGTTAGCTAATATATCAATACCACTGGGGTTGTCTTCACCGTAAATGACTGAGTTCTCAGGGGCTACATACACAAAGCCAAAAATCACGTCAAAAGAATAATTCAAAACTGGTTCACACAATCTTAGAAAAATGCATTCTTCCGCTGATGTCATTAACTGTTCGACATATCCAGAAATTGTCTTCCTCACACAGACAGCTACACCCCCTTTCATGCGCTGAGAGCGGGGTGAGAAGAAAACTGTGAAGTCGGGAAAAGCTTTGTCAATATCCTCTTGTTTACAAGACCAGCATTCGGAAAAAGCAAAAATTTGAAACTGTTCACAATATCTTTTAAAGGAAAAGTTCGTAAGCTTGTTCTTTAACCCTTGAATATTCCAAACCATCACATTGAACAAACAGCTATTTTTACTCATACAATGCCTTAATTGAGGCATAGAATCAAAACCATTATCTTCATTCTTTTCATTCTGAGAAGCGTTTCCATTACATACATCATCATACCGTTTTTTTCTTGTGTTACTTCTCTGATCGTTGCTAAGTGTAGTCTGTGGTGTGAGGTACGGAAATCATAGGTCTAAAGTCATGTTGTGTTACGGAGTTTGTCGTAGCTTGATAGGCAGAGTGGGGGGGAGGTACGGAAATCCTCCTTCTTGCGCCATGTCCGCGATGCCGGCCTGCCTCTCATCTTGCACTGCGGCGCTCCTCAAGGCGCTTGGTGCCTTCGTTGTACCAGTGGCTCTTACCTTCAATGACGAGTGAGTCAAATCGGAGGAAGGCTTTCTTGTTTGCGTTTTTTGCGTCCTTCAAAAAGGGGAGCAGTTGGCGGCGTTTCTCACGAACACGGGGAGTGAAGTCTTCAGATACAAACACATCAGTACCTTTCAGTTTGCGACGTTCTGACAGAACCTTGTCCTTATGCTTAAAGCGACTGAAGGAGGCAATAATGGGTTGCGGGTGTCTTACCACCTCGGAGACGGTGTGCACGGTCGATTTCGACATCTTCTATCCCCATCTTGTCTTTGATGACTTTCTTCACTGCCTCCTCACAGTCAGCCCAAGTTTCAGTGTGATTTACGGGAGAGGGAATTCCATGGTAAAGCAAGTTGCTACGTCTACTCCTGCCCTCTAAATCGTCCAGTTTGTCTTCCAGCCGTTGAACTTTGTCTTTAAGTTGTTTGTTCTCTTCCATCACAGAGTCCAGCTGTCTTTGCATTTTGTCATTCAGTGAGTCAATTTTGCTGTCCAATTTGTTCATTTGGGATGACATGTCTTTTAAAAACACGTTCAAAACATCAGCAATAGACTCTTGTTTGCTGCTTGCGGGTTTTCTTCGGTGATGTTGAGGTTACTGCTGTTCAGTCTGGCCTGTTTCGTTTTGTCTTGTTTGGGGGGCCCAGGGTTCGGTTCGATGCCTGAACGGAGTAGCAGAGCCGTGATAAAACACAGCAAGGTGAACTTCATGGCTGCTGTTGTGCTGCGAAGTTTTCTCGGTCTTTCTCTTGCTTTCTTTGCTTTCAGATACATAATCTTTGCCAACACGAAAGCAAACGATACCACTGATGCGCGGTAGCACTCCACTGAACAAGACATTTGCTAAATCAGTTCAGCTTGAAAAGGAAATACCAGGTTTCCTCACAGCTCGTGCAAACACGTCTTATCGCCAGCAGAGCAGAAGCCTGTGTCCTCATTGTGTGTGTGTGTGTGTGTGTGTGTGTGTGTGTGTGTGTGTGTGTGAGTGTGTTTCATAGTTTTAATAAGCTTTCAGAGTTTCTGTCCAACTTCATTTATATTCTTCAGATCGGTTGGTTTGGAAATGTCAGGTAGAAAAATTGATTTTGCATGGCCTGATAGTGTGAGGGCGGCGAAGTTGATTCTAGTTTAGCCTCATGCTGTGGTTACTTCGTTTTCCTTTTTTTCTGCTTGTCCAGTATGATCTCCAGTCGGGTTTCTTTGTTTCTTGGCGTCTATCAGAGGAAAATCATCATAGATATCTCTTTTGTGTCTTTGCTTCTTTGTGTTTTTGCTTCTCTTTTCTTTTTTTTTTCCCCCCTTTTTTTTCTCCATTTCCTTCTACCGCATCTTAGCTGGAGTTTTGACTAGCCCATCACAGGGCAGTAACGGCGGCTTTGATGTAGATTGAACTCTGACACCTCCCGTGCCATTACAAAAAGGCATGGTCCCCTCAACAACGCTTCCACGTGCGATGTCGTTGGCCAGTGTGTCCTCCAAGACCACTGACCATTCTACAGGTGATCAGCCAGCAGTCTGGTATTATTCGTTCACTGCATTCAGTGTTGTTGACTGTATTTAAGCTGCACGGTTTCCGTGACAAGGTGGGCCAAGGCACAAGAGGATAAAAAAAAAATTAAAATCTTTCTGTTTTCTTCAAAATCGTGCATAAGTAATTTGTGTTTGCGTCACTTACTCAATTCACAAATACAGCTATGTCACACGACTAGGAACTTGGACACAGTTCATCTCTCTCTCTCTCTCTCTCTCTCTCTCTCTCTCTCTCTCTCTCTCTCTCTCTCTCTCTCTCTCCTCTCTCTCTCTCTCTCTCTCACACACACACACACACACACACACACACACACACACACACACCACACACACACACACACACACAACAAACACACACACACACACACACACACACACACACACACACACACACACACACACACACAACACACAAACCACACGCACGCGCGCACACACACACACACACACACACACACACACACACACACACACACACACACACACACACACACAACACACACACATCTAGCAAACAGGCAGCAAAGTGACAAAGATTATAGCAACAAGAAACTTAGCAAACCCCCAAGCAAAGCATCCTGTATCATAACAACAAAACCAAACAAACATAAAACAAACAAACATAAAACAAACATTATCTATGGAAATCAAAATCTTTAATTCATTGACACATATCATTTCATAGTATCTATGTCACAGAATCGGGTCACCATACTTCCTCTGAAAAACTGTATGTATAATTTTACCCACTGTTCATCTGACCCAAATTATGTGCATGTGTTTCACAAATTGAGGGTGAGATAACTTCATATTTGGATATCATTTATACACTAATCTCAAAAAGACATTCTCGCCAGAATTCTCAAAAATGCCTTCGCAATCGTCGATTTAAAAAGGACAAAAGGGCAAACTGTCAACACTTAAAACTAAGTCTAGTTTCACCCCATGACTGTAAGGAAACGCTGTCACACAATTGAGCACGTGGCGATAGTAAATGAACAGACATAAACCTCCGTCTGGCATGATCAATATACATAGTTTGTTACCGATGACGATCTCAATCGTTGTGAATTTTCCTGTTTTTGAATTCATATTAATACTACGCATAAATGTGATAACCACCGACTATGATCCGCTGGGTGAAATGGATGGTTAAAATGCTTATAAGCACATTCATATATTCATATTTATCTGATTTCGAGTTCAAGCGTAAATGAATATGGATGTAAGGATGTACGGTGTGTGTGTGTGTGTGTGTGTGTGTGTGTGTGTGTGTGTGTGTGTGTGTGTGTGTGTGTGTGTGTGTGTGTGTGTGTTCTATGTAATTATAATCAATATGTTAAACCCTTTTCCTATTGAAGCATTCTGGCGTGCATGTATGCTTGTCTGATACCAGGTACTGCTCATTCATTCAAGTATTGTGCATTTCTAGGTATGGCATTGTAAACTGACTAAACCGTATTTGATTAATACAGAACTACGTATATTAAGGTTTGTGATGATGACTATGTTTTACGCTTCGGAAATCGTATGATGTATTACGCAGGGATCCCAGCGTTTGTTTAAAACTTGGTTCAAACATCTTTGGTGCATGCTATATCAAACCTTTGGCTAGTGCCCATTCATGTCCATGATATTTGAATTGATTGCATTCTTAATCATCCATGCCCCCCCTCCCCCCCTTCCCTCATGTCTTCTCCGTTTTACCCCTATTCCTGTCTTTCGAGTTGTAATCTGGCTCAAGGCTAAATTACAATTTCATGAAAATTATCTCTCTCTGTCTCTGTCTCTGTCTTCCTCTCTCTCTCTCTCTCTCTCTCTCTCTCTCTCTCTCTGTGTGTCTCTGTCTCTGTCACTGTCTCTGTCTGTCTGTCTGTGTCTGTCTGTCTGTCTGTCTCTCTCTCTCTCTCTCTCTCTCTCTCTCTCTCTCTCTCTCTCTCTCTCTTTGTATCTGTGTGTGTGTTGTGTGTGTGTGTTGTGTGTGTGTGTGTGTGTGTGTGTGTGTGTGTGTGTGTGTGTGTGTTGTTTACTTTTTTGCCTTATTTGTGAGGGCATGGTTGTAAAATTAAAAAAAAAAAAAAAACTTCACCATCAGTAAATCTTTCATATTTGTATTCACGCTCATATTCGAATTCGCATTCGTATTCTCCGTCTGTATCTCTGTCTCTTTGTCTCTTTGCCTCTTTGTCTCTGTCTGTCTGTCTTTCTTTCTTCTTTCTTCTCTCCTCTCTCTCTCTCTCTCTCTCCTCTCTCTCTCTCTCTCTCTCTCTCTTCTAACAAACGACTCATTTCAGGCAGGAAATGAAATGCAATTAAAAAAAAAAAAGAGAATCGAGCAAAAGAAAATTTACTCTGAAGCAAACATTTAAGGTTTCTGTGTGCGGTTGTTTTGGAGAGGTGTGACAATCAGGATCCCGTCCTTTGTTTCCTGAGAGGATGCTTCTTTGTTTATTTGTTCATATAATCAGCTTATCTTTTTTTATCACTTTTGGTTCATTATTTTCAACCAGTTTAAATCGCACACAATCGAACAAAGATCCTAGCACAGAACGAATAAATAAACATGCATCCAAATCGAAGAGAATCAAATATTGTGCATGATAAAAATAGCATATTGTGCGTCAAGTGCAAGAGGACATTTCGTGATTAACTGACGTTGGATTTGAAAAGGGGTCATATTCTACTGAATGAAATTAGAATATTATGAGAGAAAACAAAATAGCAGGTATGCTTATGGAGAGAACCGAAAAAAGAAAATTATTGGGGGGAAAAAAAAAAGAAGCGAAAAGCAATATCATTTTTTAATCATCGTGTACAGATTTTGTCCTGTACAGAGGCAATATTTCAGTCCACCAGTTATGACTTGTATAGAAGAATGTGCATGTTGTTTCCCAATGCTGCATCAGCGATATGTACATTCGTAAGGCAAAGAGTAATAATTGCTCCCTGTCTCATTTCATATTTCATCATTTTCACCCCAGGCCCCAGCCCAGGTAGATGTTTCCCAAAACAAAAGAAATCCCAAATAGCAAACTCTTGAGAAAAGCAACAAAGATATTAGCCCCACAAAAAAAAAAAAACATTTCGCAAACATGTAAGCGATGCGAATAAGACATAGTAGGAACACACACACACACACACACACACACACACACACACACACACATACACACACATACACACACGCACACATACACACACACACACGTGCACACGCACGCACGCGCGCACACAAACGCACGCACGCAAAGCGCATACACACACACACACACACACACACACACACACACACACACACACACACACACACATCTAGCTGACAGGCAAGCGAAGTGACTAAGATTATAGCAACAAGAAACTTAGCAACCCCCCAAGCAAAGCATCCAGTACCATAACAAAAAAAACAAACATACAAACAAACAAATAAACAAGCAAGCAAAAAAGTCCGTAAGCATTCGCTAATAACATACCACGCACTATGCCAGAATAAAAACCTAAAACATTGGCAGGGTTGCCACATGTGTATCGATGTATGAAAGGAAATGAAGTTTGAGCTATGAATGCAAAGGAAGAAAAGGCTGGAAATATGAAGGTACTTATAACAATCAATTGGTAGATACATAGATACTTAACTAAATAGATAAATGCATAAATGAATGAATAAATAAATAAATAAAACGAATAAATAGACAAATAAATACACGCATACATACAACACACGTAAATACATACATAAACAAATAATACAAGCAAAAAAAGACAGTAACAACAAATCAAAACAACAACACAACAAACAACAACAATTAATCCGCCTGACAGACTTAACACACAGAGAGACATATTTTAATACCTTTGCAAACAGAAACCACCTGCATCTGTTTTGTTTGTTCGTCTGTTTTTCAGCAAATTTCTTGGCTGAAAGATGGAGCTGGGCCCTGGAACAGACCCATCACATTACTGGTGTAGACCCAACGATGGATTTATCATCCGTGCAGCAAGATTATCAATATACCACTGATTATCAACACTCTGAAGTAACCGTAAGAAGTAAGGGTATCGCCAATATTTCTGGCATACCTCCGGACATGATATGGTGAAGAGGCTGCAGCTGGTATTCTAACTGCCACTTGCATCAAAATACAGCACACTGGAGAACGTCCCATACTGTGGACTCAATCATTCATCGTCACCCTTCTCAAGGAAGGAAAACTCCAGCACAGTCAAAATATAGTGCTATCATTTTGATCCCATGGCAGAAAAGAATTACTCCAGTTATTGTGAGCAGATTAGAGATGAAACAGATATTATCATTGCTAAGGAACAAGCTGGATTACGCTAAGGCAGAAGTGATATCGAACCATCTTTAATGCTGCATAGCCTTATCGAAAAGCATCCCCAAACATACGAAAGGCTTCGATCACGTCTTAATAGACTTCCAGAAAGCGTTTGACTACGTTTAGAAGGAGGCGCTATGGGCTACATTAAAAAAATGGCAAGAACACTGGGTTCAACACCATCCATCATCCGTGCCTTCAAAACATCTGGTGCAGTCCTTATACGGCGTGCTATCAGAGTGCTGTTAGACTGAACCAGGAGTTGGTCAAGGCTGCCTTGTATTTCCTACAATTCCCAACATATTCCTTGAGCGCACAAAGACTAATTCATTTGAAGATTATGTCCTCACACTCAGAACCATGAAACACAAGATCAAAGCACCAAGCGCACTGATGTATTCCACCTTCCTGTATGCATGGGAGACATAGGTCCTCACGGCACACGCTGTAAGTAGAATCCAAATCATGAAAATGAGATGTTACCTCAATATACGCATCATTAAAAATGCTGATCACATCACCGATGAACAAGTGTGCCAGACCATTAAGCATCACATGGAGGTCTCCTAACTCAGTTAATAGAAGCAGGCTACGTAGGTATGGCTTTGTAACACGTTCTAGTGACCTTGATAAAATAGTCATCTATGGAACTGGCGAAGCAGGGAGAGTACCCCAAAATGGACCGGCAGCCTTGCAGAATGTACAGGGAAAACACTTGCAGGGGGACCAAGCCTTCGCACACAACCGACAGAAATGCAGGAATCAGGCGTTCTTGGGTGTGACCCCTCATTGTCTTTCTGCAAAGAAGAAGAAGAAGAAGAAGAAGAAGAAGAAGAAGAAGAAGAAGAAGAAAAAGAAGAAGAAGAAGGAGAACAACAACAACAACAACAACAACAACAACAACAACAATAACAACAACAATTCTATGCCCTTAAGATTACTTATTTTCCTATCAAAACGGACATTGAAGTTAGCTGACCCAGTCCTCGTCAGCTATCAATTCTCATGGCCGGGAAAATGTATGTTCTCATGAACCGTATCAAAGACAGGACACAGGATCCTACCGGTCTTGGTAGAAGTGTGTGCGTTCTCCCGTGTACCCTTAATTTTTTAGATAGAGCGAAAAACAGAGTGACAAACAGGCTGTCTGAACAGACGCATCAAAAGAAAAAAAATGAAAGAGGCAACGATTACAGAAGAAACTGGAAGCTGAACAAAAACAAAGAGCAGAAATAAGAAAAATGATCATGCATAATCAACAAATAAATCAACTGGAAAGTGAGCGGCGACAAATCAAGAAAGGCAAATGAATGAAAGAATAACAAGTAATGTGGAATGAATAAACAAACCAGAAAGGAACGAAATTAAACAGGAAGAAATAGAGACAAATGAGCAAAAGATACGAGAGAGGGATAAGGTTAGGACACAATAAAGAAAAAAGAACAGATAGGACAGACTGAAAGATGAGAAAAATGAAGCGGAAAGAACGAAAGGAAGTCATTATGGGAACCAGGAAGGAAAGAAGAAAGAAAGAAAGAAAGGAAAGGAAGAAAGAAAGAAAGAAAAAAAGAAAGAAAGAAAGAAAGAAACAAACAAACAAACAACGAAAGACCATTGAAATCTGTAAATCCATGGGTCCAGGTTGCAGTCTGTATTTCTTGGTTTCAGAACAGTTGAATATTACTGCTACACGTATGCATGTATCCATGCTTGTACACTGTGTGCGCGTTCGCATGCATGCATGTTCCTCTCTCTCTCTCTCTCTCTCTCTCTCTCTCTCTCTCTCCTCTCTCTCCTCTCTCTCTCTCTCTGTGCTCTTATTTCATTACAAAAAATGATTATTTGAAGAGAATATTCAAATGCCTCATTCAAATGCACATACACATGCTCTATAAAAGCGGTCTGTTGTCTTTTCAATAAGATTATACATTTATTCCATTTCGCAATATTGTCCGACAATAGCATAAATTGACAATTTTTATCATGCAACCTCTCTCTCTCTCTCTCTCTCTCTCTCTCTCTCTCTCTCTCTCTCTCTCTCTCTCTCCTCTCTCTCTCTCTCTCTCTCTCTATGTGTGTGTGTGTGTGTGTGCGTGTCTATGTGTCTGTCTCTCTCTGTCTCTGTCTCTCTGTCTCTCTGTCTCTCTGTCTCTCTCTCTCTCTCTCTCTCTCTCTCTCTCTCCTCTCTCTCTCTCTCTCCCTGTAGAGATCTGAGTAACACCAATTGTTAAAACGTGCTATACTATCTCGGGTAGTAGGTTCATCTCATTTATTTTCAACAGTCTAGACAAAAACTGAACCTTTGGACCCCAAGGAGTTATATATCAGACAACAGTCAAATAGGAAACGCACATCTCTACGGGATTTGAATGTCTCTTTTGAAAGTGTAAGTTTCAAAGGTTCAGAAATCATTTCACAATCACCATCGCTAACCACATAATCATAGTAACGGTATCGGTATATCTCTACTGGCAGTTATCAATACCGGAATGCAAATAATGACGAGAGAGAGAGAGAGAGAGAGAGAGAGAGAGAGAGAGAGAGAGAGAGAGAGAGAGAGAGAGAGAGCTTTTTATTGAAGGGTGTGTTGACCTGTAGTTCGTTTCCCTTTTGTGTGACTGTGGTTTGTTGCTTTTTTTTTTTTTTTTTTTTTTTTTGGTTGGTTGGTTGGGTAGGTGTTGGTTTTTTTTTTTTTTTTTTTTCAAATAAAAATTGTCCAAACGTACAACAGATTCGTGCGTCTTGGAAAAAAAAAAGATGGAATTGAGAATATCTAAACGTCACTGTTGTTTATCTGAGTGCAGGGTAGATAAACACAATGACGACAGCAGACCCACTAAAGCCTCGTTCTACTTTTGCCTTGCTTCTCAACATGAAGATGCACTGAAAAGCGGCGGCGAATTCCCGTTTGGGAGCTGAATTGTGGTATCACTTTCAGACTGGTGCTCTAATGGAACAGACAAATAAAACGAAGCAGTTAATAGCAGATGGTATGTTCTGATGGAAACAGGGAAAGATCGTGCCGATGTCTTCTGATTCTTCTTCTGAAGCTGGCGGCTTTTCCTCCACAGACCTCAGTGGTCTGGCATCTGTTGGCAGCAAGTTGATGCTTCACACGGACGGCACAAAACGCTCTGTGTCCAAGAACCTTGAGGCACTGGCCTCGTTTCACTCGGAGAAAAAACAGTTCATTACCGGGCCACTGTTTCCTATGTCGTGAACAACAGGAATTATTCCAGACTTTGGGGATTCTTGAACCGTCTCCTCTCCACAGTGAAGTTCCAGACAACCCGCAGGGAGTGCTGTCCTTTTGATCGAGTGGGAGCTGTCACTGAGGTTCCCAAAAAAAAATCGATTCGTTTGGAGACTGGCAACATGCGGAAGACTGTGCATGCACGTTTCCCGTGATGTATCACCTGAAGCTATGTTGCAGACTGCTTCAGGACAATCATAATGACTCACAAACAGTCCCTACTCTTTTTCTAGTTTGAAATGACTACACTGAACTACGGTCAATGATTCTTCAACATGTTTATGAAATATCTGCCTTCTTCGTGTGACAGTCGATGTTTTCTTCAGCAACTGATTTGTTTTCTAATTTTCAACCCGTCTGTACTTATTACATTCTGACCCAGCGCTTTTATAGTCACGGGCTGGTCTTCGATGTGGGCTGGTAGCGTAGAAAAAAAAAATGGTATGAATATTCTTCCACGGTCAGAAACAAAAGACAATGAAGATCCCAGAACCATTCATTCCTTTCGAAAGCTATCCACAATGTTGTTTCTGTAGTTGACCCAGGTGTCGCCAAGGTACATGTTGCTGGGATCCTCTAAATTAAGAAATGTTCGGTGGACGATTGAATTGATTTGTAAAATGAACGTGTGCTTCGATTCCTTTCCTGAGCTTGTAGTCAACTGTTACCACTGTTCTCAAGACTTTCGTGTTTGTGTGTGTAAGCGCGCGTGCGCGCTCGTATGTGTGTGTGTGTGTGTGTGTGTGTGTGTGTGTGTGTGTGTGTGTGTGTGTGTGTGTGTGTGTGTGTGTGTGTGTGTGTGTGTGTGTCTGCTGTTACGAAGTCATGATCGTCTTATTAATATCAAAGCTGGCCACATTGACTGAAACATTAGTCGTCCTGAAAAAAAGAAATGTAATATAAAAACAGAGAATGAAGAAGCCAACACGCTTTGGCATTATCATTGTTGGCGTGCTGTGATTGAAACAGAATCCGGTCCAGAAAAATAAACAAACAAAAAAAAAAAAGAATAAGAAGGAAGGAAGGAAAGTAAAAGGGAAGGAAAGAAAGGAGGCACAGTGAAATTATAGATAGATAGATAGATAGATAGATAGATAGAGATAGATAGATAGATAGATAGATAGATAGATAGATAGATAGATGAATATAACATCAACAGGAAAAGAGAAGTGGGGGCAAGGGAAAAGGGAAAGATATTTCATGTTTTGAGAGAGATGGCGGCTTCTCTGATTCGTAAATACGGAATTAATGATTTGTTACGGCCGCAAGAAAAACAAATCACTGACTCGGAAAGGCCAGTCCCCAACCCTGCTTTGCTCTGTACTCTGTGGCTATGAAAGGGGAGGAAATGCTCCGTTTGAAACGCAATAAAGCAGAGACAGGAGACAATAGTCGATCTAGTCGGGGCTTTAAGCTACTGGTTCTGTCTACAATACAGAACTCCACGGTTTCCATGGTTGTCAATGAAGGAACGAATATTTACATATTTATATCTCTTTTTTCATGTCATCTTTCTTCCCCGTTTCCCCCTTCTCCCTATCCCGCCCTTGTGTAATCCTGAAGTTTGTTTTGTTGTTGTTTGCTGCTGCTGCTGTTTGTTGTTGTTGTCCTCCCTGTAAACGACTAATAGGTCGAGGCTTATGGTGTTCGTTGCGTATATCTGAGGGCTCAGTATCTTAGCATTCATTTTTTATGCTTTAAAACCCCACCAGCGGTAAAAGAACTTTGAATCTTTCCTTTCCTAATTGAAAGAAGGTAAGAAGGTGATTTTGAAACTGAATTATTTAAAAGTCCTCTTTTTCTTCTTTTTTTTTTTTTTTTTTTTTTTCGCTTATGAATATTGGCGTATATCTTGGTCTGCGAGATTTGACGAATTTTGTAAACTTCCTTTTCCTAACATGCGGGAAGTTACGGCAACATAAACCTCTCGGAATATCTCTTTCATATAAAAGCTTTAACATTAAACTTCACACACGTCAGTCAGTAAGCTAGGAGGTTTCACCCCATAAGTATGATTACCGCCACCCTTGAGGATACGACCCACGAAAACACCACTCCTAGCATGTGATTCTTAAGAGAAAAAGAAAATATACAAAGACTCCAGTTTCCAATATATTTTTTTTTCTTCTAAGATGAAATTTTATCTGTCTCCTGGTCTTCTATTGTCGGCATGCACAAGGGACTGGGCGCTGTAACAGCTCTTTGCAA
>JADBJO010001399.1:414512-417012 GCA_016801955.1 Conus betulinus | reverse complement strand
GTACCACATGCTCAAACCCACCTCAACTGCACTTTCATGATCAGCGCCTCGGTACCAGGCATCTTTGCTATGCGAAGCACTCTTGTGTTGGAAATCCTGTCCTCCCAGGAGATGCCCATGATCTTATGCAGGCAGCGGAGGTGGATCTGATCCAGAGTCTTCATTTGTCTCCTGTTCAGTGTTCAGGTCTCACAGCCGTAGAGCAGCGGGGTGACAACGACTGCTCTGTAGACTGCCAGCTTGGTACTTAGAGTGATGCCATGCTCTCCCCACACTCTGTTCCAAAGCCTGCCGAAGGAAGCTTCTGCTTTTGCCAGTCTGTTTGACACTTCTTTATCCAAGCCACATGATGAAGACAAGCAGCTCCCCAAGTAGGTGAAGCTGTCAACATTCTTCAGGGTCGTGTCCTCGATCACGATCTTTGGTTCTGGAGGAGAGAGGCCGGCTGCTAGTTGGAGCATCACTTCTGGTCTTCGCAGGCTGATCGTCAAGTCAAAGGCCTTTGCTGCTGCAGGCAGGCAACTGGCAAGCTCTTGCAGGTCTGGTTCGTTGAGTGCTGCGAGTGCACAGTCATCGGCAAACAGGAAGTCTCTCACTAGGGCCTCAAGAACTTTTGTTCTGGCCTTTAAGCGCCTTAAGTCGAAGAAGCGGCCATCACATCTGTAGCGGACAGTGATCCCTGCACTGGCACTGGAGAGATCAGAGAACAGCATTGTGGTCAACATGAGGCTGAACAAGGCTGGTGATAGGACACATCCTTGCTTTACTCCGTTGGACACGGGGAAGAGGTTTAGACACTGTGCCCGTTTTCTACTACGCGAGCCATCATGCCGTCATGGGAGGATCGTATAATCTTGACAAACTTCGGTGGACAGCCAAGTTTGGACAGTATAGCCCACAGACCCTCGCGACTGACGGTATCGAAAGCCTTTGTCAGGTCCACAAAGAGGATGTAGAGATTCTGATTCTGTTCCCGGCGCTTCTCTTGCAGCTGGCGAACAGCACAAATACACATATGCACGCACACGCTCACGCTCACATGCAACACACACGCACGCGCACACACACACACACACACACACACACACACACACACACACACACACACACACACACACCACACACACACACACACACACACATACACGCGCGCGCGCTCGCGCATACACACACACACACACACACACACACACACACACACACACACACACACACACACACACATACACGCGCGCGCGCTCGCGCATACACACACACACACACACACACACACACACACACACACACACACACACACACACACACACAAACAAATACACATACGCACGCACAGGGCTCACGCACACATGCAAAACACACGCACGCAAACACACACACACACATGCACACACACTGTGACGTGATCATTACCAGCCATACCATTCGATACCCTCTCCCTCCCCTTTTCCCCCTTCTCTCTCTCTCTCTCTCTCTCTCTCTCTCTCTCTCTCTCTCTCTCTCTCTCTCTCTCTCCTCTCTCTCTCTCTCTCTCTCTGCCTTACAAATGGCAGTTAAGATTATTAATCTATGTCAATTTTCAGTGTCTACTCCCCCCCCCCCCCCCGTCTATCCCCCTCATCCCTCTCCTCTCACCCCTCTCCCCACAGTTTGCCGGGTGTTTCCCTTGAAGTTAGCCAACCCTATGTGAGTTGCCCACTTCACTCTTCCTCCTCCACCGACCCCACACACACACACACACACACACACACACACCACCCTCACGTAACTAGCACTGCAGTACCAACATACTTTAGAGAAGGTGGGCCAGTCACCAGCAGCCGGAGAGAGAAATCCACACTCCTCTCCAACATCAGCTGAGTTCTAGTATTTCAAGTGGACTCCAACGCAACTCATTCAGAACTTTCCCTATCTTAATGATGAGAGAACGTGAGAAAAAGTATGCCCTGTCAAAGACTTTCTTAATTAAAATTGCTTTGTATGTTTCACCCTTGTATAAAACAAGTAAAGTTGATGCTTGAAAGTACACTTAACTTGCGTCAGTTGTTTGTGGTTCATACAGTATTGAATGTTTGAACTTATCTCTAATTCTGCCATACAGGGCTACAAGCACCACAAAGTGTCATAAACCTAAGGCGAATGATTCCTGCGCCACTTTTGATTATTTTCATCAGTCCTGAGAAAAATTAAGATTTCTTTTCGATGACTAGTACCGGAAGTTGCTCCTTACATAAGTAGCAAGAGAAGGGGTGCAGGTGAAATTTTGATATAACTAATGGATAAACCATCACGAGTCCTTCTCTTAGTGGACCACACTTACTTACCCCCCAACTTTCGTCACACACACACACACACACACACACACACACACACACACACACACACACACACACACACACACTAACACACTAACACACACACACACACACACACACACACACACACACACACACACACACACACCACATATATAATATATATATATATATATATATCAAGAATA
>JADBJO010001399.1:379512-382012 GCA_016801955.1 Conus betulinus | reverse complement strand
TCATTCATCTTTTTAACCGTTCACTCGTTTGTTTCCACCACACAATTCGCTTCCTTTATTAAACAAAAGACAAATTGTGTCTATGTGCTATGACGTATGCCTTAAATAGTGTCCACTGATTCAGTCTTAATTGTAATAAGGTTAGCTGGCAACTAATATAGCCGCGCCACCACCACCACTCCCACCCCTTTTTCCCCCTTTGAGTACATGTTTTAAATCCTCATAACTAAGCATCGGTTATTACGAGTGATGATGAGTATTAGTAGCATGTTTTTTTTTTTTTAACAATAGGCATAAAGCGAATTTAGTTTTTCCATTTGTCAATGATTTGAATTTCCATGCAAACAAGGCCAGGGGTTGAAAAGGTCATCCTTACACTTTCAGGTCCAACTCCCCACCTCTCTACCTCTCACCTCTCTTCCACCCCCCACCATTACCGTCGCCCCCACCCCCCCCCCCCCCCCCCATCCCCCCCACCCCCTGCCCCATTTCGCTTGCTCTCGTTCTTTACCGTCTTTTCTTCCCCTTTAGCCAATTCAACTATGAACCTCATCTCATGACTGACGTATTTTCACACGCACGTTCCACCTCCACCCCCACCACACCCCTCCCTCCCCACACCCTGCCTACGCTCCACTTCCTTAGATATGCAGGATTTAGTGCACTATGATTAAACTGAACATCATTTGTTAGCAATCGTTCTGTGTGTTATTGTTTTATATTCGCATCTAGAGTCTAGGCTGGTGTGAGGAATAAGCAATAAAAATGGTCACTGCTGCTACGATATTTTGGCCTGAATTCTTCTGCGAGTAGAAGCAGCGTGAAAAAGATCATCCTTTTCTTTGCATGCCTCGCCTTCCTTCCCTCCGCCCTTCTACTCACCCTTACACTCTTCTCTCCTCCTCTCCGCTCCTTTGCTGGAGTCTTTCAGAAAAGATCTTTTTGAACGCCCCCGCCCTCCCCCCACCCCCACCCGCCCCCCCCCCGCCCCCGCCGCTTCCTCCGATCCGCTCTCGCGTGAGAGCTTTTGGGTCGCAGAAAATGCTAAGAATGCTTTAAAATGCCAAGGGGAACATACAGAGCCCATTACATTTCAAAGAATGAACTTTAGTATTTGACGAAAAGCAGCTCTCGTGAGAGAGAGAGAGAGAGAGAGAGAGAGAGAGAGAGAGAGAGAGAGAGAGAGAGAGAGCTGTGGTGCCGGTATATAATTCTTTTACTTATCGAGATCTCTCTCTCTCTCTCACACACACACACACACACACACACACACACTCACGCTCACTCACACACACACGCGCGCACACGCACGCACGCGCGCACGCACGCTCACTCGCTCACTCACACAGCTAATCAATCAATCCACCAATCAATCTATCAACCAATCAGTCGATCAATCAATCATTCGATCGATCGATCGATCGATCGATCGACTGATCAACCAATCGATCAGTTAATAAAAACAATTAGTCCAAAGTATCAGCAGCAGAACCACCACCACCACCATCATGATTTTTGTGATACTTATCATCATGTTTCACTGCTATATTTTCATTGTTGTTGTTGTCATCATTATCATTTTCATCATCATTGATGTTCTTTTTAAAGAGTTTTTACCCCACTCCCTAAGTTCTCCTGTCCCCACATCACCATTCCCGTCTCTCCCCATCCAACCACCCCCCTCCTTTTCTGATTTTTACTGTAGTAATGAAATACAAAAAAAAAAAAAAAAAAAAAAAAAAAAAAATTTCTAGAGTGGGCGAAAGGTGCGTATAAACATTTTCGTCGATTGATTCCGGCTGTTTGCGCTACTTGTTAGAGAATGTAATTCAAAAGAGAACATAACAGGAAGATTCCATTTTTTTCAGACCCGATTTCTCAAATCATTCGATAAAACATACAGCCCGAATTGAGTCGTACTCGGAAGAATGGAAATGCAGAATACCACCCAGGAAAGGGGCAGATAAATCCAGAAATACTCATGGGACTAATCAAGATTAACCATTAGAAAATATGGTTAAAGACTCAGAATCAAAATTTACTTAGAGCATATTTCAACAGGGTCGCCCTGTCTTCAAACAGCTCACTGTTGCTGTTGTGGCAGCGAGGCCTGGTGGGGCGACTGTTGTGTGGGGGTGAACGGTTGTCAGGATCTGATTGTAGATAGGAGAAAGTTCAAAGTTTTGATCTCTGTTCAGGCTGGGCCTCTGGTCTTTATTTCGATGGCTTCTTTAACTTTTCTTTTTGTGAGGGAGGGCTCTGTAGATAAGATCTTGGTTTCTTGGGGTGAAAACTGTGGCCTGTGGCTTGTAGGTGTTCGTGTATGGCAGAAGTAACTAGGTTTTGGTGTTCCTGTAGACGGGTGGTGAGTGGTCTTGCTGTCTCGCCAATGTAGGTATGGGCACAGTCTTGACAACCTACCTGGTACGCTACACCACACTGCTTAACCAGAACAATTCCAGAGTATGCAAGAACTACCCCTGTCCGGAAACAGTGTTCA
>JADBJO010001399.1:347012-364512 GCA_016801955.1 Conus betulinus | reverse complement strand
TGTTAATCTGGTTTAGGACCACACTGACTTCCAGGTGTTAACCTGGGGTAGGACCACACTGACTTCCTGGTGTTAACCTAAAGGTAGGACCACACTGACTTCCAGGTGTTAACCTGGGGTAGGACCACACTGACTTCCAGGTGTTTAATCTGGAGTAGGACCACACTGACTTCCAGGTGTTAACCTGGGGTAGGACCACACTGACTTCCAGGTGTTAACCTGGGGTAAGACCAGACTGACTTCCAGGTGTTAATCTGGGGAAGGACCAGACTGACTTCCAGGTGTTAATCTGGGGAAGGACCACACTGACTTCCAGGTGTCATTCTGGGGAAGGACCAGACTGACTTCCAGGTGTCATTCTGGGGAAGGACCAGACTGACTTCCAGGTGTCATTCTGGGGAAGGACCACACTGACTTCCAGGTGTCATTCTGGGGAAGGACCACACTGACTTCCAGGTGTCATTCTGGGGAAGGACCACACTGACTTCCAGGTGTCATTCTGGGGAAGGACCACACTGACTTCCAGGTGTTAACTTGGGGTAGGAGCACACTGACTTCCAGGTGTTAATCTGGGGTAGAACCACACTGACTTCCAGGTGTTAACCTGGGGTAAGACCACACTGACTTCCAGGTGTTAACCTGGGGTAAGACCACACTGACTTCCAGGTGTCATTCTGGGGAAGGACCACACTGACTTCCAGGTGTCATTCTGGGGAAGGACCAGACTGACTTCCAGGTGTCATTCTGGGGAAGGACCAGACTGACTTCCAGGTGTTAACTTGGGGTAGGAGCACACTGACTTCCAGGTCTTATTCTGGGGTAGGACTACGCTGACTTCCAGGTGTTAAAATCGGGGAATGGGGGAGGGGTGTTAGGATGGGTGGGGGGGGGGGGGGGGGAGCGAGTTACATGGGTCTACTGTTTTCGTGTATTCTGAAGGTGAAGTTCTTGGAAATGATAGCGGCCCTTCAATTATTTTTGTTTACACACACACACACACACACGCGCGCGCGCGCACAGAGAGAGAGAGAGAGAGAGAGAGAGAGAGAGAGAGAGAGAGAGAGAGAGGGAGGGAGGGAAACAACAATTCGACGACCCTGCAAGTGCTATCGATGGCTGCCCGGTTAAAAATATTACGGTTAGAGTTCCTTGGCCTCTAGGCCATAAGGGTGGGGATCTAGCAGAAACTCCTCGTGTCTATGGCACGTCTGATGGAAGGCAAATCTTATCCCTTTCCTTCTGCCACCTTTTGGACTTCCCTGGACTGAATCAGGTGTATGTTTACTGCTGGGTGGACAGAGAAGGTTTTCAAGCCGAAAGAAAATCCCACACCATGAGTAGTTTGAACTCAGGGCTGCTATCACGTTTGAAAAAAAAAATCCTGTCATGAACACAGGCTTTAGAGCTACTAGTCACTTTGTGAAAATGTTGCTCCAAAATGATCTACTTTACACACTACGTGTTCATGATCTGAAGGAAGAGAAGTGCTCGTGCCATTTTATTGACATACTCTTTGAATTTGAATTTGAATGTAGTAATCCTTTCATTCCTGGGGCATGAAGGATATAAAAATACATAAATAATGATAGCTGCAACCTACACATGCGTGTGTTGAATACGCATACATATATGCAGAAGTAATGTTTCTTTTTAGTATACAAAGCAGACAAAATATATACGCACAGCTTTCTTGTTTTCTTTTTTAAACTGCACGCTTCAGGTGTTCTATTTTACTCCTTGAAAACATGGTTTCAGAGTTAGTGTACACATTTCCTACTGCTGCAATAAGTCAATACTGTTATGGGGCACGTGTGAGCGCGCGCGTATGTGCATGTATGTGTGTGTTTTTCCGGGCGTGTACGCATGTGTGTGTGTGTGCGTGTGTGCGCGTGCGTGCGTGCGTGTGTGTGTATTTGTGTGTGTGTGTGTTTTGTGTGTGTGTGTGTGTGTGTGTGTGTGTGTGTGTGTGTGTGCGTGTGTGTGTGTGTGTGTGTGTGTGTGTGTGTGTGTGTGTGTGGTGTGTGGTGTGTGTGTGTGTGTGTGTGTGTGTGTGTGTGTGTGTGTGTGTGTGTGTGTGTGTGTGTGTGTGTGTGTGTGTGTGTGTGTGTGTGTGTGTGTGTGTGTGTGTGTGTGTGTTTGGGATTCAAGATTTCATTTGTTTTTGTATCTCCAACCATGACTAAACATTTTCTTCGCGTGCGCACAGGTTTACAACTACAGAGGTTTGAACCTCTTAAGTGGCTTCCACGGTCGACAGAACTGTACACAACATGAAGAGATGATTCCCACAAACCTCTGAGGAGGGGCAAACATACTGCTCTTTCTGATCCTGGCCATATTCGATTCACCCACAAATGAAAGAAATCGAAGAAAACATGTTCATTGTTCACTTCAACTGTTTGTAAAGTTCTTAAAAGCAATTTCTTTGGCCCACTTGTCCCCCCCCCTCAAAATCCCCCCCTCCCACACACACACACGCCTTACCGCCATAACAAAAGTTTACATCACAACTCAGTGGCAGCGATATTTCCCGACTCCGAACATTCGTACCACACACAACACGCGCGCACGCACATACACACGCACACACACACACACACACACACACACACACACACACACACACACACACACACACACACACACACACACACACACCACCACCACCACTAACAACAATAACAATAACAACAGTAGCAGCAACAGCAGCAGCAGCCATGACTACAAGAATAACAACAACGACAATAGCAACGAACGACAACTGTAACATATCATAAACTAGGACCAGATTTAAAACAAACAACTGTAAAAGAATGTCCAGAACAAACACAAGAGAAATAGTCCACGCGGCGGGAAATCAGGGAAGAACAATAGGAAAGAAAACCTTTGGAACAAAACAACACAAAATGAAACAACAACAACAACAACAACAACATCGACAGAAAAGAGGAAGTTGCTTGCGCGCGGAGGCAGGGAGGCTATGATACTGAAACAGGTCCCCAACTTTACCTCGGGGGCAATAACGGTTGTTACTTTCAGGCATTTACAGATGTCAGATGAGTTATCCATGAATACATCGCCTGGTGAATGTTGTGATGTTCTGTCTTCTACTGAGCTAATGCATTGATGAAATTCTCTCACTCAAAGATGAACAGTACCTAACTTAGGCTCAAACATTGACAAAAGAGTAATAATGATGCTTGCTGGGAATCTCTCACGCATCAAGCAGACAGGCAGTGGGTCAGTACACACTAGCGTGATGGCATTGATTTTTAAGCGACAGTGAAGTATCTTGCCTAGGTTTTAAACTTGACAGGCATTTTCAACTCATGAGCAGATCAGCAGAGAGAATCACACATCGCTCTTGGGCCTCCAGCACATTGCCGCGATTCGTAAATATCTTTCAGATAATGCAATAGCAAGAATTGTCAGTTCAGTAATTACTTCTTGGTTCGATTATTCTATTTCAGCACTGTATTGTTTGCGAGCAGAGCAAATTTCCTAACTCCAACGAACTTTTGGAAGCGCTGCGCGTCTTGTCCCAAGTAAAAGGAAATAAGATCCCATACTACACGACTGGTGAAAACGTTCTACTGTTTGCCTGTAAAATGCTGTTATCAGTACCAGCTGGCCACTTTTGCTTCCCAATTCCTTGATGTTTCTCTTCCACCAGATTTGTCTCCAGCGCTTTGAGTATACCGGTCGTCACGTGCCTCCTGCCCGCACCTCTTGTCAGAGACTTCCAACGATTTCAAAGCACTCTGGAATCGTTTTGGTGAACGTTCTATTAGCTTTACCGCTCCAACCCTATTCGACTGACTGCCCACAGTGCCTGCTTTCAAAACGTACCTCAACAGCTATCTTTTCAGTCAAGCATGTTAGACAATGCTGTTCCCATATAGGAATTGAAATAGTAAATTAGTTGTTACATACGAGTAAATTAAAAGGATGAATGGTGTATGAAAGCGTAATAAGTTTGTTTTCAACTAGAATTGCGCTTTCTTTAGTAGGAGGAGGAGGAGGAGGAGCAGCAGCAGCAGCAGCAGTAGCGACGGCGGCAGAGACAGCAGCAGTAGCAGCAGCAGCAGCAGCAGCAGCAAGTGGAGGGAGGCGGAGTAATAGTAACCGCAGTAGTGGTGTTACTTTTAATGATAGGCTACTAATGGTGACGTTGGCAATAATCATACTAAAAATGATAAGGTTTATATAGCAAAATGCCGACAAGAGTTATCTTGTTCATACGTTAACATGAAAGAACCAATAAAACAATTACCTGCTGGCACTCAGGGAGGATGTCATGTGCTGACGAAGGCAAATAAAGCCGAAAATTTCATTTACAACCCGCGACAGCTTGTTGTCCTTGTGTCTTTTTTCTTTTGGATATTTGGCACCACACTAATTTTCCGGCACACCACTGATCGTCAGAACCACAGACATTTTGCAAGAACTGTCCGGTAGAGCAAAATGATCCTGTCACTTTCGACGTTGTTGGTCCTCAGAATCTTTGTTTTGTATCAGCATTTCAACACCGTGAGTCTGAGAGACTCCGGTGAATTAATAACACAAAGTTTGTCAGTAACACCCTGAAAAGTGGGAAATGGTTTTCTTGGACGATGAATTTGTTTGCATGTAGCACTTCCTGAAGACAACATACCTGCAGCACCTGTCCTACCATCTGCCATCTAATAATAGCCTCTTGATGTGCAAGCAGCCTGGATGTAAAACAATCAAAGGAGTATTTCGTTCTGTTTTTTGTTTTGTTTTGGGGGGGTTTTGTTGGGTTTTTTTTTTTTTGGTTTTTTTTTTTTTGTTTGTTTGTTTGTTTGTCATTTTCAGTTGTGTGGTATATACCTGTTCACCTTAAATACGAACTTGTATGACAAGAATATTGTTGAATGACAGAGAAAGATATCGTTGAAGGCTATATTTCACTATGTGATTATTTGTCGGTCAAATCAACAGTGTGATTTCAGTGGCTGTATCGCAAAGTTGAGTCAGTGGTTTGTGTCGTTCGTTAAAACCGCGTTACTTCACACTTTTGTTTTGTGTGCTCTTCTGATTTTTCGTAAGGTTGAGTCAGTTCGCGAGGTTTTTTTTTTTATACACACATATAGGAGAATAAATATAGCTGTGGACACGTATTTCTTTATCCATTTATTTATTAAATATTTGTTTATTATTAATCTATTTCTCGTTTATATTTTGCTTATGCTACTCGTCTGAGTGCTTTTTAAAATCATATTTTTCATTAGTTACTTTTTGATGATTCACAGTAGTTTGAAAGCCATTCCATAAAGATATATCCACACACACACACACACGCACGCACACACACACACACACACACTGCCCTCCCAAGTGCATGTGTAGGTCATTTTGTATAAGCATGCTACCCCAGTTTGCACGTACACACACTTACATACAAGTGCTCATGCAACCCACCTGCATACCCCAGCAAGCGCACACCCGATAGCACGTTAAACGTACTCTCTCTCTCTCTCTCTCTCTCTCTCTCTCTCTCTCTCTCTCTCTCTCTCTCTCTCACACACACACACACACACACACACACACACACGCGCGCGCGCGCGCACGCGCACACGCAAGCACACACACACACACACACACACACACACACACACACACACTCACTCACACACACACACAACGCGCGCGCGCGCAACTCTCAACACTAGCACACTCCTCTCTCCCCTCTTCCCATCACACGCACCTCCCTTGCCCCTACCCTTACCCCCCCCCCCTCCTCCTCCTCCTTCTCCTCCCCCTTTCCCTCCTCCCTCCGCCACACAAGCACACAGAACTAAAGTAGCGGCGCACACCATGTGTAAATGCATCGGTCAGGCGTCTGCTAAAACTTTATCAGTTCAGTTCAGTGGTTTATTTAATGTCTTTTTTATCGTCAGATGATATTAGACACGTGTTTTTTTTTAAACTCCACACTCAACTTATCCATGCTAGTACTTTCAAATCCACATCTGATATATGCATATTTACATGAGTGAAATACCCTGGTGGTACATAAAAATTGTTGATCTTTACAAAAAATTTTGCAACCTGTGACTGCGAAACAACCATGGCAATTTCAGCAACATATGAACCATATAAGACAGTACTGACATTATAAAAGTCATTCACCTCAATACCTTTCTCCTGATAGAGCGAGGTCAACACTGAGCATTCAAACAAAAGATGATGCACAGAAATGTTTCCTCTGCAGACACACAAGTAAAGCTTTATCCATGACCCGCTCCGTCCATCTCTTTCTCGAGTAACCATTCTCTAAACATTTATCAACTCGGTTATACCCGCAGCGCACGGCGGTGTAGAGTGGTCGAAGTCGTGCGCACGCAGTGATTCATTGATGAAACTGAAACTGAAACCTCTAAGTGTCAGGCTTTCTAAACTGAAACCTCTAAGTGTCAGGCCTTGCTGCTTTCACTCCGTAGACTTTCACCCCGAAAAAAAAAAAGACGACAGTCGTATGTGTTTGGCATCGTATCAGTTGAAAAAGAAGAATGATGTAAATAACTGATCTTCACCTTTAAGGGAAGAAGACGCCTTGAATGACCACAGCTTTTACTTTGCTTTATTCAGTTTTGTTCTCTCTCTCTCTCTCTCTCTCTCTCTCTCTCTCTCTCTCTCTCTCTCTCTCTCTCTGCGTCGGGGTTGACCGCTAGCAAATCTAGAATACTCACGAACTGACTCACTGAACCCAAAATGAAATCTTGTTACTCAAGCGCAAACGCATTGATCTCCGCTCGTCATTAAATGTAAGTGGAGTCGTGTGTGTGTGTGTGTGTGTGTGTGTGTGTGTGTGTGTAGATGTGTAGGTGTACGTAGGTGAGTGTGTGTATGTGTGTGTGCGCGCGGGTGTGTTCGCGTGCACGCGTTTGTGTGTGCCTGTATGTGCGCGTGGGTGTGGTGTGTATGTGTGTGAGCGCGAGTATGTTTAGGAGGTTACTGTTAGGTTGAATCACTGGACACACCAATTTACCTTTATACCATCGTGGAAAAGCATAATTGCAGGGCGAAAGTCCACGAGGCTGAAATCCACAAGGCGAAGTCCAGGAGGCGTTAAGTCCACAACCTAAACACAAAATGACTGGTCACAGACACGGATTCCAATGGTTTACCGGATATACATGGTCCGAAGTTCTAAGCTCCTGACAACTCGGAATGGCTACTTGTGAGGAGCTCGCTCATAGCCCTATTCTGGTCAGCTCGCGGACCTATAGAATACCGACATGGATGGTCAGCTCCTAGTTTTTGCCACCAACAAAACGTGAAATATATAACTGTGCTGCAAACTTCAACAAAAAAATGTGACCGTCTTTGTTCTTTTCGAGTGCAGTCTTTACTAAATGTTGTCACATTTCGGTGTGCATGACGCGAAAGAAGCACGAAACTGTAACAAATTAATATAGTTCTTTTTCGCGGACTTTGCCTTAGGTTTCTTTTCCAAGTAAACAATAAGATAGAAAAGAGAATTCTTAACTTCCTGTTTAAGTACCACTGAAAAATTATGTTGATGGATTCCATATATTGATGACCCATCATCATCTGTACATTTCGGCGAGTTCACGTATCATTTGTTTATTATGAATACATGCCCTCACATTCTTTTCTTTTCTTTGCAATCAATAGACTTTGGGCGTTTTCTGTTTATTCCCCCTTTCCACCAAGAACTGGTGTTCAACTATAGGTCTATAGGTTCACCTGAAACACCAGCGATCTGGATCCTTTTCGTCACTGATCCCCAAGCCTTGTATGTTACAGCCTGTGTCACAGCCTGCGTCCTATTACCTTTTCTGGTGAGTTCTTGTTGTCTGCTGCTCTCTTCACTCTCTTCCCTTCTACTGACTACTCCACCGCCCTCTGGCTCTACTTTTCCAATATTTTGATAACGTGTTTTGAGCCAGCTTCATCAATGTATGCACAGCATTGGGAAAGCTGGGGGAAGGGATCCATGGACATAGCTCTTGAGCACTCGCCAGCATAATTGTTTATAATTCTTGTGTTTGTATCAATGGATAGTCATGTCCTCTTTGTAAGTGTTTTGAGAGGGCTGGGCCCTCGAATGAGTGCAGGGCGGAGGGCTCCTACTTAGTAAAATGTGTTCTTACATAATTGTTCTTCTGTGTGTGTGTGTGTGTGTGTGTGTGTGTGTGTGTGTGTGTGTGTGTGTGTGTGTGTGTGTGTGTGTGTGTGTGTGAAAGTGGAGAGGGGGTTAAACCCGTATCGCGTGACAAAAAGATGAATTTGATTAAACAAAAGAAAGAAAATGAGAAAAAGATGACGTAAGCATTATACAGGCGAACAATGATAAATATAAAGGAATGATATTATTATTTTCGAAAGTGGTCACGCACAGCAAAATAGTCATGACAGTAGATGTACCAGCGTTTATACGTCACTGTCCGTTTTAATCTGTAAACTGTTCACTTCCTTTTCGTTACAGACACCTGCTACGCACGGTTCTTGTCTTCTTGTTCCTTCTGAGCGGCGTGCTTTCTGCAAAACAACGACCAGAAGACCTCCCTATACCGCGACCCCATGATATAATACACAAAGATATTCAGACTAGCGTTGATGTAGGTGAACATTTCCGCCATCCAGAAGGTGCCCAGGAAGAAGTTCATGTTCTCGTTGCCTGTGTTCATGCCGGGCAGAAACAGCCAGCTGAAGCGAATGAGAGCGACCGGGGACAGACAGACCAGGAACAAGATGGAGTTGGCCACCAGCATCTTGGTGAGGGCGACCTCACGGGGAGAGATATGGACGACGAAGTTCCTGCGCGCCATGTCACAACCTTACGGAGCTTCAGGATCGTTATTCTTGTGGTCGTGATCACCACGATCATCACAGTTCCTGGCAGACCCACGCCGAACACGAAACTCTCCATGTTGTCGATGAATTCTTTGTGAGCTTTGTAGAACGTTCCGCTGACTCCCGTCTTTATGATCATGTTAGATGCTGGATCGTACACGCATCCGATGCGGGTACCGGAACGTGGTGATAAAACACAGACCCAGCACTAGGATGTAGTTGATGATGATGATGATACCCATGGACTTTGTGCGTAACAGAGTCTGAAACTTGAGTGGGTTTACAATACAGAGGCATCGTTCAGTAGCAATGATGGCGGAAAGTATGTACGAAATGAAATTGAAGCCGAACAAACCCAGTGAATTGTGATTGGTTAAGAAAGTGTCCACATGCCCGAACTTCAGTTTTGTCGTGAAAGGCAGATAGAGCTGTTCTCCGTGGTGCAGAATCCCCATGATTAACTGAAGCTCGTCGGTCAGGGACAAGGCAAAGAGACAAAGGTTAACACGGTCCTTCAGACCCTGCTTGTAGAACACTGCCATGTTGATGATGTTCCCAGGCCAGCCAATCAGAAACAGGAATGCCAGAACATTGTCTTTAGTTATCCTTAAGATGGATTCCACCTCTGCGGTTATATCTTTCTGCTTGTCCGTTGATAAATGTTCAATGTCACTGAACGCCACGTCGTTGCACCATTCCTCTTGAATCGTCACGTTTAGGGTATGGAGTGTAAAGGGCTATGAACTGAGGTATGCTGGAAAGTTGCATTGTAATCCTCACTGACAGCCTGGAGGGAATGATTCTGCCTGGCATTCTCCAAGCTTACAGTCATCGTATTAACTGATCTTTGTTTTGCCTGTTTTAGGACAAATTCGTTTTGTGTTTGAAATTACCTTAATAATGGCTCTTTCGTATTAAATCTGCGTGTTTTGAATAACGTCAAAAGTAGACACAGCGCAAAAAGAAAAAAAAATCAGTCGTGAACAATTCTTGTCCTTGTAGATGCGATATTAGATTTAACAGCTTAAGCAGAAACCGGAATGAATGAAGGGAGAACAAAAGAACAAGCAAACCAAATGTAAACAGCTGAACCATACAACACATCAGACTCCCGGTCATTAAGGCTGGGTGTGTAGATTCCTCTGTTCACAAACCAAACAGAGGATTCGCCGTAAATCATCCATCAAGCAAAGAAGTAAGCTAACCGAACAACAACCAACTAGCACTAACACACCAGCTAACCGATCCTCCAACCAAAACACCAACCAATTAACAGAACAGCCGAAGTGTCACAATGATTACATGCAAATCGAACTTGTCAGTGTAATGAGGGAAAGAGGGGCTCAGGACGTGAATTACCAGAGGCATGACCTTAAGCCAACATGCTGGTCATATTTTGATTTTTTTCCTTAAGTATTTATTCATCTATTCCTTTATTTATCAAGGAAGAACCCCAGCGAATGATAATACATTGGCTTAGCAAGTATGGCGTAGAACACATGGTCTAGTCCGTACCATGGATCAAAATGCCCTAGGATAAGTATCTTCGCCCGCATCGAAGTCATCCACCACTTCCCGCGGATCTTGTCGGCTCTCTGTCTGCCTTTCTTTTCGTCACACTTTGCTGCTAACTGTGTTCAATTTTAAGTGTGAAGAACACACGCGGTGGTTCATGAGGGGACAAAGGCAACCCGCATGCAGTGGGCAAACCTAACTGAACAGCAGGCAACAGCTGGCACACGTGGATACACGAGAGGGCAGCCCAGGCTGCTGAACAGCTCTTTTGCAGTGCGCAGTGACTATGGTGCCTGGAAGGAGCTATTGCCTTACGTGAGTGAACGGGACGTAGACAAGGGCGCACAGTGGAAAGGTGAAGCTTGATACTTATCCCACCACTCTGATCTGTGTCCACACGCAGTAACGCGCCTCATTAATGAAACCTTTGATGTGTGATAAAACTGAAACTGTACTAACGGGTCTGCATGACAAAAAACGCAGCAGACGAGTAATGCGCGGATGGCATAGCATTCAATAATTCATTGCTTGTTTGGGGACGTGGATCGGGGGTGAAGTGGGGCGGCAGACTGGGGAGGGGTTTCTCTGCAAAACAATGTGGAACAAGAATGTCACAATAAACCGTGAACAGATGTGGTTTATATCATGCAATGAATCAAATGACATAGAGAATTGACGATAGAAATGGTAGAAGCAAAGTGAGAAACGGTGCATGTGATCTTCACACTGTGCATAGATGATAAAAGAAAAATTGTCGCAAGATAAGGTATATTTGAAAAAAAATAGCCATGGGTTATTTAGATGGGGCTGTGTTTAGAAAACTGTTATGTCTGAAGACAGCATCACACAGATAGCTAATGGACAAAATTTTGCCAATATTATAAACGAAACGTGCCAAACACATGTTACTCTATAAGATTACAAACCAGCCCAATATGGGATTTTTTTTGTGTACGTCTGTGAATGCTGATTTTTTTGGTAATGTCTTTTTGTTTTTCACTTTTTCTTTCTATCACGGCTTTTACATTGCTTCTCCCCTTGCACCTTATGCTATACAGTTATGTTCTGATGACTAGATAATGATTTTCTGACGACTGGAAAGGACATTAGCAGGTAATCCTGCTGCCTCATTGCAAACAGGCTTTTTTTTTTTGTTTTAATGTTTCCAGGTTCTAACATGTTTCCTGATTGTTATCATTTTTGATTAGCTGTGATAAATCAAGCTGAGTGGATCACGCTTTCAGCGCAATCTAATCCTATCCTTCTTAAAGATGTTAATAGTAGGACTGTTGTGTTATAGATTGTTCTATGTTTGTATACGGGTGTGGGTATAAGTTGTTTTCATTTTCATTTCAGGACTCCTTAATTCATCTTTCTTATATCTAGATAGCTATGATATTTTACTGTGCGTTCGATGATTTCGAGGCAATAAGTCAAACCATGTTGTTGGTGGGTGGGGGGGGGGGGGGGGGGGGGGGTTGCCAACCGATGACAGAGACCTGATGATGTTGCATTGTGAGCAATGAGCAACAAAGAAAAATGTCACCCACGGCTGGAAAGGTTAAAATGCAATAAAAGCCTTCTTTTGTCGATGAAAACCTATCCTCATTAAAAATCCATAATCACGTAGATTCTGTTATATATCATGTTTATGTACTGCATATTGTTTTAGTTAAATTTGTGTTATTTACAGCCAAGTTGAAGTCTCAAAATTCAAAGCTGATAGATATCAAATGCTGAGGAGTCAAATATGTCATGAAGTTTGAACACATTTTGAAAAACACATAACCGATCTGATCGGATGGAATAGGCGGTGCTGCATGTACGCTGGATTATAACTGATAATAATGAACAGCTAATCCAAAACGGACATGCATAACACGTCACCTGTCAGGTCTTCCGAAGACATCGCTAAACAACTTCTGCAAAAGGATGTATTGTCTTTTTGAATTACCAAGATTTAGTCAGTTTCATTAGTGCTGATTTTGGGAGACAATGGCATACATTTCAGGAAAAACAGTGAGTGGATATCGTTGTCTTGACTTTATGTGTATAGGTATCCATAAACATAGCCAAGTCAGCGGTTATCCACTGCCATCTGTAATAATTTCATCCTGTACTACTGCAGTATGTGGGGTGTAAATCTTACTGAAAATCCGACACGTAAAGTGATGGGCTCCCCCAGGTGCGACATGCCCAAAATGCATTAAATGACAGAAAAGAAAATAGGCAGTAAGCCAGAGTAGTCACAGTCCGGGTTAACAAAAACCCGTTCATCTATCGACCCCCACCACAGCAGAGACGTTGAAAGTGAGGTATTCCAGTCGGACAGCCACAAGGTATACGTTGAAGGAACATCGTTACATTCACCGCCTAGATTATATGAACACTCGGGCAGTTCTGAAAACTGAAACAAATTGACTCGTGAGATGTGTACTTGCGGCACATCCTCAATCTGTACGAAGACAGGTGAAAAAAGCATACAAAAAAGCACAATCCAGTACTATATAGGATTAGAAGACAAGCATGAACATGAACATGGTGAAGGTCTTTTTTTTCTCATCAAGAATACTTTGTGGAATGTTACCCTGTTTCCATCAAAATCATTAACATCTGCCTGCGAGCAAAAGTTTTCAACATTACGGTAGAATATGTTCCCACATCAGATTATGATGATAACCAGTTGGACGAATTGTACACTCTGCTTCAAATGGTCATTATCAAAGCTGACAAAGACACCCTCACCATTCAGGGTGACTAGAATGCCGAGACTGGTTTCCTTTTCTTTCCGTAGAGCGTCCACAATCATCAAGTTGATTATTCTGACACGTGCCTGTGTATGACCGTTTTTTTTAATCCCGCCCTTAAGGCAGACATACTCCAACTTCGGGGAAGATGCATGTTAGGTGTAACGTGTCATCCATACCAACGGCCAAACTGGCCTTCTCTATCGAAAGTTGGTGCTGGGATTTTACATGTGTGTGTGCGTGCGTTCACAGACGGAACCCCGGTTTATAATCTCATTCGAAGGACAGTATGGGGAATGGAGTCAGAACCAATGTTAACTCCTAGGGAAAAAATTCCCTGTACCCTGTACCGACCAGCCCGGCGGAGATGCGAACTCGCAACCCCAAGATTACGAGTCCGATGCTCTACCAACTGAGCTATTCCAGCCACGAAGGCTAGAAAACTTTTCTGAGTGCCTCAGCGATGGCGAGACCGCCAACAATAGGGGAATACACCTGCCAAGATTCGCCAGTGATCATGACCTGGTGGTTGTTAACACTCAATAATCTCAAAGCACCCAAATAAACGTGGCTACCCCTAAATGTAAAGAATCGAAAAACGTTCGGCATTGATAGGGCTAAAACAAGGACATTTTTTTTTTTCTGGAAAGTGATCTTAGCAGTAGCGACAACATTGTCATGATGAATCATATATTTGAAATTTAGTGAGAATGACATTTTATCCTGACAAAGTGAAAAAATCTTACGGTCAATGAACAACATCAAGTGTTCATTGAAGATGACCTTGAAGCTCTCACAACACGTGGTGACTGAAACAGCGACAGAACTTCTAGAAGTAGAATGGTTGAATTCCAACCCATGGATCACAAGCAAAAATCTTAGAAATGTAAGACACTAGAATCTTAAAACCGTAAATGGCCGTAAGAGGAAGGGAATAATGCGGACCTATAGACAAAAGAGTCGATCAGGATATGAACAGAGCTAAAAAATGTTGCCCGGATAGAACAATAGAATGAAGATACTGAAATAAAACTAGACAACAATGACATAAAAATGCTTGCAAAATGTCAGGGCACGACCGGAAAAAAACGTACATACGGCATGGTCCCCACTCCAAAGGAAGACGGTAATCATCTCAGATAGGAAGAAGACATCATAAACGAATGGACTTAATATTGCTTCCAACTCCACAGCAAAGACACTAAAAAAGAAATCTGAGTTTGCTTACAGTACATGTGTCATTAAATTAAGATGCCGTTCCAGGGCTTTTGATCGACTCGTAGCAAAAGTAAAGTTGCTGGGACGCGCAGGTTTTGACCAAATCCCTGAAGTACTCTTGAAACATGACGCACAGACGCTGACGGATGTAGTCCTCCTCCACCTGTGTAACAAACCCGGCTCACCGGAGGAGGGTGGCTTACGCCATGGAATCAGTCTGCCACCTTTCATAGGTAGGGAGATCTCCAGCAATGCCATACCTACTGTACCTTTCAGCGTGATCAGCCTTGCCAGCAAAGTTATGCTGAAAATCATTCTCTTTAAAGCACACCCGCAAACAGACACCATTTTTGCAGGAGTTTACACTGGATTCCGTACTATTACAACAACAACAACAACACAACTACTACTACTACTACTACTACTACTACTACTACTACTACTACTATTCCTGGTAGTAGTAGTAGTAGTAGTAGTAGTAGTAGTTTTTCATCATCATCATCATCATCATTAATATTGATGTCATTATAATATAATTTTTTATCATTAGCATTATTATTGTGTTGTTGTTCTCATTACAAGTGTTGATGCCATCATACTTCTCGGTGTTTTTACAATGATAATAATGATGATGATGATAACAATAACAATGACAACAACAACAACAGCAGCAACAATAATAATGATAATAATAGTGATAATGACAATAATAATAGTAAAAAAACGATAATGATAATAATAATGATAATGATGATAGTAATAATAATATAATGATGATAATAATAGTAATTGTGATTATTATCATCATCATCATCATTATTGTTATTATAACTATTATTATCGTCGTTGTTATTGTTATTATTCTTATTGTTGCTTTTATTATTATTGCCGTTGTTTATTATTATTATCATTATTGTTATCATAGAGTACTTCTTTTTAGCGCATACCCTCGGTTAGATACCAAGCTTTACAGTCCACGATCGAAATAAGCGGCATGGGTGCAACGCCATTAAGTGCCACCACTGAAGATGGGACAGACAAGACAAAATCTTCACCATAGCTCCCCATGGACACTTTACGGCATTCGGTGAGAAAGAGAACAAATAATTCAATCTCAATATCCACATACTCAATTTTTGGATGAACGGAAAGTATACAGAAAACAGTTTCGATTATTTCTATGATTTTTTTTTCATGAAATGAAATAAAAGAAACCAATTAAAACAATATAAAGATAGAACCCAGAATCCCATCATACACTATCATCTGTTTCATAGCATATCCTTCACAACGTAATTTCATCAACTGAAACAATGGCCACTTCCTCACAGAGGGGTTCTGCGGGTTGCCTTCTGCTGGTCCTTATGCGCTGAAAAAAATTCTGAACCCGTGCAAGAAGTGGCATCCCACAGTCAAGAAACTATGCTCCACATTTAAACAAGTCTGTTTCTTTTTTTTCCTTCTGACCGACGACGTATTCAAAATATGCAATGTGATGAGTTCTCTTGCTGTTTGTGAGGTTGGGGATGAGAGGCAGGATGCAAGAGAACACCCCGGCTGGTTGGTGGTAAGCTTGAGAGCGGTACAAGTGTGTGTGTGTGCTAACAACAAGACATTCAGTTGGCAGAGATGCAGAATTAGGAAAATATACAAGTAGTGGATGCACTGTTATTGATTATATCATAGGTTCACCTCATTTGTATCCTCATGTCACAGATTTTGATGTTGATCCTTTTGATGCCATGTTATCAGATGTTCACTGTCCTCTAGTTATGTGTTTAAAAAGGGTATTCAAGTCAGGCATGATGACTCACACTCACAGAAAACTGTAAGATGCAGTCTTCAACAATCAGTTGAATATTCAAATGTTAAGCCTGATGCTGGTCAAATCAAAATTAAAAGATGGTATGCTACTAAAGCGGAGTATTTCCGAGAAAGTTTGTGTGTTAAAGATGTTGAAGATTTAAACAATTTACTTGACAATGATAATGAATCAGTAGCCAATATAAATGAGTTGTTAACACACATTCTTATGAAAGCCGCCAAGGATACCCTTGGTGAAGTTCAGAAAGGAAATAGAAGACAGTCGTCAAAACATAATCAAAATAAACCTTGGTTTAATATTGTGTGCAAAATAGGAGGGCCGCTTATTTTAGAGCTAAAAATAAAATTAAACAGAGAATGACTCCACTGGTAATCGTGTAAATTTGTTGATTAAAAGTAAAGATTATAAGAAGGTATTAAGAAAATCAGAAAGAATTCACAACAAAGAATGGCACGAAGAGATTAGGTGTTTAAGGACAAAGCGACCAAAAGAGTACTGGGCAAAAATAAAAAGGAAACCAAATGTGTCGTGTCCTATTGGTTTGAATGAACTTTATAACCACTTTAAAAATATGAATCTTCACGTTGATGATGATGGGTGGGAAGATAATGTTAAATGTGATATAAATTTTGATCTCGAGTTTTTGAATAGACCAATCGAGGATGTAGATGTAGAATCAGCAGTGCAGAAATTGAAAAATGGGAAAGCTCCAGGTGATGACAGATTATAAACGAATATATTAAGAACAGCGTGCTCTTAATGACAACAATTTATCGTAAACTTTTCAATAAAGTTCTTAGCTCAGGTGTGATTCCTGAAGAATGGGTAGTGGGACTTGTTCTACCAATCTACAAAGGGAGAGGCAATAAAGACGACTGTGACAATTATCGTGAAATAACACTGCTTAGCTGCGTAGGTAAATTGTTTACAACGATTTTTGAATAATCGATAAACTGATTTTCTTGAAAGTAATAAGCTGCTTTCTGAAAGTCAGGCTGGTTTTCGTCGTGGTCATTCCACATTGGATTTATTTGTTTTTTTGAAAAGCCCTGTAGATATTTGCGCTGCTAAAAAAAAAAAAAAAATTGTTTTGTGCTTTTGTTGACTTTAGGAAGGCTTTTGATTCTGTGTGGAGATTAGGACTATGGCAAAAACTTGTAAAGCAAGGAGTGAATGGTAAGATTTTCCAGGTGATTATAAACATGTATCATCAAATCAAATCGTGTGTGTTTCATAAGCGGTAACAAATCTGATTATTTTAGTAGTTATAGAGGTGTGCGGCAAGGGAGAAATTTGTCTCTGGTTCTTTTTTTCTTTGTTTTTGAATGACCTCGAACAATATTTTTCTGAT
>JADBJO010001399.1:324512-337012 GCA_016801955.1 Conus betulinus | reverse complement strand
CCAGCGAAGGGTAGAAAGTGAAACAAAAAAAAAAGAGATAAGGAAATAAGTTGCTGAAAATCTAGAACCATTATCTATACAGCACAAGATATAGGGGAAATCTTTGAGTATTTGCTTGAGGACCCAGTCAAGTATGCAAGGGAGGTTAAAAAAAAAGTGCCTAACAGTCCGAGGGGTCATTTTTGCTGTTTAATAACCCAAGCATTCTCAGGAGCTAAGAATTGTGCACAACAGCCTTTACTTGGATCTCCTAAGAGACTAAGAGATGCAATCTCCCACTGACTGACCAAAAACAAGTCAAGTCAAGTCAAGTCAAGTCAAGTAAAAGTAAACTTTATTATCTCAATTGAGAAAATTAATTTGTGGTCACACACATTCACAGCAAATAAACAATAATTTAGTCACATACCCATTTTCTCACATATGACATACATTCATATAAAGGAATTTGGATTTCAATTAAACATCTCCTCGGTTCATAAAATCAATGGACAGGGGAATAAAACTTTGTTTAAATCTGACACTTCTGCATTTAACGGATCGATATCTTCGTCCTGACTGAAGAAGGTCATACTGATTTGCAAGAACGTGGGTCTGGTCACACGCAATCTTCTTCGCTTTACAAACAAACACGGCACCTGTACAGCTCACTCAGACTTTTTTGTCTCTCACCAACGATTTTTCCTCCCACGTTCACCACTTTCTCAAGCACATTTCTACTCTTCACAGTCAACCCACCATACCAACACATAAATGAGAAAGTTAAAACAGATTCCAAGAAGCATGAATAAAATGTCCGAAGAATGTCAGTATTCACATGAAATGATCGCAGCTTGCGAAGACAATATAATCTGGTTTGACATTTTTTTGTGGACATACTCAACATGGGATTTAAAATTCAGCTTATTATCTATAAAAGTTCCTAAATATTTGTATGATTCAACACGTTCTACTTCAGCACCTTTGATAAAAAGTGGTGGTACAGCTTTTGGATTCTTTCTAAAATCAATCAACATTTCTTTCGTTTTTGTTACATTCAGATCAAGATAGTTATGATCGCACCAGTCAACAAATCTTTGAACCTCCTTGAAGTAAACAGAATCAGAGTTGGAGAGATCCACAAGTGCTGAGTCATCTGAATATTTAATGTACAAAGTTGAATCACTTCCTGAACAATCATTTGTGTACAGAGTAAAAAGCACTGGTGATAAAACAGTACCCTGGTATATGTGTGTGTGCGTGCGTGCGTGCGTGCGTGTGTGTGTGTGTGTGTGTGTGTGTGTGTGTGTGTGTGTGTGTGTGTGTGTGTGTGTGTGTGTGTGAACGAGGTGTGGCTCAATACGGGACCCACTTTTCTTTAAGTCAATTTTATCAACTGAATTATGAAAATGGGTATTAGCACTATTTGTTTTGTGCAAAGCAGCTCACAATAGTGTGTAAAATGCGTCTTGGGCCTGCTAGAGTCTGGCTGGCATTCTCATTATAACAGCAAACCTTGGCTGGTGGAAACACGATGGCGTGCGATATTGGGACATCCCCCCCCCCCCCCCCCCTCAACTTTCCCTCTCCCCATTCCACACACACTCGTATATTATCACACCACATATCTGAACAAATAAACAGGAAATATGATAAAGAAAGCCGGTGACTTTACCTAGTCCGGTATTGCAGTCTCCACTTAGTATAATTATCTCCCCCCCCCCCCCCCCCCTTCCCAAATATATTTGTGTTACGCTGATTGGAATCGTCAGTGCACTTATGTTAACAGAGAAATACTGTCCGTGAGGAGATGCCCACCTTGATAAAAGAGCAGACGGAAATTTCACAGAACTGGAATGTTCGAAAAGGTATCCAGTATCGTGCTCCAAAACGGGACAGCGCAAAGTCTATCTGCGTAACCTACCATGCGCTGAGCAAGAGGAAACATGAGAGCCATCGGCCTAAGTGGCTCAGAAGTCAGGACTAGAATCTGTCCACAGAAGGTCGCAGGCTCAAATCCTTTGAAACTCACAGTATGGTATACGGTGGTTCCACCTGGCTCCTGCCTCCAGCTGGACTAAACAGGCAAACACTGGCACCGCAGTGTCGACATTCTTTTTGTTAACAATGCGAGTCTGGGCGTGCTATTCAGGTTGCCTTGTTTGTGTGCAGATGAATTTTCCTTGTTTGTTCTGTGCTGTCATATCTGCTAGGTGATTCGGTGTTGTAACAGGATTCCTTTGGAGTTATGGCGTGTGTTGTTTGTTTTCTTGTTGGAGCCTCGTGTCATTTTACTTTCGTTTCAGTCAATTTGGGGTGACCTGTACTTGTTTCTGTTCGTCCATGCAGTTGTCTGACTATATTCAAGATCGAAAAGGCTGTGCCAGTCTTAAATAAATGTTAATTTTTTTGTTTGTTCATTTCTCCGGTTGTTGCTGTGTAGATGTGTCCGGTACGGGGTATGTAGGCAAGCTTGGATCATCCTTTTGTTTGGGGGGGGGGGGGGGGGGGGTATGTTTCCTTGTTTGTTCTGTGTGCTCTGTGCTGTCATATCTACTAGGCGATTCGGTATCGTAAGCAGCATTCCTAGGGCGTGTATTTGTTTTTGGGGAGCAAGAGTTACCCTACTTGTGTGTTGTTTGATTTTTGTTTGTTACATCATATATTTTTTTGTTCTTGCCTAGAGCGCTGGATGTAAAAAAAAACGTAATTATGCTTATTCCATTACCTTCTTAACATAAGATTCGTTCGTTTGCTCTCTCTCTCTCTCTCTCTCTCTCTCTCTCTCTCTCTCTCTCTCTCTCTCTCTCTCTCTCTCTCTGCTTTGGTGGTTATGCAGTTGGCTTGAAACCAATATTTGGAGTGAAATGGGTCGTTTGCTTTGCTTCCTTGTACGAACCCATCTTTGTTGTCCACAAAATATCTTATCGTTTTCATACTCGGGACTCTAGAAACAGAAACACGGCGAACTGACTGAATCACAACAGCTTCGAATTATGCAGGTTACTACAAAATTTTGTCTCTCTGTCGTTTGTGAGCTCTACGGTAAAGGTAACAAATGGTAGTTTCTGATATTGATAAGCTTATATAGCATAGCTACTTACCTATGTAATCGCTTAGTAGACATCAGCAGAAGTGTTTATTTTGAATGTAAGACATGTATGATTTTTTAGTCAAATACAAATCAATACCGGTAAAATAATGTCGTTGGGCTTAGCATTGTGATCTTCCTTGACATTTGAGCTGTAAAATACTGATGTCAATGAGGCGTGGAACCATCGTTCCTCTCTCCCACACTTCCTCCGTCATGCACACACACTTGTAGACTCACCACATGAACAAATACAATGATAACAATGGCACAGGCAATGTTAGGTCGGTCCCCAAGGTCTGACCAGCACGTCGGGCTAATGCGCAGATCAGACATCTACTAAGTTGTAGCCATGAGACCCTCTTCTTAAATTCTCTCGTCTTAGTCATAAATTCATTCATACATAAGCTTTAATTCGTGTGCAGTATGGCCTGGAAACATAGCGGATGAGGTGTAGCGCATATGGAGTAGTCCCCATGTAGTGAGACATCTGGATGAAACTGAAACTGAAACACCTTCCTTTTACGTTTTAGATAGATGAACTGAAAATGTTCAATGTCTAACAGTTGTGCTTTTGAGATTCTGAGTAAACGCTCACACTTTTTTTCGATCGGGGGCAACGGCAGCGCAAACACGTCTCGCTGGTTCTTTTTTGACTGTGACTGTTTGTGTTGTTTTGTGGGCAGCGTGATGAATTCAACAGCTTTTCGAAGGTGCAATAAGCCCAATATCAATCGGTCCTATGGTATGGATGCGTTACGACGACAACAAATGTTTCACGTTTTTTAATCTGACCGATTCACAAAAATTGTCCTGGCAGTTTTCGCATTTGTCGCATTGATTGTAAAAAAAAAAAATTAAAAAAAAAAAAAAAAAAAAAAAAGGTCCGTGCTCAGGTATTTGAGAACTTGTGGACAGACCAAAAGTGTCATGAACATGGTGTAAAACAAAATTACCCGAAATTACCTCACGTCAGTCTTGCAGTTCACCTCATCCCATCATCCCAGCCACTACACATTCTCTCTCTCTCTCTCTCTCTCTCTCTCTCTCTCTCTCTCTCTCTCTCTCTCTCTCTCTCTTTAACCTCTCTCTCTCTCTCTCGATCCGAACCCGCAACATATTGACTGGATGATCTTTTAATGGCATGGCACAGATCGTCCTACTCACGTAGCCATTGTATATCTGTTGTAATCTGGGAAATGTAAGTCCTGTGTTTCCTTTTGTTTCTCCACGATCCAATAATCTGGAACTCTTTCCCTTAGCGCTCCATGGTCCTCTTTTTTCCGGAAAGGGAGAGCTGTTTGATGAGATCAAAGGCAGATGACACGACAAACTCCGTTGCTCCAATATCTATGGTGAAGACTGTCTTGGAAGCCAGATTCCATCATCCTGCTGGCTAGACTGGCATACCTCTCAATCCTGGAGTTGCGAGCTCCTCCATTTTGCTTTCATGTGCTACAGTACATTTCTACTACAAGAATTTCTTTTGATTAATTCTGAGTGGAATACCAAAAGTCTTCATCAGTCTCGTGCCGCTCAACCTGATGATCTCTTCGTGGGTTTAACCATTTTGGAAGGTGTCTGCTGTGCGCTGCTGGGCCTGTCCAATAAACCCTGCTTCTATGTACCGGTGGGAGTGTCCTGTTGATGTATTTACCTCCCCTGCCTGTTAGAAGTTCTGTGCTAGTAATCACTAGTTGATTTTGCAGTTTTGAATAGTTTTCCATACTAACGTCTAATGTGTTTATTCTTCTGTGGAACATTTACCTGTCTTTCTTCTTGAAAGTATGTTTGTATTTTTTTTCCATGTAATATTTGACATGGCAGCTTTGTTGTTGTTGGTGTTAATTCATTCACTGTCCAGAATGGGCACCAACCGTCCATTTCATTCTGTCGTGTCTGTTCATCATTGCATTTTGCACATCATTTTTGCTTCATCTAAGTTTTTTTTTCAATAATTTTGTAACCTGGGAATAAGAAATTAAACGGAGTGGTTGATGTAGCTAGCACGGCCTGTTCCTCATTGTCTTAGGCTGGCACTACAGTGCATGCGCCAAAGATATGCTGCTGCACTGCTGGTTTGCCAGCTGACAGGCTCGATAATTTGACTTCTCCGATTTCACTTTGTTTCTTTTAGAGGGTAGGAGACCATTTACAGATTTGAGGATGAAACTAGACCTCATTTCTACTACAGAAATTTCTTTTGATTAATTCTGAGTGGAATACCAAAAGTCTTCATCAGTACCCGTGGGAGTGCCCTGTTGGTGTATTTACCTCCCCTAAGTGCCATCGACCATACCTCATTCCAGCTTAGACTAAGATTTCCTTGGACTGTGTTCTCCTGTAAAGTCCATTGCCCCAGTCTTCGATGCTGGACTGCAATGTAGATTGTTTTGAAATCCTCTTCTTTTATTCAACTCCTGTAATATCATGCCTCCATTTGCTTTTTCCCCTTGCCTTTGACCACCACTTCATTTCTGTTGATCCCAGTCCCAGCCTGTCAGTTGAGGCTGAAAGACCTCTGGGATTAGCATGAGCTGCCAGCAACAGACTTTCTATTTGCAAGAATACCTGTTGTACACGTACTAGCCTTTTTTACGCCACCGGGCAGGTTTAGTTTCCCCCGTGTGTACCTTTCAAGGAGATATCGTACCATCTTCCAAGGCTCTTCAATGGTTCTTTCTTCATTGGTGGACTTGCTTCACTGTTTAAGGTGAACGTAAATGTTTCAGCTACTGTTCAGTTCTGCAGGGAGAAGCTCTGCGATTTCTTGGACTGAAAGTGCCCCGACTATTCGACCGACTCGTCATACTGCTTCAGAAGTTTGCATGTTCCATCTATCTTGAACTATTTTGTTATCAGTGTAAAATTAGAGAGGGGCATTTAATATCAATTTCTGATGTTTGCTAAGCCATTGTGACTCACTGCCGTTTTTGAGGTGACCCCAATTACCCACACAAACAGTATTGGAGAAAATGAATAGCCTAGTATATGATTATTTCCAGACTGATGAAGGCCATTGTGTATTTCCGTTTGGATATCTTTATTCAGCAGGCATGAAAGATACTTCTTCAGTAATTTTCAAATGTTCTTTATCACATGATGCATCTCAAGTGCCAGTTGAATTATCTTGTGTGGAGCTGGTCCATACACAGTTGCCAATTCTAGTCACAACAGCTCGAGGGCTCTGTTCTCTGACTTATCTCTTTGGATCGCTTTTGAAATCCTAGTGGCACGTTCTACATAGCCATACGTTTCCTGGATGCTTCATTTCTAGACCGAGACATCAAAGCAATCAATTCCTGTTACGTATGTAGTCAGCCTCCTAGCTATGACAACGAGGATTTTACCGCTAACATTCGGAAGTGAAACTGGTCTAAACTGACTGAACTCTAGTTCTGCTTTTGGGGGCAATGCACTCCATCAGCCGTCGGTCGCTAATTTTCAAGCTTCTCAATGCTGATGGTATTAGACTGCGGACCCAGTTGGGACATTATGTCACTTCAGTTAGGTCCCACTCCAGTGGCATTACCCCTCCCCCCCCCCCCCCTCCCACACACACACACCCCAACATTTTTAAGGAGATTAACATATTTCATCTGATCTAAGATTTTACGGAGGAAAGAGTTTTGAAATTCCCGGTGTGTTTTTTAGAAAGTGTGTTTAAGAGTGTTGTGTGAATGAGTTTTTTTTAATGACTTGGGTTGACTGCAATGCAGTGACAGCCCTGATGTGTCCCTTTGTGGTCGGCTGGGCTATACCTTACCTTACGCCCACGCATTCATCCTGTCTACATTAACACCCCGGCATGCTCTGTCACAGTCCTGGCACCTACAAACCTCAGGAAAAGTCAGTGTCAAGTCCTCTAGAGGCACCCCCCAGATGGGACACTGCACTGCCGCCAAGTCAAATTGGTGGTCCTTAGTTATGCCTGTTCTTAGTCAATAACAGACAAGGACTGGGGGTGACCAAAACTGAGTGGTGGTCAAAGGCCAAAGGAAAAGCCAAAAGAGACATGATGATTCAGGAGATGAGAAAAGAAGAAGACCAAAAAAAGACTCCAAAAAGCAGTCCAGCAGAGCCAGCAAGGGCAATGGACAACATGGGAGAATGCACTCCAAAGAAGTCTCACTTGGAATGACATTTGGCACATGGCCCCTCTCAGGATCAGCTTCATTCTCAGATCTGCATATGACCTTCTGCCCTCAAATGCAAACCTGGTGAAGTGGGGAAAAACAGACGATCCTGCATGCCCCCTCTGCCATGAAAAACAAACAGTGGGAGCATGTCCTAAGCTCATGTAAAGTAGCCCTGGCTCAAGGAAGGTACACATGGAGGCACAACCAAGTGCTCAAAGAGATTGTACAAGCAGTCTGGGCTAGTACCAACACCACAAAAAGGAAAATCACGACTCCAAAAGCACCCACAACATTCTTCACGGCAGGAGGTAGCAAATCATGGCCAAGAACAACAGTGCCACTCGGAACATGCAGGCAGAGTCTGCTGGACGGGGCAGATGACTGGGAGTGCACTGCAGACCCCCCAGAATGGAAGAGTCACCCAGAGATCATCAGCAAGAGTGGCATGAGACCAGACATAGTAGTCCACTCTCTCAGTCAACCAAGCAGCTGATCATGATCGAGCTCACGGTGCCATATGAGAACAGAATGGAGGCAGCTCAATCTACAAGACTGAAAAGTATGCTGATGATCTGGCAAACAGCCTGAGGAGAGAAGGCTATCAGGTCAAAGTCCTCACTGCAGAAATTGGAGCTAGGGGGTTTGTAGGAATGTCTGCATACAGCCTCATGAAACAGCTCTCAGTTGCAGGGAAAAAAACAGAGCCCTGAAAGCAATGGCAGAAGCGGCAGAGAGGTATTCAAGCTGGATTTGGTCAAGGAGGAACAAAAGTGAACTTCATAAGGCTTAGATTTCCCTACAAATATCAAGTGCCCTAGTGGCTCAGTGGTTAGAGTGCGAGTCATGAAGTGGAAAATGAGCATGTCCAGAGGGTCATGGGTTCGAATCCCAGCTATGGCTCATCCCAAGATGGGAAAAAAAGGGGCAGTAGAGGGACATCTGGAGTCATGAACCGGTGTGGCCCAACCCCCCAGGTACAGAGATGGAGAGGAAATCGAAACTGAGATCACTTCCGCGATCCGAACCCGCAATTTCTGGATGGTCGGGCATCGAGACACTAAAAACACCAAACTGGCATTGGCACATATCGTCTTACTCACGTAGCCATTGTACATCTGTTGTAATCTGGGAAATGTAAGTCCTGTGTTTCCTTTTGTTTTCTCCACGATCCAATAATCTGGAACTCTTTCCCTTAGCGCTCCATGGTCCTCTTTTTTTCCGGAAAGGGGGAGCTGCTTGATGAGATCAAAGGCAGATGACACGACAAACTCCGTTGCTCCAATATCTATGGTGAAGACTGTCTTGGAAGCCAGATTCCATCATCCTGCTGGCTAGACTGGCATACCTCTCAATCCTGGAGCTGTGAGCTCCTCCATTTTGCTTTCATGTGCTACAGTACATTTCTACTACAAGAATTTTTTGATTAATTCTGAGTGGAATACCAAAAGTCTTCATCAGTCTCGTGCCGCTCAACCTGATGATCTCTTCGTGGTTTAACCATTTTGGAAGGTGTCTGCTGTGCGCTGCTGGGCCTGTCCAATAAACCCTGCTTCTATGTACCGGTGGGAGTGCCCTGTTGGTGTATTTACCTCCCCTGCCTGTTGGAAGTTCTGTGCTAGTAATTTCCTCTTTTCTATCGCTAGTTGAGTTTTTTGCAGTTTTGAATAGTTTTCCATACTAACGTCTAATGTGTTTATTCTTCTGTGGAACATTCACCTGTCTTTCTTCTTGAAAGCATTTTTATACTTTTCTCCTCGTAATATTTGACATGGCAGCTTTGTTGTTGTTGTTGTTAATTTATTCACCGTCCAGAATGGGCACCAACCATCCATTCCATTCTGTCGTGTCTGTTCATCATTGCATTTTGCGCATCATTTTTGCTTCATCTAAGTTTTTTTTTCAATAATTTTGTAACCTGGGAATAAGAAATTAATGGAGTGGTTGATGTACCTGGTACGGCCTGTTCCTCATTGCCGTAGGCTGGCACTACAGTGCCTGTGCCAAAGATATGCTGCACTGCTGGTTTGCCAGCTGACAGGCTCGATAATTTGACTTCTCCGATTTCACTTTGTTTCTTTTAGAGGGTAGGAGACCATTTACAGATTTGAGGATGAAACTAGACCTCATTTCTACTACAAGAATTTCTTTGATTAATTCTGAGTGGAATACCAAAAGTCTTCATCAGTACCCGTGGGAGTGCCCTGTTGGTGTATTTACCTCCCCTAAGTGCCATCGACCATACCTCATTCCAGCTTAGACTAAGATTTCCTTGGACTGTGTTCTCCTGTAAAGTCCATTGCCCCAGTCTTCGATGCTGGACTGCAATGTAGATTGTTTTGAAATCCTCTTCTTTTATTCAACTCCTGTAATATCATGCCTCCATTTGCTTTTCCCTTTGCCTTTGACCACCACTTCATTTCTGTTGATCCCAGTCCCAGCCTGTCAGTTGAGGCTGAAAGACCTCTGGGATTAGCATGAGCTGCCGGCAACAGACTTTCTATTTGCAAGAATACCTGTCGTACACGTACTGGCCTTTTTATGCCACCGGGCAGGTTTAGTTTCCCCCGTGTGTACCTTTCAAGGAGATATCGTACCATCTTCCAAGGCTCTTCAATGGTTCTTTCTTCATTGGTGGACTTGCTTCACTGTTTAAGGTGAACGTAAATGTTTCAGCTACTGTTCAGTTCTGCAGGGAGGAGCTCTGCGATTTCTTGGACTGAAAGTGCCCCGACTATTCGACCGACTCGTCATACTGCTTCAGAAGTTTGCATGTTCCATCTATCTTGAACTATTTTGTTATCAGTGTAAAATTAGAGAGGGGCATTTAATATCAATTTCTGATGTTTGCTAAGCCATTGTGACTCACTGCCGTTTTTGAGGTGACCCCAATTACCCACACACAAACAGTATTGGAGAAAATGAATAGCCTAGTATATGATTATTTCCAGACTGATGAAGGCCATTGTGTATTTCCGTTTGGATATCTTTATTCAGCAGGCATGAAAGATACTTCTTCAGCAATTTTCAAATGTTCTTTATCACATGATGCATCTCAAGTGCCAGTTGAATTATCTTGTGTGGAGCTGGTCCATACACAGTTGCCAATTCTAGTCACAACAGCTCGAGGGCTCTGTTCTCTGACTTATCTCTTTGGATCGCTTTTGAAATCCTAGTGGCACGTTCTACATAGCCATACGTTTCCTGGATGCTTCATTCCTAGACCGAGACATCAAAGCAATCAATTCCTGTTACATATGTAGTCAGCCTCCTAGCTATGACAACGAGGATTTTACCGCTAACATTCGGAAGTGAAACTGGTCTAAACTGACTGAACTCTAGTTCTGCTTTTGGGGGCAATGCACTCCATCAGCCGTCGGTCGCTAATTTTCAAGCTTCTCAATGCTGATGGTATTAGATTGCGGACCCAGTTGGGACATTATGTCACTTCAGTTAGGTCCCACTCCAGTGGCATTACCCCTCCCCCCCCCCCCCCACACACACACACACCCAACATTTTTAAGGAGATTAACATATTTCATCTGATCTAAGATTTTATGGAGGAAAGTGTTTTGAAATTCCCGGTGTGTTTTTTAGAAAGTGTGTTTAAGAGTGTTGTGTGAATGAGTTTTTTTTTTTTTTTTTAATGACTTGGGTTGACTGCAACGCAGTGACAGCCCTGATGTGTCCCTTTGTGGTCGGCTGGGCTATACGTTACCTTACGCCCACGCATTCATCCTGTCTACATTAACACCCCGGCATGCTCTGTTACAGTCCTGGCACCTACAAACCTCAGGAAAAGTCAGTGTCAAGTCCTCTAGAGGCACCCCCCAGATGGGACACTGCACTGCCGCCAAGTCAAATTGGTGGTCCTTAGTTATGCCTGTTCTTAGTCAATATACGCTGGTCACCACCCACAAAGCTCCTTCTAACGATAAAATTTGATTTCATCAAAATTTAATTTTGATTCTGCAAAAGGAAGTCTCAAGATCAGAGAAATAACAGGACACACACACAGACCAACAGACAAGGACAAGGACGCCAAAAGAGACATGATGATTCAGGAGATGAGAAAAGAAGAAGACCAAAAAAAGACTCCAAAAAGCAGTCCAGCAGAGCCAGCAAGGGCAATGGACAACGTGGAGAATGCACTCCAAAGAAGTCTCACTTGGAATGACATTTGGCACATGGCCCTCTCAGGATCAGCTTCATTCTCAGATCTGCATATGACCTTCTGCCCTCAAATGCAAACCTGGTGAAGTGGGGAAAAACAGACGATCCTGCATGCCCCCTCTGCCATGAAAAAACAAACAGTGGAGCATGTCCTAAGCTCATGTAAAGTAGCCCTGGCTCAAGGAAGGTACACATGGAGGCACAACCAAGTGCTCAAAGAGATTGTACAAGCAGTCTGGGCTAGTACCAACACCACAAAAAGGGGAAAATCAGGACTCCAAAAGCACCCGCAACATTCTTCACGGCAGGAGGCAGCAAATCATGGCCAAGAACAACAGTGCCACTCGGAACATGCAGGCAGAGTCTGCTGGACGGGGCAGATGACTGGGAGTGCACTGCAGACCCCCCAGAATGGAAGAGTCACCCAGAGATCATCAGCAAGAGTGGCATGAGACCAGACATAGTAGTCCACTCTCAGTCAACCAAGCAGCTGATCATGATCGAGCTCACGGTGCCATATGAGAACAGAATGGAGGCAGCTCAAATCTACAAGACTGAAAAGTATGCTGATCTGGCAAACAGCCTGAGGAGAGTAGGCTATCAGGTCAAAGTCCTCACTGCAGAAATTGGAGCGAGGGGATTTGTAGGAATGTCTGCATACAGCCTCATGAAACAGCTCTCAGTTGCAGGGAGGGAAAAAAAACAGAGCCCTGAAAGCAATGGCAGAAGCGGCAGAGAGGTGTTCAAGCTGGATCTGGTCAAGGAGGAACAAAAGTGAACTTCATAAGGCTTAACTTTCCCTACAAATATCAGGTGCCCCAGTGGCTCAGTGGTTAGAGTGCGGTCATTAAGTGGAAAATGAGCATGTCCAGAGGGTCATGGGTTCGAATCCCAGCCATGGCTCGTCCCAAGATGGGAAAAAGGGGCAGTAGAGGGACATCCGGAGTCATGAACCGGGTGTGGCCCAACCCCCCTAGAGTGTCAGGAGATAAGGGCCGAAACACTTTGCTTGAAGGGGCAAGACAGAACCCACCCAAATTGTCAAACGCAACTGTGCGGTCCTCATTTTTTTTAAACTTTCAAAGTTGAAAATCTTTGATCTTTGATGACTACGTAATGAA
>JADBJO010001399.1:304512-314512 GCA_016801955.1 Conus betulinus | reverse complement strand
TGACCAATTCCCAGAGGAAAAAAAATATATTGCTCTATCGTGCGAGGTATACCTGTCTATCTGTGTGTATGGCTTTGTGTGAATAGGTAAACAAATGATAGACATTATCATTCACGGAGGAAAAATAAATGGAGATTTTAGAATCTGTTAGCTCCGCGAAAACAAGAACATGCAAGTGAAGAGAATAATTTGGAACTTGTCGAGTAATAATGGAGAACTAAACTGCAAATAAGGAAAAGGTCTTATGCTGATTCTGAATTTCTTACCAAAGGTGGATTTTCAAACTCAATCTGTTAAAAGACATCAACAAAGTTATTACTGGATGCTACTCGGATGGAAAACTGATTAATATCGATTCCATAGTCTCAGTCGTTTGGTTTTAGTCGCTTGATCTCAGAGGAACAATCAACAGAAAATGTGTAAGCTTATGTATGGATACTTCAAACACACTGTGATTTGTTAATCAAAATAACCTATACTTCATAGCCCAGACGAATAATCCGCATAATACATTCAAACCAGTCAGATGTACGATGGAAATGCGATGCGACAGACATGTGACATTCATCAGGACTGGCGTAGTAGTAGTAGTAGTAGTAGTAGTAGTAGTAGTAGTAGTAGTAGTGTGTGTGTGTGTGTGTGTGTGTGTGTGTGTGTGTGTGTGTGTGTGTGTGTGTGTGAGAGAGAGAGAGAGAGAGAGAGAGAGAGAGAGAGAGAGTTGTGTGTGTGTGTGTGTGTGTGTGTGTGTGTGTGTGTGTGTGTGTGGTGTGTGTGTGTGTGTGTGTGTGTGTGTGTGTGTGTGTGTGTGTGTGTGTGAAAGTAAATACAACGATGAATCTTAAAGACGTTAGCCACAACGGATGAATAATAGATGTCCAGTCTGCTTCGCTGGTGAGTTTGTCCACAGAAGTTAAGCTGAAATTAACACTTTGACATAACAATGATCCGCATATGGATGAACATATAACAGGCAAAGCTCATGCAACATAATGACATTATTTTACAGTGTGATAAATGAACGGGGTTCTTTCCGATAAAATAAAATATCACACACACACACACACACACACACACACATATATATATATATATATATATATATATATATATAAGATGTGAAAAACGTTCTTCAGTCAGTGGCAAGATTTTGTTTTTCACATTTAAGAAAGTGTAAGTTTCAATAATAATTGATTGGCAATCATGGCAAGATTAGGATTTTCATCTTCAAAAAAAGTGACAGAGTTGAGTTTCGGAAAATGGTGAATAGTTTTGATTTTCGACCAAGCAGCGTATCAATGTCCAATAATAGACCATGCACACGGTGACAATTTTTCATTTTGGTCTTCCTATCTTTGTCCATAACTATCGCTACAGGCAATCCGAGAATCGTCATCAGATTTGTTCATTATGTCAGGCGTCAAAGTGTTATGAACTTCATGTGTACTTTTAGTTTTCATTCCACATGTGCTTTACGCCCAGTTTGAGGAGGATAAGTGAAAAGTGATAAGATAAGGGTGTGTTCTTCGTTTTTATTGTCCTGAATGTTGTTTATCTTGCCTGAAGAAGAAGACCAAAGAGGTCTGAGCGTGTTGTGTTTTGTCTTGTAATGTGTTTGTCTTTTCGTTCCACGAAAACAGTAGCTTTTCTTTTAAGTGTGTGTGTGTGTGTGTGTGTGTGTGTGTGTGTGTGTGTGTGTGTGTGTGTGTGTGTGTGTGTGTGTGTGTGTGAGTGTGTGTGTGTGTGTGTGTGTGTGTGTGTGTGTGTGTGTGTGTGTGTGTGTGTGTGTGTGTGTATGTGTGTGTGTGTTGTCAAGAACTTTTTATATCAGTAAAAAAAAAAAAAAAAAAAAAAAAAAACATTACTCCACAAAAAATATACTCGAAAAGATGTTGGTTGTGTCATCATGTTGGTGTTGTCAAGGAATGAGAAATGTTGTTATGCATTTAGTGGTTTAATTGCACGAAGCATTTAAAAGACAAAGCATATAAAAAAAAATCTGTTACATTATTTAACAAGGTTATATAATGATTCATGGGAAACGCTGGGCCATTTCGGTACAAGGGGATTTTTCCCTCGGAGTTAAGATTGGCTCTGACTCCATTTCCCATGCAGTCTTTCGAATGAGACTATATACCGAGGTTCCGTGTGTGAACGCACGCATAACATCGTGCACACACGTAAAATCCCATCACCAACTTTCGGAAGAGAAGATCAGTTTAGCCGTTTGGTATGGATAACACGTTACACATAGCATGCACCCCTGTGTAAGAAATGGAAAGAATGAAGGAAGTAAGGAAATTGAGTGACCGATATTGAATGAAATGGACTGGATGACACGGGAAACGACTGATTGAAGCGCCAGCTGGCAGCTCTTCAGTTGGCGCTACCCAGGTATGCAACCCGTTGTGTAAACGAATATGGATTGTAAAGCGCTTAGAGCTTGATCTCTAGCTGGGAATAGACGCTATATAAGTAAGTATTCATTATAATGATATAATAATTGTATATCTTTTCCATGTACGATCTCCTTCTAAGGGTTTATCTCCCTTATGATTTTGGTTTTGTCTTTGTCTCTCGTTTCACAACATCTGGCTTGACCCACACCAGATTCAGAGCTCCACAGGAACAGAAAGACTGCTTGTTCGTCAGGTCCATTTCACGTGGGATGGAGGTTCAAGCTTTCACCGAACAGCAACAGGATGTCTGAGAACATCGTAAAAAAGGGGCTCTTCTTTCAGCCAGTCGGTTATTTCATTTGTTAATGTATCATTTTGTTTAAGCATGTGAATGTAGTGTTATTTTCCATGGAGTGCATTTTTTGTGGTTGTTTTACGTTTTCTTCTTAACCTTTCTTTTTATTCTGAGTGTGAGTGTGTGTGTGTGTGTGTGTGTGTGTGTGTGTGTGTGTGTGTGTGTGTGTGTGTGTGTGTGTCTCTCTCTCTCTCTCTCTCTCTCTGTGTGGTGTGTGTGTGTGGTGTGTGTGTGTGTGTGTGTGTACGTGTGTGTGTGTGTGTGTGTGTGTGTGTGTGTGTGTGTGTGTGTGTGTGTGTGTGTGTGTGTGTGTGTGTGGTTTTGAAATATGTTAAAGTGAAGTGAGCATATGCTGTGATCTAAAAAAAAGTAAGGAAAAGAACCTTGTAGATCGGAGAAGAATCAAACATCAAAGTAACCGTGTTGGGCTATGTCTAATACTTACATGTTTGACAAAAACTGCTGTTAAAACTCTCTCTCTCTCTCTCTCTCTCTCTCTCTCTCTCTCTCTCTCTCTCTCTCTCTCTCTCTCTCTAGTCATGCTTACAGTTAGCTGCTAGTCCCTCCTCCCTCTTCTCTCTCTCTCTCTCTCTCTCTCTCTCTCTCTCTCTCTCTCTCTCTCTCTCTCTCTCTCTAGCTAACTAACTAGCTAGCTAGTTAGTGGCTTAGTTAGTTGCTAGTCACTCTTAGTCCCTCGGCGGGGCAAGGCCGGGTGTACAAAGCATAATTGCTTATCTGTTACCCTTGGAAGTAAAGATTACCATCATCATCATCATCATCATCTGTGTGTGTGTGTGTGTGTGTGTGTGTGTGTGTGTGTGTGTGAGAGAGAGAGAGAGAGAGAGAGAGAGAGAGAGAGAGAGAGAGAGTTTAAAACTTTTATTTCTCTGACTCTGTAGTACTCCTATGTAAACCCTCACTCATTCTTAGATGAAGTGAATCAGACCGACATACCAGCTTGTCCAGACCTATTTAGTGCACTATATGTTATAAGAATTTATTTAATCTGGGAAATGCTCACAGACGTGACGTCATCTATCTGCCGACAGACTATTTCTCTCTTCCTGGCAATGCCATGAGCCGAAGCAGACAGGACAGTGAATGTTCAGATTAAATCTTTTCAAAACCTTCGTTGCACGCCCAGTTTTCCAATGCAGATTATGCAAGGGGTCACCCGCCACGTGCACCAATGTTCATCCTTTTCTAAATTACTTCCGAGTCAGTTTCGTTGCTTGGGTAAGTGGTTTCAATTCTTTTTCTCCAGTAGAGTAGGCACAGTAGACAGGAATTTTGTATATACTCCTCACTAAAAGCCAAGTAACAAGAATGCTGAACAGGACCAGACGGCGTCGTTGTTGGTTCTTGCTGCAGTAATGTTCTCTTCCTGATGATTTGGTACAGGACGTCCACCTTTACGCTTAGCAGGTGTGGAGACAACGGGAGAAAATATATATATAATATATATAATATATATCTGTCGTACCACTAACCATGACCGTTGTAATCGTGGTAATGTAAAGTTGCGGGCTGGTATCTGGGGTGGTGGGGGTGGTACCGACCTTGGTGTATTCCCAGGAGCACTGTAAAGGCCTTTCGGTACGTAGATGAGGTCGCCATGACTCATATCATTCCCCCCAGCAGGACAACACGGAGCAGGGTTTTTTGTTTATTGATCACATGGCTCTGATTGGCACAGCAGCTGTGTTGTGACGAAAAAGAATGCTGTATGAAGGTAGGTGGACAAGAATGATGCTGATCTCTCGTTGACATGATCTGGATAGAGGAAAAAACCGAGTCTAGAAACCAAGTTCAAAGTCTGTCACAGAGTAGAAATTTCACAAAGTTCAAAGTTTGTTACAAATAAAGAAGATTAACAATTCAATACTTAATGAGCTTCACGGCGGTCCTGACACAAGAACGTGTCCACAAATATTATCAATTTCAGACTCTTCACATCTCTCTCTCTCTCTCTCTCTCTCTCTCTCTCTCTCTCTCTCAGAACATCAAATCAAAAGTGCAAGAAACACGGTATGGTTTAAGCCATTCAACAATCTTGAAGTATTCTAGAATGTTCGAGAATAATAATGTAGCATAGCTAATTAGAATGCATGAAACATTCTCGGAGGATCATGAACCATTTCGTGTTGCAGCCAATCAAAATGCTGGGAACACTCAAGAAACAATCTGTGGAGGTTTCTGAAGCTGCCGGCCGCATCCTGCGGCTTCAAAGATACCTCCAGCGTCATTTGGTAAACAAGCATTAAACGACGCTTAACACATAAAAAAATGATCTCCCAAGACACGTAAATCTGATTCAACTGACGGTTATTAATATGACGTCATCTGTTAGCAGCAAGCTGCCATGAGGAATGCGGTCCCTGGTAAACAATGTCGTTAAATAGAACTGGCCAGCCCAATGCCCGGACTGTGATTGGGTAGAACAGGAATGGAAATTCCTTGAGTTTTCAGATCCTGGCAGCCCTTGAGGATGCGGTCCACAGCTCAGTGGGGATACATGCCTCACAACCTCACAACAACCAGCTCCACTGACTGTCTGCTTCCACGCCAAGGCGAACTCAGCCCGCGTCTCAGGCAATGCTCATCACACAGGTCACTGAACAAGACAAAAAAATGTTAAAAATTCTAACGAAATAGACCACCAGCTTAACAGAATGCCTGCTTTCTTGCCAAGGCGAAACTCAGCCCGTCTCTCAGGCAATGCTCGTTACACAAGTCACTCAAGAAAAAAAAAATTGTTAAATTCCTGACGAAATAGATATGAACACACAATTGGATGTAAAGTAAAGTGGATTTCATACACATTACAAAACAAGTGAAGACAGGTGAAATGCATATCTCCTTCAGTTTTACTAACAACAGGCATAAACAGAGGCACGAAACAAAACTCCCAATATGGCAGTCCGCATTAGAATACCGCACTTTGTTCTTTTTTCACACTGAACTCTCCTTCACCTCCGGTTCAAAACTTTTAGTAATGATCCTTTCCGTGGTGGCATTTCTTACTCACTGGCTTCTAATTAGCTAAGGAATACAATTTCTGCGGCACTTGATTTCCTTACATACAACAGACGAACGTTTGAAAATGAGACTGTGAACAGACAGCAGTTGTGGCTGAATTTTCATTAAAATGTCACGAAACTTTCCGATCCTGTAGTGAACGTCTTGTGAGGAGTATAGCTAAACAGTAACTCTCCTTTCCTTTTCATGCTGAGCAGTGGATCAAGACTGAAAGAGCCGGAGTTTGGATAGTTCACCAACAATTGCGCTAGCACACAGTGAAAGATCAAACCGACCATGCAGTGTATTGCTCTGGAACCTTCCCTAATGATCCAGTTGTGTCCATGAGTAACTTTTTTAACTTTGAGACGGGTGGTGGCGGATGGGAGACGGATTGAATATGTTTACATTTGCCTAGTAAGGGGTCGGTTAAAAGGGGGGAGGAGGGAGGAGGGATTCCCGTATCCGTTGTTTCGTTTGGTTGTTTGCCTGTTTGTCTTTCTGCATGCAAGACTTCGACGGACTACTGAAGCGATTTTAACGAAATTTAGTGGCAAAATAGACTGCAGTCCAAGGATGACGGCAAGTGATTTTTTTTTCATAGTGTAAAACCGATTGTTTCAGTTTCATCAAGGAGATGTCACTCTGTGTGGACTAGCCCGTATGCGCTATACCACTTCTGCAAAGTTACGAGACCACAGTGTGCAGGATTATCAGACCTCATGTATAAATAATTAGTAAATGAGTTTGAAAGAGTTCAAGAAGAGGGTCCCCATAAATATGATGTAGCAGATGTCTCATCTGAAAATTACCAGCACACTTCGGCATTTACCTAATGTTGTCTGTGCCACTATTATCATTGTGTGTGTGTGTGTGTGTGTGTGTGTGTGTGTGTGGGTGTGTGTGGGGCAGGGGTGGTTGGGTCTGTGGGGTGTGCTCGACAGCTGGAGGGTGGTGTTTCTCGCCGGTGGGCTCAGCAGTCATGAAATACGGGCTGGTACACTCATGGGGATGCTACTTTAAGGCTGTTATGAGTTGCATCCTGTAGTCTGATTTACCTCTGTTCAGGAGCAGTTATGTCCCTTGATATCTTAATGGCGTGTCCTGCGCGTGCCTGTACCCATCGTCAACACAGCGCAGGCCTCCAATGGTGGTACAGGATCTAGGACTGCTCAAAAAGGCAGGTGAAGACAGTGCTTTTCTGGGTCCTCCCCAGCACCTTCGGGTGTTTCTTTTCCCTCATCGGTCGTGTGTGTTTGTGTGTGTGTGTGTGTGTGTGTGTGTGTGTGTGTGTGTGTGTGTGTGTGTGTGTACATGTGTGTGTGTGTGTACGTGCGTACGTGCGTGTATACGTATACGCGCGCGTGTGTGTGTGTGTGTGAATTGTGTGTGTGTGTGTGTGTGTGTGTGTGTGTGTGTGTGTGTGTGTGTGTGTGTGTGTGCGCGCGTGGGTCTAAGTGTGGGTCTGTGTGTGTGCATGAGTGCATACGTGCGTGAGTGTGTGTGAGTGTGTGTTGTGGTGTGTATGTGTGTGTGTGTGTGTGTGTGTGTGTGTGTGTGTGTGTGTGTGTGTGTGTGTGTGTGTGTGTGTGTGTGTGTGTGATTTCGGGAGTGTGCATGCGCATATGTGGGTGTTTGTTTGTATGTGTGTTTGCGTAAGTGGGTTGATCTATATGTGCGTGCCAGTGCACGTTGTGTGTGCGTATAAGTGCGCGCATGCGGTGTGTGTGTGTGTGTGTGTGTGTGTGTGTGTGTGTGTGTGTGTGTGTGTGTGTGTGTGTGTGTGTGTGTGACTTTTTCGGGAAATTCATTGTCTAAAATAGCAAAAAAAAGTTCCTTTTTAGCGAGAAGAACATGGCCTTTTGAGCGACCATATTTACGGCCCTTCATTAAATCATAATAACAATAATAATAATGAATTTTTATATGCGCCCCATCTCTGATGAGCTCAAAGCGCTTACAAAGTGTGAATAAAAGCATGAACTGCATAAAAACAGTTGTATTCATGCCAAAGATAGAAAGAAAATAGAGACAAACTTCATAAATATTAAGCAAGAAATAAACAAGTCACAAATATCTCACATAATTAAAATCACTCAATGACATGATGAATCTGTAATATACAAAATGCAAGCGTACGCGCGCGCACACACACACACACTAACACACACACACACACACACACACACACACACACACACACACACACACACACATACACACACGCACACAGAACAGGAGTTACATGTTCTCTCTTGGGAGCCTTGAAAATTAGACGAGCAGCGCAGCACAGTTCATCACTCTTTGCAATTTGTCTGTAAGATTTTTGGGCAGGCCAGCTAGTAAAGCATTACAGTAATCTAATCGGGAGCGCACCAGCGATGTGATCAAACAAAACCTTTTCTCCAATCCGTTCTTGCTTGATCATCATAGAGTATGAAAATGTTGCGGTTTTTTTTATCATTATTATAAAAACACGTTTCTATTTTTGTATACACGAAACACAGGCAACATACGAAAATATATCCTTCATCCTCGGTCCGGGTTTTATGTTGTTGGTCAAAGAAAGTTAGAAAGCATTTAAATTATAAAGTGCAGAGAAACATAAAGTGCAAGGTAACATTTGTATCACAGATACACACACACACACACACACACACACACACACACACACACACACACACACACACACACACACACACACACACACATGCACGCACGCGCGCGCGCGCGCGCGAGTCTAAAAGAAAAATCCTGAACGCGTCTGTGTGTCCGCAGAAATGTTTGACTCTCTCTCTCTCTCTCTCTCTCTCTCATCTCTCTCTCTCTCTCTCTCTCTCTCTCTCTCTCTCCTCTCTCTCTCTCTCTCTCTCTCTCTTGGAGAACTCCTTCATTTCAGTCAAGGCTCTGTTGCTCCGAAGTTCATTATGCAATTTGTTTTAACATCTTGTTCTTTTGTGTGCTTTCTTTCTGTTTGTCCTTCTGCATCTGCTCCCTTTTCTGCCAGTGCGTTTGTTTGGCAAATAGAGAGACAATGAGTCTAGGGATTGCTGAAGATCAAACCAATCAGGAAATGACGTCTTGAAAGAAATTCAAGAGGGACGGAATCAATCAAACTCAATTGTCATCTTGGTCTTGATGTTTGTTGTGGTTGTTGTTTATTGCTGCTGGTAGTGTTTATTATCATTGGCGTTCGGATCGTGCCCTCTTCATCACAATATTTTCATTTTCTTCCCTTTTTTTTTCCTGATTTCTTTTTTCGTCTTCCTCTTTTTCCGATGTTCATTCTTCTCTCGTTAACGTTGTCGTTCTAACAACAGTCTTCCTACTCATCATCATCTTTCTCCTCTCCTCCTCCTCCTCCTCCTCCTCCTCCTCCTCCTCTTTTCTTCTTCTTCTTCTTCTTCTCTTTAACTTCTAGTCATCATTTAACTACTTCGTGTCCTCGTCATTTTCTCAGCAACATTATATCATCCTAAACTCAACTTCTCCTCATCATCATAATCATCGTCATTTTCTTCTCCTCCTCCTTCTCTTCTTCTTCTTCTTCTTCTTCTTCTTCTTCTCTTCTCTTCTCTTCCTTCTTCTCCTGCCCTCCTCTTCCCCCTACTACTGCTACTACTACTACTACTGCTATACTACTACAACTACAACAACAACTACTACTACTACTACTACTACTACTACCACTACTACTATAGATACTACTACTACTACTACTACTACTACTACTACTACTACTCTTTCTTATTTGTAGTTTTTGTTATCTTTCTTCTTCTTTCTGACCTCTGCTCAAAATAGACATATATATATATATATTTTTTTTTTTCCCCCAAAAAAAAATGGAGCGACTGATGGCGGATAATGAAGCACAGCACACCACATGGACATCAGATAAGCCTCTCTTCGTTCTTTGTTTGTACTGTCCTAAATGTTAAATGTGATCTATTTATTTGCTTGAAGAAGATCCAAGAGGTCGAAATGCATCGTGTCTTGTCCTGTGCTTTGTTTGTCAATGTCCTTGGCAGCAACTAACCCCCACTCTTTCTAAATTTATATATATATATATATATACAATGAACTAATATATATATATATATATATATATATATATATATATATGTGTGTGTGTGTGTGTGTGTGTGTGTGTGTGTGTGTGTGTGTGTGTGTAAGGCGCACATTAAATATCCTTCATAATCCTAAAGGTGTTTGTCATTGAGCTTCTTAGTGA
>JADBJO010001399.1:279512-287012 GCA_016801955.1 Conus betulinus | reverse complement strand
CACACACACACACACACACACACACACACTAAGAGCCCATATATACCAGTATTCAGAAACACCAATTCTGTGTGACTACATGTATATCCAGTACATGGTAGTCAAGGATCACTATCCAATACATGGTAGTCAAGGATCATTAAAGTATGGAACTGGCTGACATATTACTCGTAAGAGTCGAACAGCTTATGGGCGTATATGGATTGGGGGAAGGGGAGAGAGGAGGGAAGATGGGGGGGGGGGGGGGGGAATGAAAAAGCCTTGCTCTACGTGCAAATTAGACCCCGAACCATACTGATATGGAATATGCCTAGAATAAGATATTAACATTTCAAAAATTCGCGAATTGGTTTTAAAAAAAACAAACAAACAAACAAACAAACAAAAACAACCAAAAAAAAAACTGTTAAGGGGGAGGGAGGCAGTGAGGAGAGGGTGGGGCGGTGGAAGAATTAAAGATATCTTCCAAGTGGATGAGATTTAATAAGAGTAACAGCCAACATTGCCAGGTTCCAACCGTTCTCATAACTGGGATTAAGAACACTTGACAAAGTCAACGGAAGCTTGAAGGACTTCATCTTATCATGAAGAGGCTGAAAGTGATTTTTTTTGTACTAGTACAATCAATTAAAAAAATCCTGTCTATCAATCTTTGGCATAGGATGATAGTAACAGAGGATTATCTTTTTTATTAAAATCTCTGTAAGAGTAGATGATTTCAGCCTGCTCTGACAACCACGAAGGGTATGAAACATGGAACCTGGGCAATACCATCAAGAGACAGGTTGCAGTTCTGAAACAATGGGGAAACATAATCACCTGGGGACATGTATACCGATTTGTTACGGATCTCTCTTGAAATATACGTACTGTCATCCAGTTCAGTCATTACTGAATTTGGATGGTTCTAGCCCTCACTGTAAAATTACAGGCGCAACTTAGCCTGTGTTCATTTAAGGGTAACACACCAGCCTCCTTGTACGTCAAATCAATTGAAGCCCATCAGGGAAGTCCTAATGCAATTTTAAAGGCTAACGAGTCAATACTGGTTAGCTTGTGTAAATCTGTCTTTCCAGCTGTAAAAAAAAAACTTCTTTGGCCATAACACAGAATTGAACGAACTAACCCTGAGGCGACATAGACGAGATTAGATCCCCAGTTAATCAGAGGTATGGCAGAAAGAGCACGTAATAAACCATTTTTTTTTTTCCTAGCCTTTTCTACAAGGAAATTAATATGTTTACTCCAAAAAAGTTTATAGTGGAAGATTACACCGAGAAACTTAACTTGTTTGCACACACACACACACACACACACACACACACACACACACACACACACATATATATATATATATATATATATATATATATATATATATATATATATATATATATATGCATGTAGACACTCTCACATTCAAGACATACTAGTGGGTTCCACGGATTTTCAAACGCATTTTTATTGGATATTAATAAAGAAGAAGAAGCCAAACTCTGTATATGCAGTTTTGAGTCTAACATTCATTTGAGCAAATTATCTCTTCCATAGACGATTCACTCACTTGGGTTTTTTGTTTTTGTTTTTGTTTTTACTTTGTTTCGATCTGCGCTTAGAATATTGCTTTTAATGTCATAATATTACTATTTCTATCATCTAGATTATTCTAACAATATTTCTGACAGTAAATCTATGACATGATCGATGGTAAAAAATTAGTCCTAAAAATAAGTGGGATTATGTGTTGAAAAAGAAAGAAACAAACAAAAAAACAAAGAAAGAACTATGACTGTACTTGTCGGGTTTAGGTACAATTCATGAACCCACTTCGGCTGTTCTGCACGTACACGCACACACACACACACACACACACACACACACACACACACACACACACACACACACACACACACACAGACACAGTACACACACACACACACACACACACACACACACACACACACACACACACACACACACACACACACACACACACACACACACACACACACACACACACACACACACACACACACACACACACACACACACACACACACACACACACACACACACACACACACACACAGACGCACACACACACACACACACACACACACACACACACACACACACACACACACACACAGACACACACACACACACACACACACACACACACACACACACACACACACACACACACACACACACATACACACACAAAGCCAGACAGACAGACAGACAAACACTGGAAAGGTGGGAGTAGTGGAGGACGAGAAGGGTAGGGGTGCGGGAGAAAACAAACCTGTCAAAATTTGTCTCGATAGCAGAGGAGGGATGGAGGGGAAGGAGAGAAGAGAGAAGAGGGGAGGGGAGAGAGAGAGAAGAGGAGGGGGTGGTGTGATGTCGTGACAAATGCAGCATAGAAAGCAGCACATTATCCAAACTATAACCCCGCTGTTGGTCGCCTAGCTGTCCTTGGGGGAACTCCCATCGCAATCTTCCTTTCAAGAGTGCAGCGTGCGCCAGACATGTCGAACACAAGCCAACTTTTGTTTTCCCGACAAAACAGAACTCCGGCTGTCAGGTCCTGGCTTTCAATACAGAACCCTGGCTGTCCAGATGGTATTTTTTTTCTTTTTTCCTGTCGCCTACGGAGGAATTTCAGTACAAGACAACGCACAGAACAATCATTCACACTCTGCTACTATTATGTTGGCTCGGGAGACCGGGGGGGGGGGGGGGGGGGGAGGGGAGGGTCAGGAATGGGGAAGGGGTGGAGGTGGGGCGGGGAAGGGGAGGGAAGGACAAAGGCCAATGAGTGATGAAGACGGAAGGAGTGGGGAAGAAGACGACTGACAGGTGCGTTGGAGAAGGAAGGGAACAGGGAACCAGAAGTATAAAGACTGTTTATCAGGTTCTGTGCCATTTCTGCTGGTCATAGTTCAGAAATGTCTGTGGAAGAAATCATACGGACTAAGACACATGCGCGCGCGCATCCTCCCCCTCCCCCGCCCGTACCCAAACACACACACACACACACACGCACGCACTCACGCACGCACGCACGCACACACACACACGCGCGCGCGCGTGCGCGCACGCATACACACACACTGAGCCATAGATTACACACACACACACACACACACACACACACACACACACACACACACACACACATACACACACACACACACGCACGCACGCAACGCACGCACGTACTCTTACACACACACACACACACACACACACACACACACACACACACACACACACACACATACACACACACACACACACACACACACACCGAGTCATAGATCACACATGCGCACACACACACACACACACACACACACACACACACACACACACACACACACGCACGCACGCACGCACGCACGCACGCACGCACGCACGCACGCACTCACACATGCATGCACGCACCCACGCACACACGCACAATCTGAGCATTGTTTAAAAGGATTAAGGATCGGGGTGACAGATATATATATTTTTTTTTAATTCAATGAACAGTACGCAGTACTTACATCGAACTATTCGGAAATGATACAACCATTCCCTCCCACAAATTCTGCCGAACTTAGTTTTCTTTCTTCGTCATGGGGCAGCAAACCTGCAAATCTGTAGACTTCAATAGTTCTACGACAAACCAGGATCGGGAAGCCCATGTGGCAGTTTTACTATCAATGCTTCACAGCTTTCAGAGATAGGATGTGGGTTCCGAAACGAATGCCCCCTGTTTATACATCAGTCTTAACCGAATCCAAGCAAGAGCTTAGAGTTTTTAACCGGGGTTTATGTCTTACAATTCAAAGAAAATAAAAGCTGTTTATTAGTTTAGCCACAATAATACCCGTGTGTTTCTTCCAGTTTGATTTTAAGGTAAATGACATAACCTCAGGGTGTATGTCTTACAATGTTGAGAAAAGGAAAACTGTTTATTGCTGTAGTCCCAATGATATCTGTATTGTTTCTTCCAGTTTGATTTTGAGATGTATGTTTTGACCCTAGGGTGCATGTCTTACAACTGAAATAAAACGAAAACTGTTTATTTATTTGGTCAGATCAATAACTGCGTGTCTCTTTCAATTTCATTTTTGAGGTGGCACGGATTGGTGCTGACAAAAATTATTAGCGACTGGAAGAATGTGTGACGTTGTTCTTACAAGAATCTTAATGGCCCAAACGTATTTTGTCCAAGAAAATAAAATTAAATCCGCGATTTTAAGGAAAATTTTGATCCCTTGAACTACGTTCGCTCGTTCAGTTTGTTAAGTTGTGGCAGGAATATTAACGCTTTCCATTGACGTAAAAAAGATTATTCTTTTCTTAATCGAAGTCTGAATCCGATGGGCAATGTTACTGGCATATTTCACCTTATTTATCAGACGAAAAAAAAGAAGCTATGCAAATCATATGGCAGGAAACAGAATGACAGTGGTGGAAAGTATGGGGGGTTATGAAATATCCATGCCTGTTGATCTGAGTTTGTCTCAAACTCATTCCAACTTTCGAAACTATTTGCTTTCCTATCGAAACTAATTTGGAAATATTTGTTAACTCATTCCAACTTTCGAAACTACTTACTTTCCTATCAAAATTGATTTTGCATAATCATGAAAATACCAAGACTGGCCCATGTGTTCGTAGCTTGCAACGAAATCAGGCAAATCAACTTTCCCATAAAATAAAAATGAATCAAGTACAACCTTCCTTTCGGAAACAAAAACGTTAGATAGATAGATAGATAGATAGATAGATAGATAGATAGATAGATAGATAGATAGATAGATAGATAGATAGATAGATAGATTGATTGATTGATTGAGAGAGAAAGAGAGAGAGATTACAGCGGGCAACACACACTCACACGCGTGTGCGCGTGCCAAATGCACACACACACACACACACACACACACACACACACACACACACACACACACACACACACACAGAGCGACACCACCACCAAAACAACGATTGGCGGTTGTCTAATGCTTTGCACCGGGATCTCTTCCAAACCATTTAAGTCATGCTCTTTTATTTGTACGGTTTGACAGGATTTCTTCAGGACTAGAATGAAAAATCCGGCAAAAGAAGGAAATACAAAGTGAACCGTCAGCACACGTGTGACAGAAAAGCACGCGCGCGTCCGTGCAAAAGCATTGAGAGACAGAGAGGGACGTGGTTAGGCAAGCAGAGACGAAGACAAGAAAAAGAAGAAATCAACAACTAATCAAACAAGCAAACCCATATGCTATCATCACTGCTTTTCCAGTCCTTCCCTCCTCCCCCCCCCCCCCCCCTTCTCCCCCCCCCCCCCCCACGCCTTTCCTCTCATCACTCGCCCTCAGACAGACCTGGTTCCCCCCTTCTCTCTCTCTCTCTCTCTCTCTCTCTCTCTCTCTCTCTCTCTCTCTCTCTCTCTCTCTCTCTGGGCGTGTTTTTTAAAAAAAAACAGTTTTGTGTTTGTGCTTCATTTGCATATTTTAGCATAGTCCGGACAGATTAGAAGAATAGGCTTTGCCTGTTTTTTTTTTTTTTAATCTTTAATTGAATGATTTTTTTTTCTAATTTATGAGATTTGAGTCCTCTCTCTCTCTCTCTCTCTCTCTCTCTCTCTCTCTCTCTCTTCCCTCTCTCCCTCTCTCTCTCTCTCTCTCTCTCTCTCTCTCTCTCTCAAGAAACAATCAGACCTACAATTTCTGCTTTTTTTTTTAACGATACTGTATTACTCCTGAGTGCGAGGACATACGGAGATGGTTACGATTTTATTTGTTTTTGTTAAACTTGGTTTTGATACACACTGGGAATGAATGTGTATTATTTGTTTGCAAGGAAAAGAAGAGGCAAATCTTATTGTACTGTTACCCCCCTCCCCCTTGTCAAAAGACCACTTGGGTAAAGAGAACAAAATATCAAAGTGTCAAAAGTGTCTCTCTCTCAAGATAAAATTACAGTTTGAATCATGTTACCCTGTCTTGTTTAATCTAAGGGAAAAAAGGGGATAGCAAGAATATATCTTCAGAAACCCCTCATGCTCACAAATTGAGCTTACTGATGTCGTCGCATGGATATCGTTTCATAATGAATTTATCAGTACACTTGTAAAAGACCTTTCAGGTGAGAGAGCATGCCATATCATAACTCTATGCTTATTGAAATACAGACTTGTAATTTGTTACGCACAAACAACGGTCATTCTCTCTCTCTCTCTCTCTCTCTCTCTCTCTCTCTCTCTCTCTATCTATCTATCTATCTATCTATCTATCTATCTATCTATCTATCTATCTATCTATCTATCTATCTCAACACTTACACATGTACATTTACATATTATCCAGACACACGAGCAATCATAGAAACACGCAGACAAAAAAATCTCTCAGTTTATGCTTGTATATATACATCATATTTGCAACAAAAAAAAACTTTTTTCTGCGTTACTTTCATACTACTTACTACAATCTCAGCCGAATAGTAATCACTTTTTAAAGGCATTAAAATATGATCATATCTGATTGAATAATAAATGATACTGCACAGTTCGAACTCGACATAAGCTATGCATTGTTTGCTAGGGAAGGGATACATCGTGCTCGTAAGGGACATACCGGACACCCTTAAACAAGAAAAGAACTTTTTGTCGGAGACATTCAAAAAGGAAATTTCGATTTAAACACTGAATCTGAACATTGGCAAGGTCTTTTTTCTCTCAGGTTTTTACTTTTCTTTCTCAAAGAGTACATGACATAAATAACGGGAAAGAAAAAACAGACACAAAACGCGAACCGGAACACCTGAGTTTAAAAAAAAAAAAGGGGGGGGGGGGGGGGGGGGGGGGGACACGCAAACAGACAGAAAAGAGAAAGCCAGAAATATGGGAATGAAGCGCCATATTGCATACTTTCTAATTTGAAAGAATTTCATGTGTTTAATGACATGATTTCCAGCTTTAATTTTCTCTTTATTTAAAAAAAAAGCCTATAGTTTACAGGTGGTCTGTTTAATTATACAGCTTCGGAATTCTTTGTCTGCTCGAAGTTAAAATCCATATGGCTGGACAGAAAACCTGGTCCATATGTCTCTAAGTTTTCAATAAACGGATATGTTTTTACAATGATATTATTCCTTTGTAATTTTTGACTTTTAGTCTACAAATCCATGAAACTTTCAAAGTATATGATATTTTCTTATGTCTGGTATTAATTCTACTCTGAAGATGACTTTCATGGTTGTCTTCCTGCTAATCTTGTCTTGCTTCCCGTTTCATATCAGTCTAAAACACTTCTTATGCAGTTTCTTAATGATTTGAGCCGGTGGATCAAGTACTCATATCCAGATGTGGATTGGTTCAGATATTTAAGAAAATGAACTTTTCCAAATGGTGTAATGGTTCTCTGGGTCCATGTTTCAAATAACGCTTTGACTTCTGAAAATGTGTCGAGATCATTTATGCTATTACATTTT
>JADBJO010001399.1:262012-277012 GCA_016801955.1 Conus betulinus | reverse complement strand
ACACACCATAGCGCAGATATCAGCTAGATACCAAAGACCCAACCAGCACACTGAGCTAGTGTGTACATCAGACGTCTGCCAGATCTTGTCTATGAGACCAGATTCTCATATTTTTTTTTTTTTAACTGATTCCTTTGTTTAATCATCCAGCGGCAAACATTTCACACGGTGGTCCTGTGGCTCGGCAGATGTGGTGTAGCGTATATGGACTAGTCTGCACGCAGTGACACCTAGTCTGAATGACACTGAACTGAAACTACAGTGTATGTTAAAACGGACCAAGCAAATAAAATTGAAAAAGTAGATAAATAAATAAATCAAGGCATTATAAATTGAATGAAATGAAACAAAGAAAGATTAAGTAAAGTAGATAAAAAAATAAGAAAAAGCGAACGACAGAGATATGTACACAGATGAGAGAGAGAGACAACAAGACAAGACAAGACAAATATTTAATTGAACTAGGCCTCGTGCCCGTGTCAATGGGGACATTGGGGAGGGGGGAAAACAACATTGTGGAAAAAGAAAATGTAAGAGGGGAAAAAAAAAAAGGTATACATACAATTTCTCGGCCAAGTAGATACTTTCACATTCTTCCTCAGTCATGGATGTATACATACTGATCAAAATACGCACCAATATACAGCTTAGGGCATATCATTTACACATCTCACAGAGGTTACATTCATTTGTAATTGCCCAAAAAAACCTGTAAACCTATTCATAATCACACACACACACACACACACACACACACACACACACACACACACACACACACACACACACACACACACACGCGCGCATTCGCGCGCGCGCGCGCACACACACACACACACACACACACACACACACACACACACACACACACACACACACACACACACACACACACACACACACACACACACACACACACACACACATACACAAACACATACATGGCACACACACACACTCGCGCACACACTCACACATACAAGCTCTTTTGCTTTTAAAGGGGAACAAGTACCCCGAATTATACATAAAAATATATGAACTTTACGTACCATTCGTTTTTTTTGCCTCTAATTTCAAAAGCTTTAGTTATGAAAGCAGCAACATCTTTAGCCATTTTATCATTGGCAAGTAATAGTGACATCTTGAAAGCCGACGCTCTTGCATAATATTTAGAGGGTATGAAATGCTCTCGAACATCCTTATACTTAGGGCATACAATAAGAAAGTGGTATTCAGATTCCAACTGACTTGGACAAAAAGGACAGCAGAGTGCCTCTCGGGGAACACTCGAATGCCGCAGTTTGTGAGTATTTAAACAAGATACGCCTAACCTGAATCTTATGAGATTTTTACGATTGTTCAAATTACTAACCGTAAACAGATAATTCGGTATTTGTCTGAATTGCTTAAAGGAAGAATAGAAGGAAAAACGATCACTAACATCCATTCGGGTGTACCATTCTTGAAGATGACAATCAATCAACCGATTTCTAAATTCTAAGAGAAAACCTTTGACATTGTAAACGTTCTGGTTTTCCCATACATACCCAAAGCCATAGCGATTTAAGGTAGAGCAAACTGATGAAACCCAGTTGTTCTTGCCTCGATAATGCAAATCACATAAAGTGTTGTAAGCTTTCTTAGGAAGGCGATTCTCCGGCATATTAACGACACGTATCCAATACTTAATACATTTAGTATAATTGTTTATGTAGAGTGGATACCGACCAGTTTCTCTCCGTAGACTAAGGCACTGGGTGTTTTTATGGAAACATTTTAAGAATCTCTTGAGTGCAAAACAAATGTACTTTTTCAATAATTGAGTTGTTTGCAGTCAGACCCCATACTTCGGCACCATAGCTAAGCATTGGCTGGACTTGACAGTCAAAAAGTTTAAAGAACAATTTCGGGGAAAGACTTTGAAACTTCCACAGTAGTTTTATAATATTGATGACTTGTCGTTTTGCCTTGGATGCTAAATCCTCAAGGCAATGGGAAAAAGAAAGACCCGTGGAAAAGATAACACCTAAATATTTATACTGATTAACAATTTCTAGCTGCCTACCGTCGTAAAACCCATCTTTCCCTTGAGGCAATATACCCCCCCATTTCTAAACACAATAACTTTTGATTTTTCTAAATTTACGATCAAATCGAGTTTTTTCGCTGTGCTACACAAAACATTTAGTTGCTGCTGGAGACCAATGACGGTAGATGCTACGAGTGCAACATCGTCGGCAAAAAGCATAATTAGTATCTCTATGAAGTCTGGCAATAAGGGAATACCATGTTTACCATATTGAATTATTTCTTCAGCAAGCTCATTGATGAACAGCGAAAATAAAACCGGACTGCATATTTCTCCTTGCTTCAGACCCCGAGGACACATAAAAGTGTCAGTTAAATCTCCCCCCACTTTAACCCTAGCTTTGACATCTGCATACATGCTTTTAAGTGCATTATACATCTTACCCTTTACACCCTTTTTCTTTAAGATTGACCAGAGTTGGTTTCTATCTACCGAATCGAAAGCCTTTTTAAAGTCGATAAAAGCAACATATAATTTCTTGTGGTTAGAAAGTTGCTTTTGTACCAGAGACAAAAGGGTAAATATATGATCAGTAGTACTATAATTCTTTCTAAAGCCAGCCTGCGCATCGTTTATTACATCATAATCTTCAATCCATTTGGTTAAACGCTTGTTTAATATGTAAGTATATAATTTTGAACTAATGTTTAAAAAGAGAGATACCTCTGTAGTTGTCTGGGTTGTTTATATCACCCTTTTTGTGCAAAGGTTGAATCAGAGCTTCGCACCACATAGATGGGAAGATGCCAAAATCAAAGAGTTTGTTAAAAAATTTCTTAAGGAAAAAGAGAATAATGGGGGTGCAATACTTATAAAATTCTCCAATTAGTCCATCTGGACCTGGTGCTTTATTTGATTTTAAAGCCTTAACTGAGTCAAGAATTTCCTCTTCAGTTATACAGACATCCATTTCATCGACGTTACTATCAGCAACAGGAAAATACTCAGCTTGAAGTTCTGAGAATTAGGATCAGAAGGATTCAGCTCATCGTTAAAGACTTGTTTGAAATGCTGAAACCATTCTTCATTGGATATTGTGTTAGGTACATGAGAACTACTTTTTAAAGACCTTACAGTGCTCCAAAACCGTTTAGAATCTTTGGCGTTTTCGTTAAGTGTGTTTAAAAACTTGATGTCTATATAAACTGCTGCTTGTCTCTAAGTAAGTCTTTGTACTCATTTCTCATTATAGAATAGTTAAGTCTCAGTTGAACAGCATTGGGGTTGTTATTAACTTTCACCCGACTGTACGTTCTCAATGCTTGTCTCACCTGACGGCGTTTAACATAGCACTCAGAGTCAAACCATGGGCTGTGCTTGATGTTACCTGTGACAGTTTCTTTACTCATTGTTTGACCAGCCATAAGCAGACCTTCGTTTAGTTTCTTCAGTGCACACTCAAAATTGACATCAATCAATTCAACTGCTTCATGAAAGGTTGAATTGACCTCGTCAGACTGGAGTGCACTGATAAAATCACCTTTTTTTGCTGGGTCCCATGCAAATCTTTTAAATTTGGTACCTTAACCTTTTTGAAACCGTCTCTTGATTCGGACTGGGAAGCATAGTACAAATTCAACAGGCATGTGCTTTGATTCTACCCGTGGGGTTACTTTCAATTCACAGCACAGTGAAACTAAGGATTGGGAGGAAATAAAATAATCAATAACACTTGAACCATTGTGAGCGATATAAGTGAAATCACCGCTTTTATCACCAGGCAGAAAACCATTTAGAATAACCAACTCAAAATTCTGACAGATGGTAATTAAATAAAGACCAAATTCATTAGTGAAGCAATCTTTTGATACACGAGAAAAGCAGTCATCACCGGTGGTATATTCATTTCAAGTCACCTAAATATACGGTAGTTCTTGTGCGTTCAGCCGACCAGTTCTTGCATTTAAATCGCCGAGGATAATCACTGGAAGATCACCTGCTTGTTCAAAAGTATCCATCAGACATTGTTCAAGTAAGGAAACCCCATTATCAATCTCGGTATCAGCATAATAAACACTGTTAGCAGGGGGCAAATAAATTCCAATTAAAAGAACGTCAAGATCTAGAGCTTTAAGGTGGAGAACAATAGTATGGTCATATTCCACTGTAAGTTGTTTGACTAGTTTGGCATATGTCTTTCTTACAAGAAACACAATCCCTCCTGACAAACGTGCAGTAACAGCATCGGTTAATCTAATTCCAGGTGAAAGAAAAACTTCGTAATCCAAAAAAAAGAAAAGAAGAAGAAATGTTCTTGAAAAACGTTTCCGTCAAAACAACAAAATCAAACTGAGATATATAATTATTTACATCGGGGTCATAAATTGACGATACACCCTCAATATTATAAGTCAGAAAGGAGAGACTGTTTTTCTGACAAGTCTTGACACGGGCACGGCCGTTATCCTAGGTGTCTTCAATGTAAGAAGGACACGGGGGCAGCAGGGGAGCACAGTTTTTGTTCGTTATTACGTCCAGGACTACCTCTTGGATGGGCCCTTAAAAATCTTTCTGTGAGCTGTGTCTGTCTGGTTCGTACTCGACTACGAGTACAAGGACCGGAGCCTGAACTGGGCCCTCGGTTTCGCTGACCATAGACACCTGCCACGGAGAGGACCTAGAGTTCTCCACCACCCCGGTACTGTGCCTCTCGCCAGTGCTGAGACCCTCTGTCACTGTACCTGTCACACCCTTGGACTGGTTTTCCACGTCGTGCGGAGGGTTTACCAAGGACACCCTCTGTTTTAAATTGAGTCATGCTGTCATCAAGAACGTCTGGTGAATGTGATGGCAAAGTTTGTAGACCCTCTGATGTAGGATCAGTCACTCCTGCTAGGTGCGGGTCAATGCAAACCTCAGTTGTTGTAGGAATCGACGGATCCCCACTTAGAGAAGAATCAGGACTGCAACCATGGCGGCCTGGGGACGCCTCATGCAGGTGCTTTGGTTTGATTTTGTGTAGGACATGTAACAGTAGTCCTACTCCTGGAGTACTTGTCATCAGCAAGGTGGGGATTCTTGCATGTTGTACATGGGAGGGGGAGAAGAGGACAACCAGGTTTGGGTAGGAACAGACAGCGGACGGGAATAGGTGGTAGTGGAAGGTGGAGGGGATGGGTAGAAGTCAAGGAAGCAGGTGAACGGTTGGAAATGGAAAATGAAGGAGACAGATGGAAGTGGAAGGGAAGCCAGAGTGGAAATGGGTGGAGGTAAGTGGAAGAGAGGGAGGGGGGTGTGACTGGAAGGAGGCAGTTGACGGGTGGAAGAGGAAGGTGGGGGGTGACGGGTGGGCGCGGAAGGTGGGAGGGTGATGATGGGTGGAAGAGACAGGGGTAATGGGATGGGTGGGAGAGAGGAAGGAGGAGGGGGGCGGGTGGAATTGGAAGAGGAAGGGGGACGGGTGGAAGTGGAGGGTGGAGGGGGACGGGGGGGAGGGAAGGGGAAGGGGGACGGGGGAAGTGGAAGGGAAGGGACGGGGGGAAGGGTGGAAGGGGGGGAAGGGGGACGGGTGGAGTGGAGGGTGGAGTGGGACGGGTGGAAGTGTAGGGTGGAGGGTAGCGGGTGGAACTGGAGGGTGGAGGGCTGGGGGCATAGGAAGTAGGATGGCGGACTGAGGGTGACCTATGGCCAGTAGAGGGATGGCCGTGGGGATTTGACTGGGGTGTGGACGTCAGGCGCATCTCTATTCTGAGAACGATGCCCAGACTGTGCCCTCTGTCCAAACTCATGTTGACGCTGGTTCCCTCGGCCTCTGGCTTTTTCTAAAGTGGGGGGGGGATCTCTGTTCTCGGAAGCATAGCCGACCATTTCTGTAGTACGCCGTCTTGCCCTGGTACCGTTGTCGGCGTAGTTCCATTTGCTGACGGATTGTCAAATCCCCAGCCACACGGATACCCAACGTATCGGCCATCTCCCTTCTGCATTTTCTTTCCTGCAGAATGGAAAGTTTGTCACTCCAGTTACGCAGTCGCGCAATGATTGTCCGAGGTCTGCCATCTTGTTGTTTCTGACCTACGCGATGGGCTCGCTCTATATCTTCCAGAGACCAATTCTTGAAGGGGTAGAAGCGAGTCAGAAGTTGAACGACTTTACGAGCGCAGGTCGTATAATCTTCGCGATGGTCCTCATGGACGTTGAAAAATCTGATGTTGTACTGACGTGAAAAAGTTTCAAGTTTATCTTGATGATCATGCAAGTGATCAGACATATCTAAAAGGAATTCCTGCCATTGGAAGAGTTGTGAGAGACGAAGCTCGAAAACGGAACATTTTTGAGACAAACATGAAACTTGATCTTTAAGCTGTCTATTTTCATCTTTCAGAGAATAGTACAAGGACTCAAGAGTACAAGGATAGTTCTCAGAAGTTGACTGGTTGCCACGTAACGGTTGAAAACACTGTCCCACCTGTGCATCTTGAGTGTGTAGAGGTGCTGGGTTGGGTGGAAATCCTGGTCCAGGATTGGACTCAATATCTCCACACAGCAACAGAAACATGACTAAAAAATACACACACATAGACAGACAGCATATATGAAGACCCTGTTTTGGTGGGCAACCATAGATACCTTTAGGGGTATCACTAACCCCCACTGGACAGTTTTACAGTATCTCATGGCAGCCAGCATCAGAAACGAACGGTACAGTTTGGAGAACGACACATTCCCACCTGTTATGTTGAAGTGCAGGTTGTGTGAAGCACAGGTAACACTGGCATGACTGCAGTAATCCTGTGAAGTATCAGCTCCAGTGTCCACACACAGAAAAATGAAGAGCAGGGAAAGCACAACTGTCCGGACAGGGGACACAGGCCACACAGAAGAGAAACAGGTTTACACCTCACGGAAGCCTGTCTCGCTCTTTTTCCCCATAAAGTTTGTATATGTCCAAAACACACCACACGTGGTTCTCCAAGTTAAGTTTGATATTGGCATTGTCTTGAATTAGTAACAACACCCGAAAAGAAAAGAAAACAAAAGACAGAACAAAAGTAACAAGGCGGGCTACATTGGCACAGTTGACTGTACAAAACTCTATACTGCTGTAGTGATTACATCGCACAAGCGGAGCGCTGTCAAAAACACGTCCGTACTCCTCGGTGGCTTGCGTGTGTCTCCTGAGAGAGAGAGAGAGAGAGAGAGAGAGAGAGAGAGAGAGAGAGAGAGAGAGATACAAACAGACAGACAGACAGACAGACAGAGAGAGAGAGAGAGACAGAGACAGAGACAGAGAGACAGAGAGAGAGAGAGATGATAATGATGATGATGATGATGATGATGATGAGTTGACGCAAAACCTATTTCAATGTCCCTAACCGATATATTGCATTAGGCATCGCGTTGGAGATCTCTGCACGCTCGTATGGTTGTTCGTAGCGTTTACTATATTCGCACGTCTGTTTGTGCATGGTTTTGAATGCGCTTAGTGTATAGCCACGCGCTGGACTTTCCGTTTGCATGGTCATCTGACCCACCACCAGATTATCACATTAACGCCCATAATGCATGTCATGAATATCGGCCTAATCGGTCACCCAGCCAACATAGGTGGGGCATGTAGATGACCAGACTCACGTCGGCCTCAAGCAAGCGGTGACCGGCTGATGGTTGGGGAAAATGATTACACGGAGCTGGGGGAGGGGGGAGAGAGAGAGAGAGCAGGGGGACGGGGGCGGGGGGGGGGGGAGGGTGGATGGGATGGAGGTTGCGAAGGGGAGGGAGGGTTGGAATGGAAGGGATGGCGGTGGTTCCATCATCTGTCTGCAGGTCACGGGTGCATGTCTGGAAATATTATTACTTTGGCAATGAGAGAATGTTTTGTTCACAAGGTCGAGTAAAAACACGTAGATTGAGATCGGAAATATCAAGTTACTAGACGTGTATTTATCGCATTTCTTATTGTTATTGTTTCGATGTGTGTACGAGTGAGTGTGTTATGAGTGAGGGAGTGAGTGTGAGTGAGTGAGTGAGTGTGTGTGTGTGTGTGTGTGTGTGTGTGTGTGTGTGTGTGTGTGTGTGTGTGTGTGTGTGTGTAGTGTGTGTGTGCGTGTGCGTGTGTGATTTGATGATGTTTATATTTTGCTTCCAAGTGATAAGTGAATTCGCACATACGCCAAGTCTGTATGTCTCAAAGGACTGGAGAGAGAGAGAGAGAGAGAGAGAGAGAGAGAGAGAGAGAGAGAGAGAGAGAGAGACACGCCCACACACAGACGCAGGCACACACACACACAGGCACACACACACACACACACACACACACACACACACACACACACACAGAGCGAGAGAGACAGACAGAGACAGAGACAGAGAGGGAGAGACAGGAGGAAATAGTGACACAGAGAAACAGACATGCAGGTTTGGGGAACAGTAAACAGCACACACAAAACAAAGTTATATCAAAAACTGGTGGGGAGAAAGGAAGAGGGGTCATCGATGGCTGGGGTGGGAGAGGGGTATGTCATTGCAATGGAAGGTTAGGAGAGGCTAGGGAGAAGGAAAGAGAACGGGACAGACGAAAGGCAGGGGGAAGCATGGGACGTGAGTGGTGGTGGAGGCGGGTTGGGAGAAAGAGGGGGAGAGGGGAGAGCTTCCAACGGTCTCAAGAGTCAGTCCAAAGAAAACGTCGGAAATGGATAGCAGCCTGAACGAGGCTGACCTAAATCTGTCAAGGGCGGCAATTGTTCCCAATCCTTCTCCGATTAAACTTTGTTTTAGAGTGAGAGCAAAATCGTCCGACCGCACGATTCTTCTTGGGTTTCTTCTGCTTCCTTTTGTTTACGCAGCTGATACCCGAGAGTCCCGTGCACTCGTGGGATCGGACTTTACGGCCTGAAAATTCTGTCTGTCCAGCCAGCAGAAAAAGGGTACTTGATTCAGGTCAGGGAAGGTAAGGCGGCGGAACGAGAGGGGTGGGCTCCGCCTCCTATCATACTGTGTCCCAGACACGGTGATTCTCTACTAATTAGTTTCAAAGTGAGGTGACTGCCGGCGAAAATCGAAAGAGACATAAAAGATGATTTACTGTTCCGCCGAACAAAAGAGACAAACATATTATAAAGACAAAACACGACGCGTTTCGACCTGTTTTGTCTTCTCTTCGGGCAAGACAAAAACAACGTTCAAGACGATGAAAACGAAAAACAAACAATCATTTCTCTCCTCAAATTGGGCATGAAATGGATACGGAACCTTGTTCGTCTTTCGTTTTCATTGTTTTGAATGTTATCTGTCTCACCTGAAGAAGACCAAAGAGGTCGAAACGCGTCGCGTTTTGTCTTGTAATTTGTTTGTCTCTTTGGTTATGTAGAATAGTAATTCTTTTAAGAGCGATTCTGTATTCGTTAACTGCCTCTACAGTCATTGGTCAAAGGACTCTAACATAACATAACCTAACACTTTAACCTTTACTCAATATCCTGTGGAGATACCCAAAAGCGCAAACAGCGAAAATCATGAGCCCCAAAGCATGGGTTTAAATGTTTAAAAAGCGAGAATGATAAATGCTGTAAATCCCAAAGGCTCAGTGTTAAAAAAATACGAACATGGTTTTCAAGTACAACATGCCCGTTCTACATAAATTCCATTATACCATCTTATAAAGTCACCGATGCAGAAAGATACCCTTTCGTATCCCGCTCTAACACAAGAGGTTCTGTCTGTCAACAGATTGAATTACAATTGGTTAAAGTGTAATTGTGTTCTTTACATATACTAATTTTCGGGGGGTTTTTTGGGGGTTTTTTTTGTTTGTTTTGTTTTGTTTTGTTTTGTTTTCGACGACGTTGTCCTTGAAGTCTGACGTGAATAAGCATTTGCACGGACGAAAGTCTGGTATGAAAGAAAGTGTTTTTTTTTTCCCGAGTTTGTATGATTATACAGTATGCATTAACCCTTGTACTCAGCACGTTTTAAAATACAATCAGATATACACGAAGAGAACCCTTAAACAAGCGCACTTTTCAATGTTATATTGGGGGGGTTAGACGATTTCAAATTCGCTGCTGAGGGTCACAGTCTGACAATCAGAGACGTTTGAGTTTTCGGATGTACCCATACACTGCAAGCAGGTTATCACTGAAACCGCAGCGTATTGTTCTCTCTCTCTCTCTCTCTCTCTCTCTCTCTCTCTCTCTCTCTCTCTCTCTCTCTCTTGTGTGTGTGTGTGTGTGTGTGTGTGTTGGAGTCGTGCGCTGATGTATGCGTGTATGTGAGTGAGTGTGTGTGTGTGTGTGTGTGTGTGTGTGTGTGTGTGTGTGTGTGTGTGTGTGTGTGTTGGTATTCCAGGTTACTGTTCCACTGTATCCATTATAAAGATTGAAAAAACGTGAAGGGAAGTGTCAACAAAACACAGAATCAAACAAACAAACAAACAAAATACATCGCTTGTCACATATTCTGTGTAAGTGACGCAGTTACACAGCCGATCCGTAGAAGAGAAATGACTGTTTAATTCAGCGTAAGTATTAACAATAAACAGACAGACAGACACAAAGAGAGCATGTGAACGTGACATAACAGTCTCTTTTGAATTTTTCCTTCATTTAGAATTATACTTGAGGCAGCGAAATAGAACTTAAGAATACATACCACACCCCGTACAGGAGAAATCATCATGAATGCACTGAATGGAAGCCAACTGAGAATAAAGCAAAATCTGTATCACACTTTGCATCACAGGCTGCATTCACGATCATGCTGACCACCAACCGTCGTGGCTAAGTGGTTCGTGTCGTGAGCCATTGGCTGGGAGATGGTGGGTTCGATTCCCATGACACATTTATTTGCTGGCTTTTTCTGCTCCAACCGGCTCACATCCAGAGATGAGTTTGCCTATGGACTCAAATGGGAAGACTGGAATCTCGCAGTTGGAATTCATACACTAAGTGAATGTATATATCTGACAGTGTTGCTCAAATTTTCTGACCAACGCAGCAGGTGTCTGTGTCCCTTGGGCCTGATAGGAGCCGGCATATATTATGATTATTATGAGTATAGAGTACAGCCCTATCACGCGGTCTCATACCAGAATAGAAATCCGTAGCGTCATCTTCATCATCCCTACATTCTAAATGTTGTGGTCTTCATGCACCTGCTCTCATGGTGACCTCAATCTAATTTCCTCTCCACGTCTAATGCCTTGCTGAGGTTCTGTCACGATCACGGGTGTTGGCAAACTCATGGGGACTGCCGTTGAACAGACGTGATGACTCGCTACGGATTGAGAGCTCTCCTACGCTGGCTCTGCTACGAAGGGATTACTGTCGTCAGTAGGATGCTTAGTAGGTGGTGTCCTGCTTATTTCAGGTCACAACAAGCACCACCGAACATAACTGAATTGACTCGGCAGCAGCGCAGCGTCTCCTCTCTGCTGGGTTGCCTCATGACGACTTTACTTCGACTGCTCCCAGCGGATTTACGGTGCAGGGCTGTGGCAGGACCAGTCAGGATGTGGCTGTGGGAGGGGAGCTTGGATGAGTGGCATGGGTGCAATGCTCCTGAAGTGGCATGAAAGATAACGCGGTCAAAAATTATACGGAACATTAAAAGTTTGGGTTCATGCCGAGAAAAACTGAACAGAGATCAAAACAATGGCCATGGCTGTCATGGTATTGCAGCAGTCCGTAGGCCCTAGCACAAACTGAACAGGAAAAAAAATATCAGAATAATAGTTTCTCCCTGACGACCTTGACCAAATAACTCACTTGATCATTGTGCACGTGGCAAATGCTGCTCAGGAACACGAAGTGAAGTTCCACCATGATTTCCTTGATCAGCAGAAATGCCGGAGGAAAGTAATAGGGCTCTGTCATTCTTTTTGAGCGCGTGCAACTGTGCAGTCAACTGATTTTTACATGTAAAAAAAAATGTTAATTTTTTTTCGTTTCTTTGAAAAAAAACCATCACTATATTGTACATAAAACGATGTTCCAATAACTTTTTAAATACCAGTTCAACATCGATTAAGTAAATGATTTCAATCAGTGCTGGCTGGGTCAGTTAGTGCAACAACACTCGGCGTTTTCTGAAACATCTAAAAAGTCCCGGAGACAAATTTCTGTAAGTCACTAATAGCATCGATTTTTCTTTGGGGATGCAGATATCAGACTGCGGATAGCAGATCTCGAGCAAACAGCTGAGTCGTTCTGGAGCAAATGCTTCAGATGGCTTACTTGGCATCTAAAGTATACAAAATAATGACGTCAGGCAGCAATTCACCACAGGCGCTGGTACTCAAGAACTACTCATCGCAATCCAACTTCAGTTTTCCTGGTCTGTGCTTGTATCTGGCCGTTCCGCTATCTTCGACATGTAAAATTGATGAGTAGCTTTGCAGAAGAAATTGTGGACTGAGCATGTAAAAGATAGGAGACTGCCCATCAGTTTACAGGTGAAGATGCTCTCTCTCTCTCTCTCTCTCTCTCTCTCTCTCTCTCTCTCTCTCTCTCCTCTCTCTCTGTGTCTTTGTGTGTGTGTGTGTGTGTGTGTGTGTGTGTGTGTGTGTGCGCGCGCGCGCGTGCGCGCGCTGTGTTTCAGTGTGGGTGTGTGGGTAATAGTTTGTGCGAGTGGGATTACGTACATTTAATTGTCTGTTTGTCTGCGTTCATGCATATACGTCTCTACTCTTATCTGTTCTCTAACAGCAGTTGCACAGCCGGATCAACAAACGGAGCAGTACAAGAACATCTGTGTGTGTGTGTGGGGGGGGGGGGGGGGGGGGGGCAGCTCCACACAGGCAAACATTGAAAGGTTGAAACGTTGCATCTGATTGATGCTGCTCACTGGGGGTGTGGGAGTGGGAGTGGAGATGGAGGGGGAAGGGAGAGGCACTTGGTCAAGTGACCTCCGCCACGGGCGCCCGACCTGGCGTGGGAACTGAGCACGCTTACAAGGACCATTGCGCCGAATGCCCCTCAAGGGCCTTTGACAGGAAACAAATTATTCCCCTTGCCTGGGGTCCCTCCCGCTGGCGAGAGGTCATGTGATTCACGATATTTGTCTGACCCGCTGTGACCCCCAGATGACAGTGACCCGCTGTGACCCCCAGATGACAGTGACACGTGTAAATGGGCTCCTGTCTTAACTTTGACCAGATGTTTTTCCCAGCGTCAGGTCTTAGGGAGGATGGTCAACTGTTGTTGTGTTGTGTACTGTCCAAACCGTTAGCTATGCAATGTAACTGTGTCCGATATCAGTGTTCGTTGCTATCAGGGCTGGCTGTTTTTTATTATGTGTGGAGGTGAATGTGCTGTACATGTGAACCGCGCGCTGGTGTGTGTGTGTGTGTGTGTGTGTGTGTGTGTGTGTGTGTGTGTGTGTGTGTGTGTGAGAGAGAGAGAGAGAGAGAGAGAGAGAGAGATTATTGTTGGGGAATGGTTCTTTACAAAATGGCATACTTATGATTGAACAATGTAATTGTAGTTATCATGATGATAGCAATAATAATTACTATTACAAATGTAATAGCAGCAAACAATAACAATAACGATAACGGCGGTGAGATTGATAATCAAAAATGACGAAAATAATACCTGCATGGATTATTATTGTTATTATGATTATCATTATCATTATATTGACAATCATCATGATAATGATGGGAAAGGATTGAATGAGTAAAATTAAGAGCAAATTACATGAAAATGACTATGAAATAAAACACAATTTGAAAAAAAAAAAGCTTTGTGTGAGTTTGGCAGGAACGCCAAAGCTTGCCCGAGCAAAAATGCTTTTCATGGCCACATTTTGTCAAAAGAGAGGTAGGTACCTCGCCCGTTGACGATCAGCGTTCATTCTTGTCATTACTGAACAATCTAACACAATAACATGTCTACAGGTCTTAAAATAATCAGGTAATGGTATTGGTGTAACTGGACAAATACCACAAATGAATCGAAAACAAAAAAAATCCTCACACACTAAAAAAAAAAAAAAAAAAAAAAAAAAACCCAAGCACAAATCCCGCCGTCTTGTTTTTCCTGTACGAACCGAGATACTCTCAGAGAACCACTGCAGAACGCTTGGAACTCTCGCAGCAATCATGTCGTTGCCCGAAGCAGAGCGCTGATTTTGCCGCAGAACGCTCTGGTTGTGCAACCCACAGCTGCTTCAATACAGGCTTCGATCTGGAAACTTGCTGCCTTGAGCAGCCTTAGGCCAGTAGGATGCAAGTCTCAACCAAGAAGCTGAGGAGACAGGAACAGTGTCTTCGTCTTTTTTCTAGCAGGTGTGTAATGTGCATGTTCAAGACATTTACCGCATCCTGTTGGTCTGATTGGTTCTGTGTCTGTTTCCTATACACGGGCTGGCTGGCAGTTCACCACGCATCACAGTTGACGGTGCCGAATGTTCCGGTTTGAAGCACACACACACACACACACACACACACACACACACACACGTGGTGATTCACCTGCGGGCAAAGCTACGTTCAGGCAGTGGGCTGACTGCACTGATGTGTGGGCAGTAAGACGCCGACATGTATAGTTACCTGAGAGGGCAGTCTAGCCCACTGAACAATTCTCTCGCCCGGAGTAGATTCGTTACGTGCGCGAGCGAACGTGCCTCCGACAAAGGTGTGTCGCTGAACTCCTTCTCATTCTTTGGTGCCACTGATAGTCTGCTCTGTCTTCCGTCTTCTCAAACCATCTTTTACCATGTTCATTACAACGTTCGGGGAAGGAAGAAGACAGACGAGGAGGAGGAGGAGGAGAGAGGGAAGGAAGAACTAGCAAAGTTACATCCCGGTAAATCAAGCGCGCAATATGTCTACTATTTCCATTTTCTCGGTTCAGATTCCAGTGACCACACTATCCTTTGCAGATAAGAACGGTTTAAGTCAAGTCAAGGCCATGATGTTCCCGTTTCTGCTCATCGATTGGTTTTAAATTGGACACTGTTGCCTTCCCTTAAGC
>JADBJO010001399.1:254512-257012 GCA_016801955.1 Conus betulinus | reverse complement strand
CCCATTTATATTCTTCAACACAGATGTAATCTTGCCGAGAAGCGAGTATCATCTATTAAAACATTAGATGCTAATGATCAATGGAGAATACTGCTGAAGTGTAATGAATATGAATATGTTGTATGGAATTTATGATGCTCTCAATGTGCGGCTGGAAGTGTTACATTGAAAGCACGCGCTGAAATGGATATGGATATGTTGTGCCTAATTCATGATGTACTATATATGCAGTTGGAAGGGTTGCAATGAAATCACACGTTTTTGTGTTTTAGGTCAAGCGTTAAGAACACCGGTTTTAGTGTGTTGAAAGGAGGAGTACCGGGCATCATAATAATAAAATTCATCACAACTCTTTTTAAAGAATAAGAAACTGTTTAAGAAAATTAAATAAAGGAAAGTGATTGACAAAAGGATCTCTGTTATTACATAGCAAGTGAATGAAGGCAAAACCATCATCATTCTGTAACCTGTTCGGATTCAATGAAAATGAAGTGAACTGTATGAGAGGGACGTGGGGAGGATATCTTTCCAAAATAATGTGAAGCGTGGATGACTTTCGAAAAAATATGGTGACCTATATATTCTTCATTACGGAAACGGACTGAGGATTACAGGCAAATCTGAAGCTAAGGGGCCTCCTACTCAAACCGTTTACGTAACTTCTCTCTGAAAGAAAGCCTCTATCCATCAAACATTGATGCTTTAATTGCTCGCATGTGCCCAGTGACCTGTTTATTTGGCATTCACGCTGTTTTCAAAGTAGATTCCTTCACTGACACAAAATTAGTACTCTGGTATGCTGAGTGCTACTTTATATTCATACTCCTTTTGTGCTTTCTTTTGATTATATTATTGAGCTGTTGATCATTGGTTGGAAAGTTTCTCTGGTCAGTGGTTTGTTGATTAAAAATTGGCCTGAGATAACATTATGACATATAACAAGGCTTTGTGTCCACATGAAAGAATCATTATATAAAGCAGAAGTGGCTGTCTGATCTGCATTAGTGTAAATGTTCCCCGAAGAAACTGCAAGTACTTGATTTTGCATCGGGTTCTTAATCCGTTTTGGTCACGGTAGTGTCATTGTTTGTCACGGTAGTGTAATTCCATAGCATATAGCTGAATGTAAGTGTATGGTGCAAAAATGTGTTTGAGCTGTGACATTTCATTGGTTTTGAATTTGTCCATTCATTCCTTTGGTTTAAGTTTGTTGTGTTTTGTACTTATCAGTGTCTTTGTTTTAAAACATGGGCACAGTGGGGGTGGTGCTTTCGGCTCTGGAGACCGTGGCACTGGTCAGAATAGAGTCATTACCTGATCATTGATCTACCTAGTTATGATCCGTTTTGTGATTTTGCTCGATCATTGTTTTTTCTTCCTTTGTCACCAATTTCTGGATTTTTTTTCTCCTGGCTTGCTTTTTTCACGATGGAATTTCCTTGAGAGGTTTCTGATCATTTCCTTTTTTCCAAACATGCTACTATTTCCATATTCCCCTTTCTCTACCGTTTAAGTCATGCATACCGGAAAACAACACAATGCGCTGGTAGATACATCGAGTGGCGTGCACATATCTGTACTGAGTTGAGAGAGAGAGAGAGAGAGAGAGAGAGAGAGAGAGAGAGAGAGAGAGCCTAGACTGACACACACAGGTAGTCTACACTTGTTTGCTGATGATGAAGACAATATAAGTATGTTTGAGGGATTCCTTGTGTATGCAGAATCAGGCATCTTTGTTAGTCATCAAACCTCTTTGTTACTGACTATGTTTGAGTGCCCATTTATTAACTGCTAGGGTTGGTTTTTGATTTGCTACCTGCGTAGTCATTTGCTTCATGTTCCAGAGTACAATACGCAGAATTGTCTGTAAGCTTCAGAAATCCCACTGTTTTTCTGCTTCGTTTGTGTGTTTTTTTTCCGGAGATATGCTGTCAGTGTCTATACATAAGGATGGAGAGCACCTTCGGATTAGCAGTGTCCGTAAGTGAACGTTGAGAGGAAAATGGAAAGAGAGGTCACCGCGAGAGCAGAGCATATATGGCACAGACCTGGCGACTTTCAGGATGGTTGATGACGATGAGGGTGATGAAGATGATGTTGTTGATTTCCGCTGTGGTTTGAGCTAACACGACGTTCCCTTTTACGTTAGTTTGCCCTGTTTCGTGTTAAGTATCGGTCGTTATTTTTGGTAGATATATTGGTGAGGAGAGAAAATGGGTATACAGACATCTGGGGTTTTTTTTCGGAATGTGTATGAGGGGATGGATAGGGGAGAGAGGAGGGGAGGTGCGGATGACAGGCTTCATGGATTGCTGTTTCAATAACAAGAATGAAATGATTATGTGTTCAGACCGGCAATTTGTATTCATTCCCTCAGAAAGACAGCAATCGCACTTTTTTAACGGCTGTCTGCAATGTATTCACAGAGAACGATCGCGGGGGGGGGGGGGGGGGGGGGGGGGGGGGGGGGATGGTTAGAGAGCATGGGATGATTGAGCAT
>JADBJO010001399.1:247012-249512 GCA_016801955.1 Conus betulinus | reverse complement strand
AAAAAAGGTGTCATTGAAATACTAAGATCACTTAGAAAACTAGACTCAATAGTTGTTCACTATTCTGGAAAATATTCGATTCACAAATTGAGCCCGTACTCACTTATGCAGGAGAAGTTTGGGGCATTAACGAAAATAAGCAAATGGAGAAGGTTCATACTTATGCCATGAAACGTCTCTTAAATATACCTCTTCATTCCTCAAATAACATGTGCTATGGTGAAACAGGAAGATATCCACTATACATTCGCACTACAATTAAATGCATAAGATATTGGCTAAAACTCCTCAACTTCCATTGTCAAGATTGAATAGACAGGCATATGAAATGTCCCTAGAACAATGCCAACTAGGTAAATGCAATTGGGCGTACAATATTAAATCTGTATTAAGTTATGGTATGGTTTTGGTGTGGTTGGTTTAATCAAGGAGTAGGTAATGTAAATCAGTTTATGTCTGAATTCAAAGATCGAGTATTGTGTTGTTTTAAACAAAACTGGCATTCTCATTTAGAAGAAAATGACAAATATAGATGGTATTTTTCTTTCAAAGATATCTTTCAACCTGAAAAATATGTTAATTCTTTAACTAACAAATGGCAAAGATCTATATTTGCTCGCTTTAGATTGCGATCCCTGGGCTGTATGCTAACAAAGGCTGGTTCGAAACCGAACCACATATACAAACTGTATGTCCCATGTGCTTAATTAATACAGAAGATGAAATACACTTCCTATTCGACTGCCCAGCATATAATAATGACATCAGAACTGACTGCAATTTATTCAAGCTACCATGTGCAAATTCACAAAACATACGTCAATTAATATCGTCTCTGATGATGAACATATAATTTGTTCCCTTGCTAACTATTTAGTTCGTGCTTTTAATTTCCGTCAAAAATCTATTACTGGTTGATTGCAAAAAACTTCTTCATGCTATATATATTTTTGGATATGAATGTGAAGGTACTCATGTATGTATTAGATGGTCGTTGTCGTGTTATAAATTTGAGATGTTTGTCCTGTTTTTTTCATGAACAAATATTATTATTACTTTAGTTAAATCAACAATATTTGACATCTTTGCTGCCATTTTAGTAGTATAATCATTGTGCTTAATATTTCTATGCCCTCTTTCCCATGACTGTTGTTCGTTTTTGATTTGTACCCCCTTGACAGAAGGGCATTTGCCATTGTCAATAAGATGTGTCCGTGTCCGCCTTGATATCACCTCTTTCCCGGCGGAAGGAGTCATTTTTGCTAAGTCGAAGAGTCTACCCCCGAAGGGGCGCCACCTGGTCCGTCCAACGACAGCCTTCATGAATTTGCCAATACCGGTGACGCTGACAGAATCAAACCAAGGCCACAGACATGGAGAGGGCATCAAAGCTGAGGTCACCACGTGGGGCCACAGAAATTGAGACATTTTTCTTGACGCTGATCGAAGAAAATGAGGATGATGAAGATGATGCTACGGATTTCCTGTCCGGTCTGAAACCGTATCACAAGGTTGTACTATACGCTTACTTTCAAAATATATCCCGGCGTCAACCAGGCCCAAGATATACAGACACCTGCAGTGTTGGTCAGGAAAGTTGAGTGGATGAAAGTCGACCGTGTGGGCCCAGTCTTCCTAGTTGAGCCCGTAGCAAACTCAACTCTGGTACCGTGTAAGAGCCGGTCGTGGCAGAAAAATCCTACGTGGCTCTGATGGGAATCGAACGCACGACCTCCCAGCCAGGAGTCCGCGATGCTAATGACTTCACTATGATGGCTGGTTAATTGTTTTACTTACTGTTTCTTTGCCGTGGAAAAAATAGGACTCTTTTGCCTTCGGAACGGGGTAGATGAGGCCGTGGCTGTTTGGTTTTTTTACTTGCTTTTTTTTCCCCTGTTACTTCAAATTTGATTAAAAAAAAATATATATATATATATATATGGACCAGTCGGGAGCTGGAGGCAAAGTAAAGGAGTTCTTAATTGACTTTCTGTTGGAAGTTTCTCATGTTTTCAAATGATTTCCCTGTGTTAACTTTCCTCATAGTGATTTCTCTCAGGAGGGAGAATAAGGGATACTGGAGAAAATCACCCTAAATGTTTTCTTTTCCACTGGGAAGCGTGCCACTTCCACAAGGTGTGTGTGCACCTTGCGGTTTAGGCAATCTCTCTCTCTCTCTCTCTCTCTCTCTCTCTCTCTCTCTCTCTCTCTCTCTCTCTCTCTCTCTATTTTTAAAGACTTTCGGAATTACGTCATCTATGGCCAAGAAGCGTGTGTGTGTGTGTGGTGGTGGTGTGCTCGGGAGGGAGGGGGGCGAGGGGGAGGAGGGCACGTGCGCGCGCGTGTGCGTGTGCGTGTGTTTTATCTGTCTGTCTGTCTGTCCGTGTGTCTGTCTGTCTGTCTGTGCCTGTGTCTGTGTCTGTGTATCTGTGTGTATTGTAATGTTGTATGTACATTCTAATGTGAGGGCTGTGTCTTGACCTCTCCGGGAAGTCGGGCT
>JADBJO010001399.1:239512-242012 GCA_016801955.1 Conus betulinus | reverse complement strand
GCAGGCGATGTGAATGGTTTTCTTTTTTTTTCTGGATGGACCACGAGGGTCCCCATGTGTGCTATTGCAGGATTTGATGGTTATAATCCTATGCCCTGATATTTTCATTCCCTTTCTCTCGCACCTCCACCCTCTTATTTCCTTTTTGAGTCTTTGTCAGATCTAAGTTATTACTGTAATGACGGAGGAACTGGCAGCCTGCACTTGTTTCCCTCGCACCACTAAATTGTTCAGCATATTACACACCAAAAAACGTTTACCTGTCTAGCCGGCAGCTTGAGGGAATCTGGCTTCCAGACCCAAGTTCTCACCATAGAAATTGGAGCGAGGGGGTTAATAGACTCATCAGTTTATGATCTCATGAAAGAGCTCGGTAATTCTTGAAAGAAGAGGACCAGAAACCTCATGGCAATGTCAGAGGCTGCTGAAAAGAGTTCCAGCTGGATCTGGTTGAGGAGGAACAAAACTAAACTTCCTAAGGCGTCCCAACTCAGAACAGGTGTCCATTAGCCATGTGGGTATGATATCCATATAAAAAGGCACGTCTTGAGATGCCCTCCCGTTGTATATGGGTTCGAATCCCAGCAGTACCAGGAGGAAAAAAAAGTTGTTGGCAGAACGACATCTGAGTCACGACCTGGATGGGTCCCGACTTCTTTAGAGTATAGCTGGTTTCTTCTCTGAAGACATACTGTCAAGTTCTGCCTAGGGTCTCTCTCTCTCTCTCTCTCTCTCTCTCTCTCTCTCTCTCTCTCTATCTCTCTCTCTATATCTCTCTATATATATCTCTGTGTGTCTGTGTGTATATATATATGTGTGTGTGTGTGTGTGTGTGTGTGTGTGTGTGTGTGTGTGTGCGCGTGTGTGTGTGTGACAACAGATGAATAGTAGTGGGATACAATTGCAGGCTAACAATTTCTCCGTCTCTGAAATAATGTCATCCTAAGAAATCAAAAAAAAAGAAAGGGGGTGGGGTGAAAGGCACGAGAAGTGAAGCAGAAGACATCAGGATATGAATATGAAATCCCTCACAGGCACCATGCGGGAACCATAATGGCCTGCCTTAAAAACTGAACTCTATGCATCGCTTGTCCAGAGGCCTGTCGGTCGCTGATTCAGGGAGACAAGGCTGATTGTGTCGGTCCCATGGCATCAAAAGGAAATATGCTTCTTAAAATTCTGTGGTGGTACCACCATCAAGCGTTTAAAAAACGTAATCCAATGGCATCCCCATTGCAGCCAGCGAAACAAAGTCAAATGATGAGAAAACACTAAAAGAAAGTAAGTTGCGATGTAATATAACATAGATAGATAGATAGATAGATAGATAGATAGATAGATAGATAGATAGATAGATAGATAGATGATGGATGGATACATAGACAGACAGACAGACAGCACGCACGCACGCACGCACGCACGCACGCACGCACGCACGCACACACACACACACACACACACACACACACACACACACACGCGCACACGAGTAAACTCCTTCATAAATATACAGACAATAAAACTGCACATAGCGTTTTGTAAAACCTTGACAAGAAGGAAGGAATGAAGGAAGCAAAATAAATGAAGGTAAACAGGGAGAAGAAAAAAATGAAGGATGGAAGAATGGAAAGGGAGAAAGTAGTATGAAAGATTGGGGGACAGAAAAAAAAAAACAGAAAAAAAAGGAAGGAAATAAGACAGAAACGGAAGAAGGATGAAAAAGGACAGACAGAAAGAAAAGACAAAGTAAAAAGGAAGTACGGAAAGAAGGTAGTGTAGGAAGAACGGAAAGTAGGTTGGAAGAAAGGAAGGAAGAATGTAAGGAAGAAAGAGAACAAAAAGATGTAAGCGGGAGAGAAATAAAAAAAAAAGGGATGAAAGAAAAAGGAAGAAAGAAGAAAGAAAGGAAGAAAGAGAGAGTGAAAGGAAGGACAGAAGAAAAAAAAGGGACGAAAAGAATACATGGTGAAAGAAAGAAAGTCACGATGACAGACCAATACATATGCAGCCAGACAGACAGGCAGACGGACAGATATGACCTGTCAGACAGACAGACAAACACACAGAAGTCAGGAGAGAGAGGGGAAAAAAATAAAACCAACAGCAGAAGAAGGAGTACAAAAAAGCGAAAGCTAGGACAAAGGAAAGTAAGAAGAAAAAGAAACCGAAAAAGAATGAACCTTACGAAGTTTTAATTATGTCTATGCTGCAACTGTGACCGACATTTTTCAACCTAAACTTGCGCTGGATGCCAAAGTGCTGCATAACTTACATGCGTTGGTTTTGGGGTTTTTAGTTTTCATTTTTTTATCTTAATGTGCTGTGATATATATACTTTGTTTCTTTTGTACTTAATATTTATGTTTCTGTAATACGTTCCATGTTTCTCATATAATTCATGTGGATGTCCCGTGATTAAACGTGCGACGTGTTTTTGTTGTACTTACTGTTAACGTGCTTTGATATGTACAGTGTATGTTCTTTGTTGTGCTTAGTATTG
>JADBJO010001399.1:219512-232012 GCA_016801955.1 Conus betulinus | reverse complement strand
TCCTTACCTGTTGACGTAACAGCAGGTTTACAAAATACCATGGTGAGGGAACAACGAGGGATTCGAAAATGCGTTGAAACATGTGTACAAGCGAAATCAAAAGCAGTAATACAGCTCAGAAATGCCTTTTGCCCAATTTCTTTGAGAAATCACCAACATTCCAAGGCACACAAAATGCCGAAGAGAGGGACTATCGACATTATTAGCAACAGTGTTTTTACATGGTGGATATCATCAGTGTTATTATTTACAGTTTCATCTGTATTGTCTCATACCGCGCTTTAACATTGTTTGCGTCGTTGCTATTCTCTATTCTCAGGAACCAGCGAACTCATTTGACCAAATGTACCCTCTGTCATGGTCTGCTGCTGTTCTTCTCCAGTGGCGAGTACTTATTGCCCAAATCTGTTTAAAGGAAGGGAAAAAACAACACTTTCACGCTCTTTGGAGAACAACTAAAATTACAAAAATGGAAATGAGGTTGATGGTTCGACGATGATTGCTAAAACAATGTTAATAATGCTCATCATCATACATCATCGTCTTCATCATTATCATCATCATCATCATCATCATCATCATCATCATCATCATCGCCGTCGTCGTCAGCGTCATCATCGTCGTCGTTGTCGTCGTCATCATTGTCGTCGTCGTCGTCGTCGTCATCTCATCGTCATGGTAATAATGATAATGATAATAATAATAATAAACATATAATGATAATGATATAACATCGCTTCCTGAAGCACATAATAACAATGATAATAAGATAACATATAGTGATAGTATATCATCGCTGCCTGATGCATATAATACCAATTTTAATAATAATGATAATGATAAAATAATAATAATGATAATAATAATAACAACAATAATAATAATAATGATGATGATGATGATGATGATGATGATGATGATAACAATGATAGCAATGATAATGACACTATGACCATACAATGATAAAACCACCACAGTCGTAATAGTAATTGTTATCAAAATAACAGTAATGACAGACGAAGAAATGGAACGAGAAGAATAAGAGGCATGTACAACAATAATATGGTTATGGTAGCAAAAGCAATAATAGTCATCACCATCATCATTATCATCATAATAATGATAAAAACAATAACAACAACAGCTACGATAACAACAACAACATTATAATAATACTCGTAATGATAATAATAATAAATAATGATTAATGATAATACTAGTAATAATGATAATAATAATAAGAAGAAGAAGAATGATGATGATGATGATGATGATGATGATGATGATGATGATGATGATGACAAGAAGAAGAAGAAGAAGAAGTAGAACGAGAACGATAATAATCATACTGAAGATAATGATGATGATAACAATAATAACAATATAACAATCATATAACATCAACAACAATAATAATCATCATCATCATAATGAAGAAAGAAGAAGAAGAAGACAAATGGGACAGACACACCGGGTTTGGGTCCAGATTTAGATTCCATATTGCCCACAGCAAATGAGGTCACTGAAGAAAAAGACCTCCAGGACAAAGTATGTCGTCACACCGGCCAGGCACGTGTGAACACAGATGACTCGTAATGTCAACGCTAATTTGAATCTTGCCCTCTGAGCCAGGAAACTGATAAAAACTGAGACACAATTTTCACATGCAGCTCCAAAATTTGGTGCTGCCTGAAACATTGCACAACAATCCTTATCTATCTATTTATTTATCTATTTATATATTTTCATCATTATCATTATCGTCACCATCATCATTATTATCATTATTATTACTCTTGTTATTATTATATTATTATTATTATTATTATTATTATTATTATTACAAGTGAGTGATAGATTGACAGAAATGTACATACACACTGCACAGTACTACTACATACATGCATACATGCATACATGCATACATACATACATACATACATACATACATACACACACATACATACATACACACACACACATACGTACACACGTACATACATACATACGTACGTACGTACATACATACATACATACATACATACATACATACATACATACATACATACATACATTCATGCCCGCATACATATGCACGTACATGCATAGGTACATGCATGCATGCATGCATACATACATACATACATACATACATACATACATACATACATACATACATACATACATACATACATACATGCATACATACATACATGCATACATACATACATACATACATGATAGACAGAGTTGTGAATAAGAAACAGAGAGAGAGAGAGAGAGAGAGAGAGAGAGAGAGAGAGAGAGAGAGAGAGAGAGAGGGGGGGGGGAGAGAGGGGGGGGGGAAGAGATGGATAGTTAAACAGCTAACCAGCAAATTCATGCTTGTCTGTCCTCGTAAATAACCAGATTTCTTTTTTTCTCTTCATATTAGTTCCTCTCTCGATCTGAGCCTGTCATTGTCGCCAAAATGTGACTCATTTTTCAAGTTTTATGAAGGGAGAAAGGAGAATGAGCCGACAGCAAAACGGCGTATATCTTTTTCCCCTCCAGGTCTCAGACCAGAGGAAGAGACATCAGTCAATATGGGGTCAGCGAATGGAACGTGCGTGAGTCCGTCTTGTTAACGTCAGCCGAATATCGAGCTGGCCTGCAATAAATCATGGCAATACATAGAACAAAAAAAACATAGCTTTTTTTCTTTTTTACTCCTCCTGTAGGACACCTGGTTAGTTCCGATGGCAGGGCCCAGAGTGTGTTTGCTTTTACTTTATAAGTTTGTAAGTTCGGATCTCTTTGTATGCTCTCAAAGTTTGTTTGTAAATGAGGCAGCTTACGAACACGGTTAAAAACTGAAATTTTAGCGCCATAGATATCTAATTTTAAGAATATCGATGACCCTTTCTAGTCTCCCTCCTCCACCACCCACCCCCCCGTCCGTCCTGCCCCCCCCCCCCCCCCCCCCCCCTCCCCTCTGGCATTCTTCTCCCTTGTCCACTCTCTCCCGTTAATTTCCTCTCCCTTGTTTATTCTCTGCCTGCCTCGTCCTTCCTCTTCCCGTAACAGAAATCATGTCTTCCCGTAGTCACGATATTCGTGCACGCGCTCTGTGTGTGTGTGTGTGTGTGTGTGTGTGTGTGTGTGTGTGTGTGTGTGTGTGTGTGTGTGTGTGTGTGTGTGTGTGTGTGTGTGCGTGAGTGAGTGCGTGCGTGCGTGCGTGTGTGTGTGTGTGTGTGTGTGTGTGTGTGTGTGTGTGTGTGTGTGTATGCGCGCGTGTGCGTGTGTGTGTGTGTATGCGCGCGCGCGCGTGTGTGTGTGTGTGTGTGTGTGTGTGTGTGTGTGTGTGTGTGTGTGTGTGTGTGTTCCGGACACATATCCAGTTCTAAAGTCTCTTCAGGAAACATCAACCTTATTCATTTTCTAACAGTAAAATTCTAAAAAATGATTTCTTAGTCAATATTGGTGATTAGTCACTGTTTTTCACTGTTGACAGATCTTATTTCAGAAATTACAATTTGGACACTGTTTTAGTCACTGTTGACAATAGTTTGTGTTGGGAGATTTAGGAAGAAGCTACGCCTAGAATGTACGGGATTTATTACATAACTTATTGTTCGTAAGTCATTTACATTGCAGTTAATGCTGACTATTCAGAACATCTGTTGAAATTTGTTTAAGTTTCTGTATATCTAACTATGGTGAGAAAAAAAAACAGATTATTGTCATCAACAACAAAAACAGAAACAACAGATCAACAAACAAAAGCGATCACACACACACACACACACACACACACACACACACACACACACACACACACACACACACACACACACACACACACACACACACACACACACACACACACACACACACACGGCGCCATGCACTCACAGAAAAAGAAAATGAAAACAATAATATGATGAGGAGTAAGAACTCCTCACACCCACCCACCCACAAAAAAGAATCTCGAAAGACATCACAGACAAAGGGTACTGAAAGATATGACAGAAGAAAAATCAAAAAAGAAACAAACAAAAGCAGCGGCACTGGTCATTGCATCCCCCCATACATTGCAGCCAGATGACAGGAAGGTGACAGGCAACAAATGAAATAGGAGAGAGGGGCATGCGATATGGAGAAGAGTGGTAGTTTGTCACAAAGGAAAGTTCACAGAGCTTTTTTTTCTTTAATTAAGCTTTCTTTGTTGTGAAAATAGAAAGTATGAACAGTGAAATGTTGAAAAACACAAACTCAGAGACAGACAGACAGACATGCAGAGACAGAGACAGACAGACAGACAGACAGACAACTGACAAAGAGATCACGTCGTCAAAAGAAGCGCGGTGGGCCTCAGAGGAGACCAAAACTCTCCAGAAAACAATGCGCACAGTATAACCACTCCTCCGCAACATGTGGCCAATCCTACCGTCATCGACTCTCGTAATTAGAGGACGGGAAAGAGTAGGGTTGGACTACATGAACAGCACACATCTATTATCCGTTCTCTACCATGAAATAAGACAGTCGTAGGAACTGGTTCTCCAAGAGGATGATTCTTGATAAAGCTGCACTAATAATAGAAATGTTTTGTTTAATTGTTTGTTGTTTTTTTCCCCTGCACATGGGAGGTAAGAATGTTTATATAATGCTTGATGAAAATCAGAATTACCGTCACTCGACACGAAGGTAGCAGCGAAAGTATGAAAAAAACGTATTTTTACATTTGTATTTTAACATTAAGATATAACGAAAGATGCAGAGACAGGCAGACAGACCGAGTGGTGAAAAGAAAATGGTTTGTATTAATAGATCATAATTATACCAAGAAACTTGATAGTATCCATTGTTGTTGTCTCGTTCGTCATTTCTTCAGATGGATTCCCCTGTCTCCTCGACAAAGGTGGCAGTACGTCGCAGGTCCTCCAGTCCTCCGTAGAGCTTCTGGGCCACTGGTATTGTGTCGTCGGGCCAGGTTTTCTCTCGAAGCGCTTGTGGAGCGGGCAGGACTGCAGCAGATGTTCTGTTGTCTGGCTGCCTGTTCCGCAAGGGCACTGCTGCTGCTGATGCGGAGTTTAGTGAAATAGGTGGTGTTTCAGGCGGTTGTGGCCTGTCCTGAGCCTGAAAATGACTACCTGCTCTCGACGAGTCAGCAGGTAGTACGGGTCTGCTCTGTTGTGGCGTGGATGCTGCTGCTTCCACTTGTTCTGCAGTTTGGCCTTAATGATGGTCCTGGATTCAGGGTAGCTGGTAGATCTGCCCATCTGCTCCTTCGTAGTGCCCTCCTTTGCCAGGGAGTTAGCAGTCTCATTGCCAAGCATGTTGCAGTGGGAGGGAATCCACTGCAGGGTGACTGTGTGACTTGTGCAGAGGGGGCGAGAGATGAGGACAGATCGTTGAGCTCTGGATCTCTGTTAGACGGCCGTGGAGCTTCGTGTGCAGCGGAGTCGGCGTTGGCCACACGGTTTCTCTCAGTCCCTTGAGAAGGGGACACGTCTGTAGGACGTGTTCTGGTGTTTGGTCTTCAAGACCACAGGAGCAGGAGGGGGAAGGCGCCAGCTTCAGCTTCCTATGCAGGTGGCCATTGAGTCGGCAGTGGCAGTTTCTGAGTCTCATAATGACCACCTGCTCCTGTCTCTCCAGAAGATGGAAGGCATCCCTTGTGGGTTGTGGTCGCATCAGAGCCTTCACAAGGGTCTTCTTCTCTGCGAAGCTGACGCTGTTGTCTGGTGTCTCTCTCTGGCTCCGGTTTTGGCGAGCTGATCGGCTGCTGCCTCGTTCCCTGGGACTCCGCAGTGGGCAGGTACCCATTGCAGGACTACTCGTCTACTTTTGGCGAGTTCCTGGAGTTTCTCCATTAGACGAGGAAGTTTGTCTCCTGCAAGGGCCTCCAGGACGGACAGCGCGTCAGAGAGGAAGACAACTTGGGTGCAGTCGCTCTGTGATTCATGAATCATGGAGGCTGCCTGCATGAGGGCCTGAACTTCTGCAGCATAATTGGAGCAGTGTTTCCCAGTTGGTATCCCTGCTGTGGTGGTGTGTCCCTCAGGTGACTTGATAAAACGCCCGCTCCTCCATCAGACACTGCGTTGGTTGCTGAGCCGTCGGTGTACGCATGTATCCAGGATTCTTCGGGGTACTTCTCAGCAATCATGGCAAGTGTGAGAGTGCGTTTGACGATGTCATCCTGAGAGTCTCCTGAGGCAACCTGTGGAACTGTTGTGGAGATGTGAAGATTTGTGAAATCTTCATTCCAGGGCTGTGGCAGATCAGAGGGGTCCAGTGGGTTGGCAGGTGGCAAGCCATCTTGATGCTCCCTGGCAAGACTCTGCTTTCATGGATGAAGCTACTGCGTTTGAGACGATTCTTGGTCAGGTTCTGCATCCTCTTGTTCATCGGATGTTGAGGCAGGCACTTGAATTTCTCTGCCTGAACCATGGTCTTGCGTCTCTCCTCTGGTGGAGGGGCTGTATGGCAGTAACCTCCTCCATGGCTTTGATTGGTGTGTGATCGCATGGACCCGGGTGATGATCCTGAGGGCTTGATTTTGGACCCTATCCAGGGATTGCTGGTGGGTCTTCGCTGCTGTTGACCAAGCTGTTGAGCCATACTCAAGATGGGGCCTGACTGCTCCCTGGTAGACGCGCTTGAGTATTTGTTCGTTTGCTCCCCAGCTGGTTCCGGCTAGCTTCCGCAGAATGGCAAGCTTTCGTCTGGCCTTTGCTTCAGCTTTCTGGATGTGTGGTCGCCAGGTTTGCTTCTTGTCGAAGGTGACACCAAGATAGGTTGCCTCCTCTTCGTGTTTCAGGGCTGTGCCTCCAAGTTTGATGGGCCCAGCCTTTTGTTTTGTTGACAAGGTGAAGAGTGTTGTGGAAGATTTCTCCTTGTTGATTGCCACACACCACTTATCTGCCCATGCCGCCAGCTTGTCAGCCGCTTGTTGCATTCTGTATGTGGCAGTAGTACGGCAAGACACCGAGTATCACTTTGGGGTCATGGTCAAGGATATCCTGATGTTGCCGTTCTAGGATCCTGCTCTGGTGTATGAAGCTCCCTCTCTTCAACCGCCCTTTTGTTCGCTGGGGCAGTCTGTCTTTCATGAGGTGGCCTTGCAACCTCTTGAAGTTGGCAGCCTGGGTCAGGAGTTTGGCGTCTCTGAGGTACTCAAGGGGCTGGAGCTCTGTGATGGTTTCAAGCTCCTGAACTGGCGTCGACTTCATGGCTACTGTGATGAAACGGGTAGCTTGATCCTGAATTTTGCTGATCCGTTCAAAATTGGATTTGCCTAGTGTCCCATGCAGTCATGCCATACTCCAGCACTGGCCTGACTCTACCAGTGTACAGTCTCCTAAGGGCCGTGTTGTCTGCGCCCCATGTTGTTCCTGCCAGCTTCTTCGTGAGGGCAAGACGTACTTTTGCTCTTGATTCTGCTTTCTCTGCTTGCTACTTCCACGTCAGCGTTTTTTCGACGGTGACTCCCAGGTACGTGGGGTTATTTTCAGCAAGCAGAGTGTGTCCCACTGATGCTCAGGTTGGCCTTCTGTTCTTTAGGTGAGAGGCTGAAAACAGTGTAAGTGGTCTTCTTGGCATTAATAGTTACCAGCCACTGTTTTGTCTAGCTTTCGAGAACATTCAGCGCCTGCTGTAGCCTGTAGTTGGCAGTTGTGAGGTGTTCTTCCGAGCACCATAGGACAAGTTCGTCTGCATAGATGGCTCCTTGGATTTTGCATTGCATATCTTTGACGATGTCGTTGATAAAGACAAGGAACAGGGTAGGGCTGAGGACACCTCCTTGAGGGACTCCTCTTAGTGTCTTCTTCCGACTGTATGCTCCGTTGACATGGACTCGGGCCTTCCTAAATTTCAGGTACTGCGAAAAATCCATTGGTACATACAACCAGTCACACACACTCTTCTGGAGTTTTCTCCGGAGCAATCCTTCCGGACGGCGGTCTTTTCTTCTTCTTCTTCTTCTTCTTTTTTTTCCTTTTCCTTTCTTTCTTGACTCACGCTCACCATGCAAAATCTGTGTGTACATTACCGATGGACAGTTGTTTGATAGTTTTAGTGTGTAGGAGAATGATACAAAATGTCTGGGTTTGTTTATGTACTGATGTGTGGTGTACTGACACTTTCATTCTTCTCTGATGACTTCATTCAAACAAATGGATACAATTTAATCAACATAAGGGAAATAAAGCATTCATAGAATTTGTGTGAACTTACGTGAGTATGAATACTTGTGGGTGTGGGTGTACCTTTTCCTTTTTTTTTTCCCCCCCCCCCCCCCCCCTATTTTCTAAGTTATCATATGTGAATCATGTCATTTGTGATAAAAAATCATTATCTTAGAGACACTGGCCATTGTAATTATTTACATATTTCAATAAGATTGTAAGAACGGTATATACTTTTTTCTCAGTTGCAAGTGATGTTCAAATATGACTTGTAAAGCAGGCAACGCTTTTGTTTTTCGAGCTATACTAATGCACATTTTAGCTATTAAAAGAATATGATTAACTGCTGCTCTTTCAATCTTATTGAATTTTTTATTTTGCACACCAAACATTACATCAGCCAATGACAGTTTTAGCGTTTTTCCAACCATAGTTGATATGAAAAAACTTCTATTTCTTCCCAAGCCTATACACGGGTGGGCAATAATAAAAGAAATGTTCCATAAAGTCAATGTCATTGACACAGTTATCACATCTATTGGTTTCTGTTAATTTCATTTTCTGAAGAAGAATATTTGTGGGATAGATGTTGTGATTTATCTTCCACTGAAGCTCGTATAGTCTGGTTTCCTTTGTGGATTCTCTTGGAATCAACCATACGTTTTTCTCTAACTGAACACCAAGCTTTCTGCGCCAGAAGTCATTAGCATGAGGTAAGATTTCCGTGGTATTATTTCTTTCCAATATTTTATGTATCTCTTTGGGTTTTACATTGAACAAAAACTTGCTTCACAGAAAAATTGGCTCCTGAGTATCTAGAGAGATCCTGTTTGTTCGTATCCATTCCAGCCATACTGCTGGGATGGCGTTGCACACGGCGTTATATTCAAATAATGTGTCTGCACTTTTATATCCTAGTAGTGTTTCCACCTCTTCTAAACGCAGCAGTCTACGTTCGTTGAAATGAATAAGATTTCTCATATGTTGTATTCCCTTTTCTTTCCACTTGTGGAAGAACAATACCCTTCCTTTATACTTGATTAAATCATTATAGAATAATAACTGATCACACACATTGGATGGTTTTATTTCTTCGATTTTTTTCTCTCTCTTAATATCTAAATATGTAATAAACACCGCCCTCCCAGAATTCATTTTCCAAATGGTCTATACAATGTACATGCTTTGGTCTACAGTTAATCATGAATATACTATCATTCTTTAGTATTTTATTCAAGTGCCATTTTGGTATGATACTCCAGTTCTGTTCTGCTGAGGAGAATAGATTTTTCAGCCCATTGCAAATAGAAACACTTCTGGAGATCAATAATGTTAACCATATTCAAACCACCCTTTCCATATTCTGATTCCATCACTTTTCTTTTCACTTTTTCGAAAAGCCTTACGATTGCTATATTTTCGTTGCCAAACAAATCTGTACAACATCGTATTAATTTCCTTTAAAACATTTTCTGGAATGCCAATTGATTGCATAACATATATCAGTTGACTGATTAAAAAAATGTTTTGGTTACCAGAACTTTACCATGAATACTAATATCTCTTTTACTCAGTCCCCCGTATCATTCTTTGAATGTTTACAAACTTTCTGCCTCCAATTTTCTTCAATATGCTTAGCCATCTTATCTCTTTGAAAATGCACCCCTAAGATTTTAATTCTATCAACCATTGAAAAAGGAATATTGTGTTCGTCTAGCTGTCTGCCCATTCTCAATATTTTAGTTTTATTGATGTTCAGTTTCAGACCGGAGAAGTTTTCAAACGTTTTCAAGATACTGTAGGACCTAATCAGATCTTCTCCACTTTTAAGAAATAATGTGGTATCATCGGCCATTTGTTTTATTTTGATACATTTATTTTTTGATCGGTTTATGACTGGCACTTCGATGCCAGATATTTCACTGTTCCTGATTTTTATTGCTAATAGTTCTAAGGCCAAGACGAATGCCAAAGGAGAGAAAGGACAGCCTTGTCTAATACCGCAATTTACGTCAAACGGCTCAGACAACCATCCACCATAATTAATGCAACTTTGGGGTATTGTTAGTCAACACACGTATCCATCTTTGAAAATCAACACCAAAGCCAAACATGTCAAACGAGTATAAAAGAAATGTTTTAGAAATGGAATCAAAAGCTTTGTAGTAGTCTAATGCTAGTAGGTAACCTGTTTTCCCTGTTTTATTTAGATAATTTATTACATCATCTATAGTCCTTATAACAGTTGTAATATTTCTACCTTTAATGTATCCCACTTGGTCTTCATCAATTAATCCACAAATAACTTTTCCTAATCTTTCTGCCATAACTTTAGCCAAAACTTTATAGTCTGAGTTTGTTAAAGTGATAGGTCTCCAATTATTAAGTTTGTCTCTGTCTAATTCCTTACCTTTATGAATGAGAGTTATGATGCCTTGCCTTTGTGTGAATGAGAGTTCTCCTTTTTGAAATGACTCATTGAAAGAGCTAGTAATCATGCAGCCTATTTTGTTCCAAAAAAAATTTCAAGAATTCTGGCGTTAATCCATCGCTGCCTGGAGCTGAACCATTTTTCATTTTCTTTAGCGCTTCAGTAGTTTCTGCTAAGGTGATGATGCCTTCACAAGCATCTGCATCATCTTTGTCTAATTTTCTAAAATTTTCATCTTTCATAAACGAGACGGCAGCATCTTTAACATTAGCGATGTTTGTCTTTTGATTGTACAGATGTTTGTAAAACGCTACTTGTTCCTGTAATATGTCTCTTTGATCAGTTATAATTTCTCCTGTCTCCTTACACAATCTAGTAATGATATTTTTCTTACTACGTGCTTTCTCTAAATTGCAGAAATATTTACTGTTCTTTTCTCCTTCTTCAATCCATTGATTCTAGCTCTGATCTGAGCTCCCCTAGTTTCCTCAATTTGTAGAATTTCTTTTTTGCTTTGCTGTAAGGTAATTTGAGTGTAACTCTTTATTTTGAGGATCAGTCACTAACTTTTCCTCGATGTTCTTTATCTGCATTTGTAGTGTTAAGAACTCGTTCCGTTTTTGACAAGATAATGATTTGCCGAATTCAGTGCAAAAATTTCTAATTTCCACTTTGCATAACTCCCATTTTTCAATACAACTTACCTCTTCATTTTCCTTGACAAAGTCATCTAAGCGTCTGTTCAATGTTTCAACAAAGGATTTGTTTTTTAAGTAACTGTTGTTAAAACGCCAGTATCCCGGACCGCGAACAAAAAACTGTTATCATTGTTTAATTCTAACACTACACCTTTATGATCCGAGCCCGGGACAGTTACGTGGTCTGACGACGAACAAAAATGTAGAATATCTTCAGAAGAAAAAACGTAATCTAGTCGTCGTGCAATAAACGGATTTGATCTACTCCAAGTAAACGATTTTTCAGTTGGATGATGCAGTCTCCAAATATCAGTTAAACCTAACGCATTTATTGTTTTATTTAAAGCTTCAGTTTCTAACTTGTCATGGGGTTTACCGGATATTATATCTAGGTCGGTGATAAGTGAACAGTTGAAATCACCTAAAAGTATCAAGTCTCCGTTCAAATTATTCAAAATTTCAGTCAGATATTGAAAATGACAAACCTTTTCGTTACTGTTGTTTGGAGCGTAGGCGTTGGCAATAGTTAACTGGTACGTGTCGTTGCGCACAGACACAACCAAAATTCTTTGTTCTGAAAGTACTAAGTCAACTTGTCCAGAAAAAAGCTTTGAAACTAAGATAACCTCGCCTCTACTTCTATTTGTACCTTCATTGGCGAAGATTTTACCACCCCACTCCTTTTCCCAAGTTCTCATATCAGACATAGTGACATGCGATTCCTGTAAACATACTATATCAAAACGATTTTTCTTTAGGAACGCAAACAATGATTTCCTCTTCAAACTGTTTTTTAGACCCCTAGCGTTCAAAGAAATTATACGCAATTTTTCCATTATAAACAATATTTCAGCTTGAAATCAATGAACCAAGATTCATGAGGGGGGGGGGGGGGGGGGGGGGGGGGGGGGGGGGGGGGGGGGGGGGCTTAAGAAGAAAAGGGGGAGGGGACATTTGAGAATTTTCTTTCCTTTCTTTTTCCCTTCCTCTCTTCACTTCCTCCTTTTCTTTCTCTCTCTCGCTTTTTTCCCCCTCTTTCTTTACAGAACAGGGAGGGGAACATTCAAAAATCCTTCGTGTTATAACAAACGATAGCGAGCCATGAAAACAATTTAGTAGGCCTAACAATTTCCACAATACCATAAGCCAGAAGTAATGCAGTCGTTGCCGGCAGGACTGTCCTATCGCCACTGC
>JADBJO010001399.1:212012-214512 GCA_016801955.1 Conus betulinus | reverse complement strand
GAAATCGACCAGTTTCACTGTAAATAAGATCATTTGAAGTCCGTCTATCTACACCTAGAAACCTCTTCAGAGCACAGACATGAACAGATTTACAATAGACGGTCGCTTTTTCTAGCCCCAAAGTTCAGAACTGTACTGTGCAATAGGCTGAACCTGAAAATCAAACTTTGTTTATTAAAAGCGTAAATGAAGAATAATTAAGAATGTGTAACTTTTTCCTGATGCAAGGGAAAACATTTTGGGCCTTACCTCGAAGGTCTTTGCACTCACCAACAAAACTCAAGCGTGTTGAAAACAAATGTACCTAAATATTTATAAGTGTTGACGACTGTCAGCGGAATACCATTGATATACCTACGTTTCTCTTCCACTTGAATGTCCACCTTTATGAAATACTGTGATATTGCCTTTTTTTTTTTCATATGAACTTTCAACTATGGTGATTCAGCAGCGGGTCGGTACAAACTATTCGATTGTATTTGCAACCCTATTGCAGTTTCTAACATTAAAATGACGTCATCGGCTAACAGTAGGATGGAACATTTCAAAAGCGTTGAGTGAAAATAAAGCACCATGTTTACCATTGTTGATTACGTCCTGCACTAACTCATTATTAAAGAAAGAAAGTAAGATAGGGCCGCATGCATCTCCCAGCCTGACTCCTCTGGAACGATCAACACAGTAAATTCTGCTCCACAACGAACTCTGGTTCTCACTCTGCTTCTAACATATACTTCTGATGCATTCATGGAGTTCACCCTTGATACCGTTCTTTATCAAGACAGGCCGTGGGAGATTTTTTTTATAGGCAAACATAAAGAAAGTATTTCACTGGACAACAGCGACAGTATTTGCAAACATCAAACAAAGTCATGTAACATGTCGCATAGTGTCCTCATAGATACATCATGATATTTAGAGAAAATACGTTACATAATCATATTTCAGTCACATAGTTCCATTAGATTCCCAAGGTCGCTGACAACATGCAAAACAAAGGGAACTATATTCTATGTATTATTAACATTATTCTTGTATTAGTGTTATGTATGGAAACCATTTTGTCCCGTATTCTGCATAATTCATCCCCATCGAGTACATATGTTTCTCAATTTTATGTCTGTAGCATAGTTCCTTTTTAGAAACATTATTAGGTTAGGTTTCATCTTATTAATTCTATATTTGTATCTGGAATATTTTCCCATTGAAATGATTAAGTCTAGCATATCATGTGTTTTTGTTTTCTCATAGTGCCAGACAATATAAGGTCTACATTAAATGACAATCTTTCACAATGTGAACACTTACTTTTTAGAATATTTCAAGTTCTTTCAAGAGAGTATGTGCAAATTCACATTCCCACGAGTAGTGGTTTATTGAATCTTTCTTTCTGTTACAGAAATTACACATATCACTATCCACAACCTGCATTCTTTTCAAAATACTGTTAGTTACCAGAAATCTGCGACATATTTGACCAGAGGAGATTGCCATGAATGGAGTCGAACGCTTTTTCGAAATCGCTACAAACTACTTATAACGACCTGTTATAAGAAAACTGCTCGGTGCAAACTAAACTCTGTGTGTGTGTGTGTGTGTGTGTGTGTGTGTGTGTGTGTGTGTGTGTGTGTGTAAAAGAGAGAGATATAGACATACAGAGAGAGAGAGGGGGGAGAAGAAGAAGAAGAAGAAAAGGAGGAGAGGAGGAGGGGAGGAGGGGAAGAAGAAGAAGAAGAAGAAGAAAAGAGAGAGAGAGAGAGAGAGAGAGAGAGAGAGAGAGAGAGAGAGAGAGAGAGAGAGAGAGAGAGAGAGAGAGAGAGAGAGAGAGAGAGAGAATTTTCCCATGAGATAGTGAACTGGAACAACAAGCAATGGAAATTCGTTCATCCCAGCGTCCCATGAGATACACGGGCAAGGGATATAAATACCTTCCTGCTACGGAATGCATAATCCTTACCGACAATATCACCAAATGCCATTCCATGCTACACACACACACACACACACACACACACACACTGTGACGTGACTATCCTGAAACTTAGATTCAATCAAAAGACTTTGGCCCGTAAATAAATACTCCCACGTATCAACTGACCACCCAACGTCACGTGTCCACAGCTTGGCTTGATCTCTCCGAATTTCTGACTCTCCTCAACACAGTCCTCCCCTTTCCTCTGTCCCCCATCTGTATCCGGATTAGTATTGTCAATATCGCTAGCGAACGTGTCTTTGCTGGCGCTTTTGACAGATCTTGTTCAAACTTTTCCCTGGAAAAGTTTGACTTTGACGGATGCGACTAAACATGAAAATCGAACCGAAATTGAAGTGATACAGTTTTCCGACTTTCAGAACATCGATTGGACATTGTTGTCGCCCTCTCCCTTTTTCTTTTGTCTAACACTGCAGCAATGTTTTGTCTTCATGCCGTTATGAGCCTTTGTGATATATTTTGGTGCGCTCTCTTTGCCATCACTGACGTCATGATCCTTACGATCCT
>JADBJO010001399.1:204512-207012 GCA_016801955.1 Conus betulinus | reverse complement strand
CGGCACTTCATCACCTAGTACTAAATCTACGTCAGAAAAATACAATGTATAAAAGTCAACGTTGCAGCCAAGATATACATTAAAAGTTTGTAAGATCCCGGGTTTTTTTTTTTTTTTAACTCGTTCTTTTTCTTTTGCGTTCTTTCTTTTTCATCTTAGCTTTCTTTTCTTTGTAGCTCTTCTTGTGATGTGACTACTCCTCTCTCTCTCTCTCTCTCTCTCTCTCTCTCTCTCTCTCTCTCTCTCTCTCTCTGCCCTAGCCCCTCTTTCTTGTTTTGTGACTTTTCCGTTTTTGTAGGCTACGGTTTTTTCCTTTTGACAATTTGCAGATTATTGCGGTTGCCTCTCCTGTTTCGTTTGTTTTCGACCGACCTAATGTTATTAAATTAGCGTAGATATGCCATAACTCTTAACTTTCTTTTCGTTGTTATTTTTCCTAACAACAGTCATGACCTTTTGGTGTGTGCATACCTCCCCCCCCCCCCCCCCCCCCCCCCCCCCACCCCCCCCCCCTTCCTTCCTTCTTCTCCGCTATTTTATTGTCTTTCGCCCCTCAAAACCTCTCTCCAATCTTTCCCCATTCGCTTTATCTGTAGCCTGTATCTTTTCTATAATTCATGTACAGAGGATTTGGTCTGAAGAAGAGTATGGATGGAGTGAGGGGGTAGCTTAAACCATAACAATGACAAGGAGTCATGAGCTGATTCATATTGAGACGCTTACCTCTCAAAATGTTATTTTTCTATTTTCCATTTGAAAAGAATTTACGCGCGCGCGCGCGCGCGCGCGCGCACGCACACACACACACACACACACACACACACACACACACACACACACACACACACACACACACACACACACTAGAATACAGCAGTTATAACAAAAATGAAGAAGAGAATTTATTAGTTTACTGACGTTCGCCTTCATTTACAGTCAAAATATTCAAATCATCTAGAAATTTTCACTGATGGCTCCGTCTTAGAAACGTCAGACAGTGGTGCAGGTTTTGTTGTTCCTTCGCTCAGAATAGAAAAGTCATATTATTTAGGCAAAGGTGTTTCAATACTTACATCTGAATTATACACAATAATGCAGCTTTAGAATTCATTTGTGATCTACCTTATTCCATTTATAACATCTTGCTATGTGTTGATTCAAAATCAGTTTTACAAACGCTCAAGCAAAATAGCTGCAACAGTCGTAACGATATTGTCTTTGAAATTAAGTATTTAATTCATCGTATTGCTATAAAAGGTATTGGTATTGACTTTTGCTGGGTGCCATCTCATTCTGGGCTCTTTTTTGGAATGAGGTTGCTGATACAGCTGCTAAACGAAGAACTTTCAAAAACTCTGACAGAGTTTCAAATGAGAAATTAGCATTATCAACAGATGAAATGTACTCTCTGTTGGAAAAATCCACTTGTGCTAGTCCATCTCCTTCTGGATCTAAAGTCTTGACATATAGTAGACCTATAATTAGTTTACTGTACAAAATACGACTAAACTCGTGGAAAGCTAAGTACGCAAAAGTTAATTGTATTTGCAATCTTAAAGTGTCAATTCATCACTTCCTATTAGAATGTCCAATCTTGCTCGCTAGATACCGAATGAATAATATGGAGTTTTTTTTTTCTGAGGTATGATAACACAAGGGACATTTTGAATGATAAAGAAATTCACATTATCTTAACTGCAAAAGTTATTCTATCCACACCTACTGGAAGATTAATTTGAAGTTTTATTTCACTTGTTCTTATTTTTGAAGGGCGGGGAGGGAGTAACTTTTGCATGGTGTCTAAAATCACTATCCTTGTGAACAGACATTAAATTAAATATTCATTACACTCTCTCTTCTCTCTCTCTCTCTCTCTCTCTCTCTCTCTCTCTCTCTCACACACACACACACACACACACACACACACACACACACACACACACACACACACACACACACACACACACACACACACACACACACACACACACACACACACACACACACACACACACACACACACACACACACACGCACACACCGCATAATCCCGTGCATACTCTCTCTCTCTCTCTCTCTCTCTCTCTCTCTCTCTCTCTCTATCTATCTATCTATCTATCTATCTATCTATCTATCTATCTATCTATGTATCTATCCGTCTGTCTGTCTATCTATCTATCTGTCTGTCTATCTACCTGACACTGTTGCTGAAGGGTCTCTGCACTTTGGCAACATTGACAACCTTGACTGTCTCCATCCGCATATTAGTCCAGGCTTCTTTTCACCAGCCTTGCCATTAGGACTTCAGAAGAGTTCAGAAAATCACCTGAATGTCCAAACATAGGCCTACTTCTTTCAGCTGCACCCTCTCTCAGATTCTTAGAGAATCGTTTCATTTCTCTTCGTTTTGCTTACAACGTGCGTCTGGATGTAATGTGCACAAGACTCGTAGTGTCGGCTGCATGTGCGTATGTTTTGAATGATGAATGGAACCACGTAG
>JADBJO010001399.1:187012-192012 GCA_016801955.1 Conus betulinus | reverse complement strand
TTCACTCCAATTCATAATCCACATAAAATTATCACAAAACAGAGAGATTTCACTCCTTACCACAAAACATAATGACAACCAAACAACAGAGGTTTCCTTCCATACCATATAACATACAGACTTAACAAAGCATCAGGGATTTCATTCCATAACGTAAAACAGACCACAAAAAAAACAGGGATGTTGCTCCACACAGCATACATGCAACCAAACAACAGGGATTTCATTCCTCACTGTACAACATACAGACCCTCAAACAACACAGACTTCAATCCATACCAACAACAACATGCAGGCCACCACACGACAGGCATTTCATTTCATGCCATATAACATACAACACATAGCCCATCAAACTCTCTGGGATGTCATTCTATACCGTACAACATACAGACCATCAAACAGCAGAGATAATTTACATATCATAAAACATACAAACTAGTAGTTAACAGAGAATCAGTTCAGTATCACACAACTTATAGAATACTTAAAAATTTGTGATTTCATTTCTTGGCACACACCACATTCAGATCAGGTGGAACATACTGGTTTCATGGCAAATACAGCATTCTGAAAAAAAAAAAATTTACTGAAAAGAAAAACCAGTAAAGAAGCTAGGAAAGGCAGTGCACTGTCTGAAAATATCTGGATCATAGCTTTCCAAAAGATGTGTGGCCCCTAATGCTCCAGAGATTCAACCAGATTGTAACAACACTGAGATAAAAAACATGCACTTCACCACGGAGGTCTCTGAGAAAAAAATGTTATTGTTTAGTTGTTTTTTTTTTCTTTTAACCTCTCCTTAGGTTACCTTAAGCTAAACACCTTAATGACAAGACTTTAAGTGTCCGCAGGCCTGTGTGATGCAGATTATTCACAAAATAATGAAAATAAACTTAAAAGAAGATTTACTCTTCTGCTGAACAGAAGAGACAAACAATTGACAAGACCAGAAATGACGTGTTTTGTCTTGTAATTTGTTTGCACGTGTTTTGTCTTGTAATTTTGCGTATCTTTTTGTTTGGCGGAACAGCAAATCTTCTTTCTGGACTGTAGCAGACCATCAAGGTCGAAAAACATCTTACTTTGTCTTCTAATTTGTTTGTATCTTTCATTCAACTGAATGTAGATCTTTTTTTGTTTCAATATCTTCTGCAGTCGCCTAACTTAGAAACGAACAACGAAATTGTTCAGATCTAAATCCATGGAATCTCTTTCTGTTCACTTTTGCAACTAAACTATGAGGTCCTTGATCTGCAGATACAGCGGTCAGAAAAAAACACTCTGTGGACACACAACAAAGGTCTCACAGAAGATTTTTTTTGCGTTGAACTAGACGCCAGGGAAACGGTGGTATTTGACCATCCCACCTGGCAACATATCTTCAAAGCTGCTGTCTTTTACAAGCAGCACAGGACAACAGATTCCCCGGAAGAAACATGAGCTTTGAAACTCAAGGGACACCTCCTAATTTTCAGCGGAGCCTTTCCATGCCTGCATCAGTGTAACCACCCACATCAGACAACACTGCATCCAGCCTACCTGAGTGTCATCTCCTCAGTCGTTGTCGACTACAACCAATGAACAACTTTTAATGATAGAGTATCCTTCATTTGAAGACAGAAATACTGACTGACATAAACTCTCAAGAAACTTTTGAATTTTGCAGTTGTCCCAGAATACCTATGATCTGTCACTCTTGAAAATGCTTATGTCAAGAGCAAACATTTTTTTTTTAAGCCTGTCAAAACTCAGTATGCTCAGTCTAATCCACCTGATACAGCATGTTCCTGATTAAAAAAAAAAAAAAAATTATCCTGGTGTCATGATAAAAAAAAAACAATTATCCCGGTTTGTTCCATGTCTAATTATCTTGTTCATCAAAACCATAAAGATTGATTCCTACGATGTTCAAGGTTTCAAAATCAGGAGACACATAAGAGGTTGATGAAAAAAAAAAAATGAATCCATGGTCAATCACACACACACATACACACACACACACACACACACACACACACACATGTAAGTGAACATGCCCCCCCCCCCCCCCCCCCCCCCCCCCCATATGCACACTAAATTCATATGCACGCATATCTGCACACAAAAATGAAGACGCTATATAAATGAATAAATACACAATGCATAAACGCACACATGACACAACAATACACGGAATGTGATAACTGGTCACAAACAAGCATTTGCATAGTCCAGTTTTGTGGCCGGCCTGCGCTCCAGGCGCTGGCAGCCGGTGAAGACTTGCTGCTGCCGACAGCCCCTCTCCAGCTATGCCTCTGAGGCGCCTGCCTGTGGTGCCATGCCCACGTTCTCAGGAATCACCGGGTTCATCACATCGGATGGCTGGATGTCATAGCCCAGCTTCTTCATGTCCTTTCATGACCACGTTGAAGGACACTGTGGCAAACCCCTGTGACTTCACCCGGGTCACTGCAACATCAGAGGGCATTTTCCCATGACTGGCTGTGTTTGTTGTTATAGTTTTGTTTTTGTCTTTTTTTTTTTATTATTTTTGGCCTGCCAACCACACAGGAACACACATTTAAAGGAGTTTCCAGAACAAAGACAGGAGAACGGCCTTCTAAGACAAAAAAAAACCCATGGAGGACTGTGAAAAAGACAAATAAAAAAATAAAATAGTAAAAACAGTCAAAGAGGGTGACAGAAAAGTGGAAGTTACAAGAACTGAAATACCAAAAAGACCGGGGAGCTATTTTCACAGAGAAACCCCCCCCAGCATCCCAACAGGGTCATGTATTTGCTGTCATTTCTTGGGGTTTCTACATTACCACTTTCCCATCTGCCTGTCCTGTAGAGACAGGTCCACGCACTTCATCCCCTCACATACCAGAGCGGTTGTGTGTGAGCTTAGACACAAGCATACCAGCAACCATATTACATATGTACCTAACACATACACAGTAACATTTTTAGCACAGACAATGTTTGCTAGGCCAGACCAATGTGTTGGGATGAGGCAAAAGGTTTGGCATCTGACATTTCACATAAGCCCCTCTTCCACGCTTGTTCCCCGATATATTTCATTTTTTTTCCCATTACGCTGGAACCCTCTGTTTGTTGTGATGTCAGTGCTCAGCAAATGCACTGGGCTGCCTTTAGATAACCAGTCCACTTGCAGTGGACCAACAGATGACCAGTTCACTTGTAGTGGACCAACAGATGACCCAGTCCACTTGCAGTGAACCCATAGATGACCAGTCCACTTGCAGTGGGTCTATATATGATCAGTCCACTTGCAGTGAACCCATAGATGACCAGTCCACTAGCAGTGGCCCTATAGATGACCCAGTCCACTTGCAATGGGTCTATAGATGACCTATAGATGACAGTCCACTTGCAATGGGTCTATATATGATCAGACCAATAGCAATGGACTTATAGATGACCAGTCCACTTGCAGTGGATCTATAGATGACCAGTCCACTTGCAGTGGACCTATAGATGACCAGTCCACTTGCAGTGGATCTATAGATGACCAGTCCACTTGCAGTGGACCTATAGATGACCAGTCCACTTGCAGAGGGCATAACAATTGACCAGTTTCCTTGCAGTTGACCTATAGATGATCACCTGCAATGATGTCATAGATGACCAGTCCACTTGAAGTGGCATCATTGATGGTGGCATTGCAGATGACCAGTCACTTGCAGTGGCGTTATAGATGACCAGTCTCCACACACACACACACACACACACACACACACACACGCGCGCACACATACACACACATGCACATACATACACACACACACACACACACACACACACACACACGAGCATGCACGCATGTGCGAGTGCGTGTGTGCGCACACACACTAACATTTTCAAATCAGCTATTACAAAACTGAACTGGCAATGGATTTTTTTTTTTTAAGTGAGAAGGGTATAAGAAGTGAAGACCTCATAGGGGGGGGGGGATGGGAGGAAGGATATAGGAAGAGCAGAGATGACGACATTAGGGAGGGGAGGAAGAGAGCTATAAGGGAGCAATCATGATATACGCCTAAGCAGGACTCCAGAGTTTCTAAGGCTTCCCTTGTCAGCAAAGGTTGCAAGGAGCGAAATTAAGTTTTTGTGCAGTTCAAAGGCCCCTCTTTTGACCAAAACAAGGGTTCATAATATGATTTCTCCCAGACCAGTCACCCAAAGGAAGCCTGAGGCCCACGTTCCACTGACAAGAGTCAGTATTGTTACGAACTGTCTGTCATTCACTGTGGAAAAGAAGGGCTCAAATCTGAGAGGATTTTTGATGGGTTGTAGTGCCATCGGCTTGCTGCTTTCAGTTTCAAATTACTTCTAGAATTCAAGGTAGATGTGTCTTGTCACACACACACACACACACACACACACACACACACACACACACACACACACACACACACACACACACACACACACACACACACACACACACACACACACACACACACACAAACTAAACAAACCCCCCACCACCCAACCAAAAAAGATACATTTCTTGTCCCTAAGAACAGACCAAGTTCGCGATTCAGCCTCAGTGTACCTCTTTCTGAAGAAAAAAGAACATGAAGCGAAACATTCTAAATTTCTTTGTATCAATTAAAATGACTTCGTACATGAGCCAAGTAAGACCGAGACCAAAATCACTTCAAAGAACGCATTCATAATGAAACGAAGTACAGTAAAAGAACAAACAACACATTCCTTACATTCAACATAAAAAAAAGACTCTCTCAGAGACAGCAGAGGAAGACCGACTCCTCGTCGGTGGACTGGGACAGCAGACTTAATCATTTAAAGTTTCAACGTTTTCTGGTTGTCATCTGAACACTGCACTGCACTGGCAATCACAATCATCATGAAACACTGGCTTTTATCCACACTACAGAAATTCAATTAACTTTGAATTAGTTGTCAGTGATGGATTAAGATACGTATCACACACACACACACACACACACACACACACACACACACAC
>JADBJO010001399.1:157012-159512 GCA_016801955.1 Conus betulinus | reverse complement strand
GTGGCTGATGAGGTTCACCATTTCGGAACAGTGTGGCATTTTTGTTGAATCTAAGATTTGACGGACGGAAGACTTGACAGCCATTTGTGGTACATTTTTAGACAGACGTTTTAATCAGAGAGAGAGAGAGAGAGAGAGAGAGAGAGAGAGAGAGACAGACAGACAGACAGACAGACAGAAAGAGAAAGATGTGTGTGTGTGTGCTCGCGCGCGCGCGCGCATGTGTGTGTGTGTGCGCGCGCGCGCGCGCGCATGTGTGTGTGTGTGTGTGTGTGTGTGTGTGTGTGTGTGTGTGTGTGTGTGACCTTTTTTTTTTCTTTAAAACATCTCATCAGAGAATAGAGACTAAATTGACTTCAGCGAGGTGACAGCCCTGATATGGCCCTTTGGCGGTCGGCTGGGCTACTAGCAGCATGAAATTAAAATGTGAACTCCATTTGCCCCTCCTTCTCTATAAAGTCGTGTTCTTGGGTTGTAATCTACTACAAAGCGAGTTAGTGACATAGTGAGCTGTATTTCCCCAAAAAGTTGCTGCAGTGGCCACTGCTACTGCTGAATCAGCAATACCCAGGAACGGTGAGTCACGTAATTACCGTAAATGCTTCCCAGGTCCGGAAAATGGTGTGCATTAATATTGTCATGTCCGTTTTGTGACGCTGTGAAGTAGGGGTCCCGGGGTTACTACGCATGTTTCACTTCGCACGCCCAGTGTTCTACTGCGCTGTCATTATCAGAAATGGTGATGCTGCTCTGCGCGCACGCGCGCGTGTGCTCACGACCTCACACACACACACACACACACACACACACACACACACACACACACACACACACACACACAAGTCGTCAGTCACACATAATGACACCTAAATCTACCCTGTTTTTCCGGACTGTCCTCACCTTTGTTTGACCGTTCGCAACGCTGTGGGCCAGAGTAATCGCACTGACTGGCATTGAAGGCAATGATGGTACTAACCATTTATCTGCAACTTCGGCAAGCTAGCTGAAGGGATGATTTGATGATGAGTAGCCTAACCCAGACCTTTTGGGTTGCTCTCAGTTAAAGAGACGACCTTTCAGTTTGCTGAAGCAGTTTGTGGGCTAACACGTATGTCACACGGTAGTCGCGAGATGTCGTCCCGATGTTAGCATACAGCACGGTGTTTGTGTTTTCCCATCCGAATTTTTTTTTTTTATGATGAAAGTACATTTTGTCTCTATAATGGACGTGAACGTATTTCACGACGTAGGCCAGTCTGGAGAAACGCATTTGTTGCAGTTGTTTCTTTACCTACGAGGCACGATATTCAAGATTGAATGAAACAGTCCCCGCTACCCCACCCCCACCCATCCACCCCAGACCTCCTCACACACACACACACACCCCCCCCCCCCCCCCGCCCCCCCCCCCCCCCCACCCGCCCTCTTTTTCCCAAGAAAAAAAAAAAAAGAAAAAAAAAAAAAAAAGAGCAAATCTCACCGATGATAAATTGTGTGCTTCTGTCGACCGGTGGCGATGCGGAATGACTTTGTCGCATATCCCCATGGATATGATTCGACAAAACTTAAAAGAATCAGTTTTGAATACTCGTACTCTTTAGAGTTTTCAGTGGGGAAAAAAAACGTGTGGGAAAATAAATATATATATATATATATATATATATGTATGTATATATGTATATCGCGTGGTCTGGACTGTAGACACACTTTCGTTGTTGTTGTTTATTTTTCTAGTTCACCTCGCACTCTCACCCGTATATTTCTCTGTGGGAATATAAAATTGCAGATCTGGAGCGTGGGAGGGGAAGCACGTCCTGATGACCCAGCAAACGTAAAAACAAACAAACCAGTGCGGTTCATGTTTTTGACTAAACTGCAATGAAAGCGTTCGGAAATCGACTGATTTGATGTACACTGCTCCAGTATGTGATTGGTGCTGTACTTGTGTTGTGTTCATCTATGCCGAGATTATATCCGTAACTCACACTGGCTGCAAGAACGGACGCAGACCGAATCGACTCATACCGTGACAGAGTGATGTTGTGGTTTGGTGTGGTGGAAACAGTAATGTATTCAAATGGCCCATTCTCATTCCCATCAATCAGCTTTTTTTTAAAAAAAAATGTCTGAAATATGTACCCCTTTATGCCCTGCTCTTTTGGTGGTGATCTCAGTTTCGATTGCCTCTCCATGTCAATGGCCTTGGTTTAATTATGTCGGGGTCACCAGTACTGGCAAATTCATGGACGTTGGCGCCCTCTCGAGGGAGAGTTCACTCAAGCCGACTCCGCGAGTAAGCAATTATTGTCGTCAGTAAAGAGCTTAGTAGGTGGTGTACTGCGTATGCTGAATCAGAACAGGCACCCCTGAACACCACTGAAGAGATTCGGCAGCAGTGCAGAGTCTCCTCTGGTGGGTTGCCTCATGACAACTTGACATTGACTGCTCTGTATGAATTGTCGGTGCCGATGGATAGCAGTGGTGTGCTGCTGTGGCAGGC
>JADBJO010001399.1:122012-152012 GCA_016801955.1 Conus betulinus | reverse complement strand
GAGAGAGAGAGAGAGAGAGAGAGAGGGAGATTTAAATAATGGAAATGGTAAGCACAATTAAGATTCTTTCTGTCTTGACTTTGGGGAAAAGCAATAAAGAAGTTGCTTACAAAAATGAATAAAGATTATTTTTTTTTCAATTCAGTTGTTGAAAGCGCAAATTACAATCCAATAGGTAAGCGAAGTCATTCGCGAAAATCAACACAGAGAGAGAGAGAGAGAGAGAGAGAGAGAGAGAGAGAGAGAGAGAGAGAGAGAGAGAGAGAGAGAGAGAGAGAGACAGACAGACAGACAGACAGACAGACAGACAGAGACAGAGAGAGTAACATTCTGGTCTGCAACCTATGCATGCATAAATGACGAAAGTCCAAACCACACTTTCAAAGCTCTGACCAAAAGAGGAAAGAGAGACAGTCCACAATCTGCGCCAGGAGCGAATCAAACGTAGACATGTCCACTTTCCATCCCACCTTTTATATAGCGTCCGGCGCATATAATCATCCGCTTCCTGTTGCAATTCTACCCTTGATTAATAATAATCGTCACTTTCCTGTCGCAGTCCAAGGGGGTATAGTGTGAATGATTGTCGCCGAAACTTCGGTCCAATTTCTAGACCATGACCGAGTGACATTTGATTCTGTTAGTCAGCAAAGAACGTACACTCAGGAGGCGCATTTTAAAAGGATTCATTACGGTCATCATCTACTTTCTGCTGTCGGCTGTGCAGTTTGTCTTGCTTAAAGAGAGGCAAGCTTCATTTGAGAGGAAAGGCAAAGGTAATCAAAGCAGCTGCATTACTTAATTGCATTCCCAGAGGCAATGTTGAACTTATGAGACGGGTGTGTGGATCGTTGTTTATTGCGGAAAGAAAACAATTATGGTCATAATTTGCGATAATTGAGCGTACTCGCCCAAAAGGTCAACAGATTAGCACAATTTCGTCAGATGAGGTGCGAAAACGATCTGTCAACTTGTGACACGTACTCGCGTGCATGTGTGCTCATTCAGCGAGAAAATGGCGCTTGTTAGCATAATGTGATATATCGTAAGTGTACCTCTGTGCGTAAAGAGAATGTATCTGAAATGAAACATCTTCAATGAATGTACTGGACTTCTGTAGTCTGTATATTGCGGAGTTGCGGTAAAGATGAAACGTGTCCTTTTTTTTTCCTTTATAGAAAATGTATGTTAGCTGTTGATCTGATCGCTGTTCCATAATACGCGCATGATAAAGTGTTATTTTGTATTGTAGCTTGACAGATTGGAGCAACTGGTCATCTTTTCAAGAACAAAAAAGATTAAAGTTCCCATGTCCTGTGAACCATAGTGACAGCGAACAGCCAGAGGTTCAGAGTGTCCAGGAAACGGCTTAACGGAAGACCGAGACCGTCCCCCTCTTTCCGCCGTTTTTAGCCTTCCCTGAACCGAATCAGGGACCTGTTTACTGCTGGATGGACACAGAGGTTTTTCCAACTGAAAAAAAAAATCCGACTTCACACGAGAGGTTTGAATTCAGGACCGTGCGCGCGCGCGCGCGCGCACACACACACACACACACACACACACACACACACACACACACACACACACACACACACACACACCACTCTCACTCGCGTGCTGCTGTCGTGTAAATTCATCTTCTTCGTAGTAATCAGCAGAGAAATGGAAGTCAACAAACGCCAATAGGGAGTATTCCTGCCATCAGAACGATGCTAATGGGCTGAATCATGCCATACATAATCCTTGTCCGCGGTACCAGCGGAAGACCAAAGCCACTGCCATTTGCCTCATGCTGTGGCGCAACAGCCTCATCAGCCTCATCAGCCTCATCAACAGTCACTTGATCTGTTCACGACCTTTCTGTGTCGGCAGTATCTCTTGTTAACAGTGTGAAGACAACGTATTATTAGTGTCGCTTATGTAGCATTAAATGGTGAGGCGGGAGACTTGCATCCTGTGCTACAGTGCTTTTCCTCTGATGACGGTGGGGTTCTTCTCCTTAATTGTTCTTGTGAGCGCCCGCCTGTGCAGTATGTGTGTGTGTGTGTGTGTGTGTGTGTGTGTGTGTGTGTGTGTGTGTGTGTGTGTGTGTGTGTTAGTTTCAAATTTAACGTCTGTTCACTCAATATGACATTAGACGAAAAAAGACACAATGAAAAAACACTTCATCAACAACCAAAACAAACAAACCAAACCTTCGTGATAATCTAGAAAACTACAAATGGTTTTGATATGGGAGAGAACAGTGAGACGTAGGGGACGGATGAAGATGGTCCTTTCGTATATTTTATGTAGATTTAGTAGTAGGTTAATGATTGACTCACTTAAAAGTACCTTATAAGTATGATGATAATTGTAAGAAACTATAGTTCTTACTTACTGGACTCTTTGATAAAGAAAGAAAGATTTCATAGGTGAATACTGGTGATTCAAAAATATTTCTAATAGTGTATGTAGAAAGCTTGGGTATAAATTGTTTGATAGCGGCACATGCGATAATATGATAAACTGTGATGGTCTGTCCACAAACACATGAGTGTGTGTGTGTGTGTGTGTGTGTGTGTGTGTGTGTGTGTGTGTGTGTGTGTGTGTGTGTTTTTTTTAACTGTTTATGCACTACCTGTTTCAATGTTGTGTATTTTGCCGTATCAGCAGACTTAAAGTGCTGGGGACTCGTTCCTTTCTGGGCCAGTTCTCTATAAACCGTTGACGAAAAGAAGAACATGACTGTTCTTAAATTCACCTTTTTTTTCTCTCCTCCTGACGACATACATGTTTTGTTCTTATTTTTGTTAAACAGCATTTTCTGCGTCGGTTCATGGAAATGACAGTGGCGCTGAGGTTTTTGGTAGAATTACGGATGTTTGCACCCAACGAATTGAAGCTATATTAAGACAAGAGTACTAAGTGGACAGTCTGATTTCTACCAGACCCAAATCGGTACTTGTCTTCAGACATATCGGCGGCTGGAAGTGTTCACCTGGCGGTTGCCTTTTGCCGCTACACAGTACTTTTTTTTTCTTCTTTTTTTCTTTTACCTTTTTTTTCTGTCCCAGCCTCTGTGCCACCTCAGAGGCAGTGCACCCACGCCGCTCATTCCAACACCCCGTCCACAGCCACAGCTCGGTCGGACCCGCCGCAGCCCCGGCACCGGCAATCCACAGGGAGCAGTCAATTTCAAGTCGTCAAGAGGCAACCCACCGGAGGAGACACTGCACTGCTGCCGAGTCGCTTCGGTGGTGTTCAGTGGCGCCTGTTCTGATCTAACATACGCAGGACACCACCTACTAAGCCCCCTACTGACGACAATAATTGCTTAGTCGCGGAGCCGACGTGAGTGAGCTCTCCCTCCGGAGGGCGCCACCACGTCCGTCCAACGACAGCCCCCATGGACTCGCCGATACCGGTGACTCCGACGGAACCAAACCAAGGCCACAGACGTGGAGAGGACATCGAAATTGAGGTCATAATGAGAGCAGGGCATGAAGGGCCACAGAAGTTGAGACTTTTTTTATGCTGATAGATGAGAGAGGATGATAAAGATGATGCTACGGATTTCCATTTCGGTCTGAGATTACATGATAGGGCTGTACTCTACGCTTCCTTTCATATAGATCCCGGCGTCAACCAGGCCCGAGAGATACAGGCACCTGCAGTGTTGGTCAGGATATTTGAGTAACACTCTCAGAAACGCATTCACTAAGTGGATGAAACTCGACTGTGTGGTCCCAGTCTTCCCAACTGAGTCCGCAGCAAACTCAGCTCTGGGTAGGAGCCGGTCGGGGCAGAAAAACCCACATGACATGATGGGATTCGAACTCATGACCTCCCAGCCGGGAGTCCGCGACGCTAACCACTTCGCCACGGCGGCTGGTTGCTACACAGTACTTGCCTTGCCTTCCAAAAGCCACAGTGGGTTGTCTCCCCCACTGGGTTCACCCTATTCCCAGCAGCTTGACAACCGTGGTTGATAAGTATCCCTTGTTTGTCACTCTAGCAGGTCATCCAGTGCTGTCAGCAAGAGGCTTAACAGGCGTTGTAGAATCGGGCCGTCAGAAAGCTTTCATTTTTTCTAACTGACCATCTCCCGTGCGCTCACAGTGGTCACCCCCCCCCCCCCCCCCCACCTCCCCCAGCGCTTATTCCGGCTTCTACCAACACAACCACCACAAGGTTCGCCCTGCATGACCGACTGTGTGTGCCGAGCTGCGTCGTGTAGGAGGGCAAAGGAGGTCTGTGGCCAGCGCTCGCGTCAATAAAGAAAAATTTCGAGTGAGTTGACAAAGTTCGTAGTCAAGTTGAATTGAGGAACATATCTAACCACCCATCTCCTCGACAGTTTACCCCCCAATTCATTGCGAGATATAGAATTTTAAATCATAGGCTGCGCATACGAAGAGGATGAGTGCAGGAATTGTGTATAATGAGAGAATGTGCGATCAGTACTGTTCACATGGCATAGGCGGTGAACCAGACGCCACGTTGTTGTTGTTGTTGTGGTGGTGGTGTGGTGGTGGTGGTGCTGCTGCTGCTGCTGCTGCTGCTGTTGTTAATGATCTTCTTCTTCTTCTTCTTCTTTTTCTGGTTTAAACAGCAGGAAACAGCTATTGAACGATAAAAAGGGCATCTTTATTAAAGTGATTTTAATTCGTAAAGATCATTCTGCAAAGCCTTTGAAAAGGTTCTCTCTCTCTCTCTCTCTCTCTCTCTCTCTCTCTCTCTCTCTCTCTCTCTCTCTCGTAGTTCCAGCGAACATTGTGTCCCAGTTAAAAAATAATGAACTGTTGTTATATAACCTATACAATAATGACTGCTTATGATAGCCTTTCCCTCTCCCTTATTCGTTTTGTTTCCTATTTCGGGCCGTTTTGAAAGAAACAGACGATTACTTCATTTAAAGTCTTCGAGAACGTGATCAAAAAAATCTCCAAAGCTCATTACTTTCCTCCTCCTCCTCCTCCTCCTCCTTCCTTCTCCTCCGTGTCATTGTCATTATCGCCATTATCATGACCGTCTTGTACCTTCAACACTTGATCGTGCGGGTTACGAGGATAAGACCTGCTGACAGTCATCTTAAGAACTGATGCGGTCTGAAGGTCTATCACAGATATGAACGAACATCTTAACACGAGACAGGGAACAGTAGACGATGAATAACGATCAAGGAGGGTAACTCTTGCTCTCGTGATGTTCATTTCTCCCGTTGTTGCTGCTGTGTGGATGCATCAGGTACAGAGAGTACATGGGCAAGCTTGGAACATCCTTTTGGAGGGAGGGGACGTCTCCTTGTTTGTTCTGTGAGCTCTGTGTTATCATTTCTGCTAATGTGTCGTAGACAGCATTCGTTGGAGCTGCGGATGTGGGTTTCTGTCGTCATGGGAGCAAGGGTCACCCCCCTACTTGTTCGTTCAATTCCAAGGACATTGGAGAAGGCGAGGAGGACCCTATATCCTCTCAACATACCCAGGTACTTGCAGGTTATATTTGTGATTCCATGATCCAGCAAACGTTGCCACAGGTTACGGACTGTTTCGCGTGCCGATTGGATCTTCTGAGAGCGTGTGTGTGTGTGTGTGTGCGCCCCGACGTTTGACTCGGGTACTGGTAGGTCTGTATCTGCGCTGACGTGAGAGATGTTACGCACCATTATTCACCCCAGCAGGTCTTGTGTGTGTGTGTGTGTGTGTGTGTGTGTGTGTGTGTGTGTGTGTGTGTGTGTGTGTGTGTGTGTGTGTGTGTGTGCGTGCGTGCGTGCGTGCGTGTGTGTGTGTGTGTGCGTGTGCGTGTGTGTGTGTGTGTGTGTATGTGCGTGTGTGTGTGAGAGAGAGAGAGAGAGTGTGTGTGTGTGTGTGTGTGGGTGGCGTGCGTGTGTGTGTGTGTGTGTGTGTGTGTGTGTGTGTGTGTGTGTGTGTGTGTGCGCATGGGTGCGCGTGCGTGTGTCGTGTGTGTGTGTGTGTGTGTGTGTGTGTGTGTGTGTGACAGACAGACAGAAACAGAGACAGATAGAAAGACAGGCAGACAGAAACGGAAACAGAGAGACAAAAAGATAAAGAGAGAGAGAGAGAGAGAGAGAGAGAGAGAGAGAGACCGGCATAGGAAAAAAAATGGTGAGAGAGACAGAGACAGACAGGCAGATAAAGACAGACAGATAGACAGACAGAGCCAGGACAATCAATCCATCCACAAACACAATTTTCGCCAACAGAACAAAGACTGACAGAACACACACACACACACACACACACACACACACACACACACACAAACAAACAAACAAACACACACACACACACACACACACACACACACACACACACACACACACACACACACACACACACACACACACACACAGAGCACGCGGCTGGTCACTGTTTTATTGAAGTGGGCATGGAAGACGCCGCCGGACTAGCACAGAGACCACAGGTGAAAGGCAGCTGGCTTTACTCCAAGCGAGAGAATCCATTATACAAGACACTACGAGCAGTTAGAGCCACTGAGTGTACGGCTTGTCCTTAGCTAAGCTGAAAGAAGAGATCTAACCTGAGCTGGAGAGGGTGAAGAGTGGGGGGAGTGGGGGGGGCGGGCATATAACATGGAACAGAAGAATATAACCAGGACTCCGATGTGAGGCTAGGATAGACAGGAGGATCACGCCCAACACACACACACGCACACAGTATAGTCAAAATGGCTGTCTCCATCTGCACCATGCTACAATGGTGTTTGTGTTTTTATCAGCAACAAAAACAAAAAAGATCAACTGAAAATAATCCAGATACTTCTTTCATGATTCGAAAACAACAACAAAAACAAACAAACATTCCATGTTTTGAAATTAATGACCACTCCTGTGTCGGCGGATGTTTCGTTATATATACCAAATAAACGAAGGAGTCAGGATGATATTTCAGCCTTTGCCACGGTAGTGTTTGTCAATCATCACCGTTGCCTCAAAGGGGAGAGCAACAATGACGACTTGAAAGCGAAATGGATTGCATCAATGATTCCCAGTATCTAAAGCAACAGATGAAACTAGGGAGCAAGCTAGTTTTGCATGATTTGTCGTCTTCTGATAGCTATGAGTTACATCTTTCATCCGCATGATTATACACAAAATCTGGATGATCTTGGCACTTTGTTTATTTGTGTCGGCAACTGGAATTCGCTCATTCCACAGCATTCTTAAAACATGCGTATCAAAACAATCCAGGATCGATGAACACATTACGGACATGGATTATGTTTGTAAGAAATACTTGCACTGGATCAGCACTGAAGTCATTTTTGGAAACGAATGAAAGAGAAGGCACATTATTCAATTGAATCAGTTTATGTTGACGTAGCAGATTCACTCGTTTCGGTATACATTGTGACAAAATGATCGCCAAGCAATCTTAAATGTTGTTTTTTTGTTTATCAATGGGCAGGAAGGGAAGCTACGCGACTATCAGATCCACTCACCTTCATTTAATCAAATGCTCAATGACCATCACTTCAAGTCTGTACTCCGCTACACTCATGACGGGCCTTTGCATCAACACACAAAGTCATCGAAACATCACACTGATTTATCTCAGGTGTGATCAACACGCTGACAAACGTTGAAGGACATAAAGCGCTTGGAAGGCAAATAACAAAACAAATCTCAAACCCACATACATACAAAAGGTTAGTGTTCTCTCTACTTGCCGTATAAATAACATAAATATACTTTGATACACGTCATAGGTATATATTACAACTTATTGCACTTGATTCCGGCCTTTTGCATAAATAGAACAAATCATACACAAAACAGGATTGAATACAGTCGGCAAAATATATACAAACCCAAAAAAAAAAAAAAAAGAAACCAGTGAACGTGGTAGTTCTAGATGCGTCTCCGGTGTATCGTTTTGTATCTAGAAAACACAAACAAAAGAATCATGAAATGTTACATCGAAATACAGCTGTCCTCGCCACTGTACGAAAGTTTGGAGGAACATGCTTTTGGCGAAAACAAACTTTCCTCGGTGGTACAAACAAATGCATACAACCTGACAGCGTCGTTCTGCTTGAGTTGTTCTGTTTATTTTTCGTTCGTTGGGAAAACTGTCCAATAAAACGACCAAAATGGAATTAGTCTCCATTCACATCAATCGTTTACACAATTTCCAGTTATTGCTCTCAAAGGTCTGCAATTATTTCAACATTTAGTTCTGAGTTTTGATTTTTATGCTGTTTTCAAAAGACCTTTCGAAAGACAAATAATTAATCAACAAAAATTGAAAAGAAAGTCAAAAGGCACACTTGTTTCAATCCACCTCAAAACGCAACAACAAAAAATAAAACATACGGATTCGCGTATCTGTACAGTTCTTCAATTTGACTTGTGTATTACACAACCAAACAATATCTGTCGTGTTTAGAAGCGTTTTTCGTTTCTCTAGAGATCTTAAACAAGAACTGAATTTGAAGGGGAAAAAAAAATCATCAGAACAGTTTTTCCTGACTAGGCATTATTGGAAAACATTACTGAAAGCGATGCCAACATGAAATTTTCCCGATCTACCGCAGCAAACAGCGCTACGATCAACACCAAGAGTTATCCCACTACCCATCAACTGCGCATGTCCAATCTGCCCGTCATTTCCTGCGTGTCTGGTCTAGAAATCTGACGTGCCGTAGTCCCCGTCCATTGGAGTATAGGCCTGCTGGAACGTCTGCACCTGGGGCTTCGGCGCCGGGGGAGGGGGTGGTGCCTTCGGCTGTTGCTGCTGAGGGGTGGGGCGCCCCCTGTGTTCCTCCTCGTAGATCATCCGATAGACAGCCGACTGTGTCCAGTCTCTGTCCCCTGCGTTGTCAGGGTTCTGCACCTTCGTCGATCCTCTGCAAACACCACGTGCATATCATAGGTAATGGTCCTCGTGAATTGATGGTGGTGGTGGTGGTGGTGGTGGTGGTGGTGGTTGGCGGGGAGGTAGGGGAGGTGAAGGGAAGTGGGTGGTGGTGATGTATCGGGGAAGGAATGGGAAGTGAGAGGGGAGGGTTCGGAGGAGAGGAGGAGGGAGGAGGAGGAGGAGAAGGCCGTTGAAGCAGATGATGTAGAAAAGGAAAAAAAAAGGGAAGAAAAGAGGGGTATGTAAAGACACCACACACACACACACACACACACACACACACACACACACACACACACACACACGCACCGAGAGAGAGACAGATAGAGACAGAGAAAGAGAGAGAGACAGAGACGGAGTCAGACAGACAGACAGACAAACAGATGCACACTGAAGCGAGCATGCGAGTGTACACACACACACACACACACACACACACACACACACACACACACACACACACACACACACACACACACGTATGCACGCACGCGCGCGCACTCACACACACACACACACACACACACACACACACACACACACACACACACACGCACGCACACACGCACGCACGCACACACTTAGAGACAACTAATTAATATAACATGTGAGCGCGCGCGCGCACACACACACACACACACACACACACACACACACACACACACACACACACACACATGGTGGGAAGATTATCCTTCCCTAAAGTGTACACAGCTTCAAGCTGAAATCATTGCATAACATGCAGAAGTGATCTCTGTGAAGAAAAATACCGATGTCTGTGTACCCACATCGTCCTTCTTTCCAGTGCACAAACTCGTGTGTGTGTTATCCATGACACGTCAATTCATCAGCGTGCCCTGCATACATGTTTAAGCGTGAAAAGCAACTCCATCACATCAAGCCTGTCACTCGTGGAATCAACTGGTGCCAAGATCATTTACACGGAATCCAACGATGCAGTAAGTCGCAGACCTTATCGCATTTGATTATTCAGCTCAGATATCATCATGGTGTTCTCCTCATGAGTCTGCTGTCAACACTTCAGAAGACAGACCCACCTAATCTGGTTTTCGTTGTTGTTGTGTTTTGGTTGGTTGGTTGGTTGGTTGGTTGGTTTTGTTTTGTTTTTCCTACTCCGCATTAATTTCGTTCCAGTCAAAATAAAACGAAAATCTTCAGCTGAAGAACTGAGAACGTTAGCTGAAATGGATGATGCTTGACAGTACTTCAGTATTGTGCAGTAATGCTTCTTGTGTGTATGGAAATTCAGCTGCGCTCCGTCTTCATGAGCTTTGATTCACACTGCTTCCTCCAGGATTCTTTTAACTGCAAGCATCTTTCCGTATGCGCCAGTTATTTGTTACTTTCGCACCGACTGCTACTCGTTACAATACTAAATCGCAATAAGCTGTTGCGGCAACACGTGAACTACGAAGAGGTAGGCGTAGTGACTTAGGAGTATCTACAGATCCTGCAGCTTAACAAACTGAAACAAAATAACACAAAACAGACTATCGAACCGTCAAAGGTATTCATCTGATATATATATATATATATATATATATATGTCTGAAAAAATCAGAGTGGAGTGTTGAAATCTGATCCAGTTTCAGTTATCTTTTCCTGAATTTTCCTCTTGTATCACTATTCTTAATCCAAACTGCCCACGTAAGCAGATAATCGAAAGATAAAAAGAAAATGGGGATCCACCTCTTGTGCTTCCTTGCTTTCCTCTTCTTACCAACAAAGCGCTTGTTTCCAAGGACGCGCATTCAGTAGGCCTACTAGATTCAACCACAAAGCATTTCAATACTTTGGAACATGCAGAGCCATATCACACGATGCCAGATACAAACCACAAGCGAAGTGTTGTGCCGTTGTGTGAAGAAAAGTGGCAGAAGCGCTGCGCATAGATCAGGGTAACATACGAATAAGAGCTGACAGCCAGGAGAGGTAGAGGAGATGATTGGCCACTGAGAAGCGTAATTGCCTGCATGTTTGGGTGAAAAAGAAGAGCACCTACCGCTTGTGCTGACGCTTTCCTGTTTGTGGCAATCCCTCGCCGCCACTCGTTTTATTTCAAGGTTCCGAATGGATGCCGCAGGCGTTAAGACGAGCGTTATTTTATTTTAGTTTGCTTTGTTCTGTTTTTGTTTTTGTACTGTTTTGTTTAGGTTTGTTTCATTTCATTCTGTACTATTTTCTTTTACTTTTACTATTTTTTCTTTCTTTTCGTTCAGCGAAGCGAACGCGGTATTGATTAGCACAATAAAGTGGTACATCTAAACACATCACATCAAAGGGCGAAATCTTACAGGAAGAGCTACGGCAGTTCCGGTTCCAGAGCAGGAGCCGACAGATAACTAATAACAAACAAACAACAACGCAGCTGCCTGACATCTTGTATACTTGTAACGACTTCCACATCGCGCTCAAAACCATACGCCTGAATACGGACTTTAACTGGGAATGGAGTGTGAGATGGGGGTGGAATCTAGCGTAAGGGATCCCGCACATCTCCCGAAGTCTTTGTCTAAATGTTGAATGTTGACCGCGCAATGTAGGCAGACAGGCGGAGATAGAGTAACATCTTAGAGAGAGAGAGAGAGAGAGAGAGAGGGGGGGGGGGGGGGTCAGCTGGAAATGCTAAATGATGCATCCTAAACTGTTTTATGTATGACTGATTCCCAGTTATTTATGGGATGAATGTTTATTTTTATTTTATTTTTTTTAGCGAAATGCTGTATGGAAAACGATGATCATTATTATAATGATAATAATAATGGCATTTACATAGCGCTTTACCACTGGATTTAGGCGGTTACAAAGACTCTCTCCCTCCCTCCCTCCCTCCCTCCCTCCCTCCCTCTCTCTCTCTCTCTCTCTCTCTCTCTCTCTCTCTCTCTCTCTCTCTCTCTCTCTCTCTCTCTCTGCGCTCGCGAGCTTTTGCGTGCCCTCATAATTCTTATTGATAGTCAAAAAAAAATGAAAAAGGAACAAGCAACAAAACATTTGGAAGAAAAGAAAAATATGAATGTGCATCCTTAATATCTTTTTTTTTTTTTTTCGAATAGCAATTCCAGATACAGAATCTTTGAAAGACACGATACAGGTAGAACGTCTAACATTAGACGGAAAAGAGTTCCACAGCCAGGGACCCTAGACAGAGAAGGAACGGAAGCCATCCGAGTTACGTCAGAAGCTGTTCTGCGAAAGATAGTGTTGAGTCAGAGCAAGAACGGTGAGAGGGAGAGGGTGTGTACAGGATCACTAGGTAAGGGAGATAAGCAGGAGCAGTTTATCAGAGGGTGAACGTGATTTCTAACGGTCATGATACAAGTTTTTTTTTCCCCAGTTATTTTTGATAGGTTGTTTGTTATTATAAAGGAAATTCAGAATATGCGAAACTCAACAGCTGGAAATTTTAATTCATTCATTGCATGGGTAACACCTTTGCATCAAGTGGGACACTTTAAAGATAAGTGTAATTGTGGTTTAGCATCAGCACGTGTGAAGAGTATGACTGAGGAGAGTTTGACGATTCTCAATTCTGTCGTATACTGTTAGTGGTACCTAACTACTCTACCCTATTTAAACAACACAATCATGACCATAAATACATCAATGATATGCCATTTGAAATTAAGAAACATGCGTGTCGACATGAAATAAGAAAAGGGAGAAGATTCGAATGGAAAATACTGTTTTCCAAATTAAGATGTAAGTTTGATTCATAAATAGGATCAATGACATTATTTGCAAACTATAGCAGCCTCTAAATAGTTGTGTTATTTTGTCAGTTTTGTTTATTATAACTGAAAAACATCAGTATCAAATCCGGGGCAGGGCAGTAAGCGAAAAAAGATCATTAATAGCAAACAAAAAGGTGTCCTTAATTCAATTCGAAATCACACATGATCGGAGGACTTTGATCGCAGCAGGGAGAACTCTGTTTAGTTATCAGGAAAAAGGAAATTACTATCTTTATGCCAGCCCTGAGCGACAACAAAACTCTGGGAAAAGTGCGAAGCAGTTTGTGCTTGCGGTGGTTTATGCTGTTGCCAGGCAGTCAATCTGAAATCACCCTTCAGAATCACTACGTGCACACTTTGCTTTTCAGAAACTAAGGTCCTGGTAACTACTGCTTATATAATAGACCTTGTCTTTTTTCTTTATTCTTATAGCACACACGAAAAAAAAGAAATCAGATGCAACCACGATGCGACATACTCATGCGGCGTAAAAATATTCAAGTACTAACGTCCTATCTCTTGCATTTACATCTGTCCAAAAACATCCAAGGTTACCGGAATATCTTCTACAGTTTCTGTTTTGGCAAAAGGATATCCTTCTATTTTGGTTCTGTCATAGTTTCCCAGCATCACTAAAATGATGTATGAAGGAAATCGTCATTTTCAGTATTTTATTCCAAAACAAAGTGAAACCGCCAAAACTACAAAGAATGTAAGACCAGGAACTGGTGCAGTCTGCAAGGCATTTCTCCACCTTACCTTTATCACTTTTGTGTATCCACGTGATGACTGAAATCAGAGGCGTCATTTTTCCTTCAGCTTATATCATAAACATTGCAGACACAAGTGAAGCAAACATTTTCTTTTGTGTTCCCTTACAGTAGAATAGACTTATTTCTTTGTCCATGCGACTTTGTCACATCTAAAAGTGGTGAGTCTGAGAACATCTAATACTCTCATGAAATTAACTTCATTTCATTGTTATCTGAACGGAAGCATTAGCTATACTTTTTTTTTACTTAGCAAAGACGTAGAACACTTGTACATAAATCTCTAAAACTACAAATCAAACAATCATTTTCATTGAAAATAAATTAAAGATTTTTTGTGTGTAATGAAAACAAACTTCGTCACCATTCTACAATTAGAAGCGTACATAGGCAAGATATTCAAAAACGTTACAATTGGAAGACAGCAAACATTTACTTTTTATGTATCAGATGTAACAGAAACGGCCTTGCATGCGTTGCTTTGTACAGTCCCAAAGACTCACTGCAGCGCATTACGAACTCGGAAACAAAGAGCAGTCTCTGGAAACAGACGCGCGTCCTACCAGCATTCTATACATGCCCGTGCCAGTCTTACGAGACCTGTGATCGCCCTGGCAGCACCTTCAGGATGCGCAAGACTATCCCTTTATACCTGCAAAGGCCCTCTAGCACCTAGCAGCTATCCCTGGTTTTCCTTAAAAAAAACTTACCAATGCCATAACAGCACTTAAGTGCCAACCTCCAATATTGTTAATCACCCTGCAATCACCTTACAGCCGCCCATGACTAGCTCATGAGACTGACGGGATGTCTGGCCAGCATCTCACAGAGGTCCGAGACGGTACGATCTCACGGATACCAAAGACAGTTCCATACTAGCATTCTGCAGCTGCAATAGCTAGCTCATGAGTCAACTCAACAGTATCCTAGTAGCCCCTCAGGGATGCCCATGCCTTACTCACAATAACTACAAAAACGCGCTTCTAGCACTTTGCGGGTGCCCATGACTAACTCAATAACTACATATGCCCAGTAGAACCTAACGGATGCCCATGACTAATCCACAATCGCTAAAAATACTCCACTAGCACATCGGTGATGCCCATGACTAACCCACAATCACTGCAGATACCTAACTAGCACCTCAGTGGTGCCCGTAACTAACTCACAACCACTACAACTGCCCTACTACCGCCTCAGTGGTACAAATGCCTAGCTCAGATACGTATGCCCCTACTAGCACTTTACAGTTACACATGACTGGCACACATTAACTACAAATGGCCTTTTAGCACCTCACGGGTGCCCATATGTAACTCACAATCACTACATATGTCCTACTAACACCTCACGGGTGCACGTGACTAATTTACAATCACTATAAATGCCCTACTAGCGCCTCAATGGTTCTCGTGACTAACTCACAATCACACTACATATGCTCTAACAGCACCTCACCGGTGCCCATGCTCAACTACTCAAAGGTTCCCATGACTAAGTCACAATCACTACACATGCCTTACTAGCACCTCAATGATGCCCATGACTAACTCACAATCACTACACACGCATTACTAGCACCTCAATGATGCCCATGACTAACTCACAATCACTACAAACGCCTTACTAGCACCTCAATGATGCCCATGACTAACTCACAATCACTAAACACGCCTTACTAGCACCTCAATGGTGCCCATGACTAACCCATACTCACGACATTATATGCCGCACTGGCACCTCGATGACCACGTCCATGACTAACTCATAGTCCATGACTAAGTCATGGTCACGACATGTGCTCTACTAGTACCTCGATGATGCCCATGAGCAACTCACAATCTCTACATATGCCCTTCTAGCACCTGACCACTGCCCGTTGGTAGCTCATAATCACCATATAATTATGCTTTACCAGCACTTTGCATGTGCCAGTAACCAACTCAGAAACACTACATATGCCCTACCAGCACCTCAATGGTGCCAGTGCCCAGCTCACAATCATTGAATATGCCTTGCTATCACCTCAGTGGTGTCAGTGCTCAGCTCATAATCACTATCTATGCCCTACCAGAATCTCAATGGTGCCCATGACCAGCTCACAACCACTACATATGCCCCTACCAGTACCTCGCGGGTGCCTATGACTAAACCACAATTAACACATATGCCCTACTAGCACTGCACAGGTGCCCATCACCAACTCACAATCACTACAAAAGCTCACGATCACTACAAATGCCTACAGGATTCTCAATGGTGCCAATGACTCACCCTCAATCCCTACAGGTGCCCTACCACCTCCCAATGGACGCCTAAGACTACGTAACAACAACAACAACAACAACAAAAACCTGATCAGTGCCCTACAGGCACTCACGGATGCCCACGGCTATCTCCCAATCACTACAGAACGCCGTACCGGCCACCTCACAGATATCCGGGACTAGCTCCCAGGACCGACGAATGTTACCTAAGTAGTGTAGTACCTGCCGAACGACTAGTGTTAAGAGAGCGTGCGGGACTACTAGCAGGCAGGCCTCAGGCAGGCACGGGACCCGTGGGCAAAACCCCTTGGGTGACTTACGGCGGGATGGCTCCGGCGGCAGCCATCGCTTTGGTCTGCCCGGTAAAAGTATCCCGGATATTTTCCCTGGAGTACAGGCTCATAGGGGAGTTGTACTGCAGGTGAACCACCTGGGGCCCCTCCTGACCGCCCGGCTGGGGCCAGGCAGAGGCAGGGGCAGGGGCGGTGGGGAGGTGTGTGGGCCCGGAGGAGCCCCGAGGTGCTTGCTGGTAGCCCACCGACCTTGCGGCTTCCTGCTGGCCAGTCGTGTACTCCAGGTCCCTGTCCCAGGGCTTGACTCCCGTGGACTTGAGGGTGTGTCTCCAGGCTGGGGGCACGTGCGGCTCGTCGGTCTCGTCCTGGTAGCTCCTAGGAGCGGGCGCTTGCTGCTGCTGCAACGGGCATTGCCGAGGGGCATGGCTATAGTGCGTCTCTCTGCATTTTTCTTTTTTTTTTTTTTTTTTTTTTTTTTTTGTAATCGTGTGTAGTTGTAGTAGTAGTAGTAGTAGTAGTAGTAGTAGTAGTCGTAGTTGTACTAGTATAACAACAATAACGGCAGCAGCACTACTACTACTACTACTACTACTACTACTACTACTACTACTACTACTAGATATTATGAAAAGAAGAAGAAGAAGAAGGACAACAACAACAACAACTATGATAATAATGGTAATCATAAAATAATGATAATGATGATAATAATAATGATGATGATAATGATAACGATGATGATAACAACAATAACAACAAGAATGAAAATAATAACAATAACAACAATAATAACAGCAACAACAATAACGATAAAAGTAATAACATGATGATGATAATAATAATAATAATGATAATGATGATGATGATGATGATAGTAAGAAGAAGAAGAAGAAGAAGAAGAAGAAGAAGAACAACAAACACATCATCATCATCATCATCATCATCATCGTCGTCGTCGTCGTCATCGTCGTCGTTGCCGTCGTCGTCATCATCATCATCATCATCATCATCATCATCATCATCATCATCATCAGTGTCTCTCCTCTCCTCATCATCATCATCATCATCATCATCAGAAGAAGAAGAAACAACAACAACAACAACAACAACGACAACAACAACAACAACAATAAGAAGAAGAGTGAGTACATATACAGTGCCTGATCTTTTCCAGTCTCTACGCGCTTGACAAAAAACAGCTCTTTTCAACACAACATTAACAACACACACACACACACACACACACACACACACACACACACACACACACACACACTTTCTCTCCCCCTCTCTGTCTCTCTCTCTCTCACGCGCGCGCGCGCGCGCGCGCACGCGCATGCACACTTACATTTACACGCGCGCACACACATACACAAACTCTCTCTCTCTCTCTCTCTCTCTCTCTCTCTCTCTCTCTCTCTCACACACACACACACACACACACACACACACACACACACACACACACATGTACAGACCACCCATCCCCCCCCCCCCCTAACACATGCACACGCACACGACAGCACAAGCACAGACACACGTTCATCGTCACCCCTCACTTCCAATCTCATCATCATTTTCGAACAAGAAAGACACATCAAGGCAGGGCAGAAAAGAGGAAAACGATGACTGTGGCACGTTAAGATTAGATTTTAACGCTGACGTGAAAGTTGCACCGCCAAAGAACAAACAAATCACACGACAAAACAGGACGCGTTTCGACTTCTTAGGTCTTCTGGATTCAACGCCTGTCTTGCGCCGAACTGATGAAGATAAGTGATTGCTCGTTCATTTTCGTTGTCCCGTGTGTTGTGTATCTTGCCTGAAAAAGACATAAGAGGTCAAAACGCGTCGTGTTTTGTCTTGTGATTCGTTTGTCTACGTTCTTTGGCAGTGCTTTCTCAATAACTTTTCAAATTTGTTTAGATTTCCGCCTGCAGTCGCTTCACTTTGCGATTAAATTTTCTGACGTTCGGAGGAAGACTATTCCAGATAGTAGGAACCTGAAAAGCAAGACACCTTTCACATGGATCTTACAACTGGGATACAGACCATGCGATTGTCAGCAGAGGAATGAAGGTGCAAAGTAAGATGCCTTGGGGCTCAATACCATAGAGAATTATTCAGGACCTGTTCCAGCTGAAGACGAGAAACACGAGTACAGATCATAGGGTGTCCTGCAATGAACAGGCAACTAGCATACAGAAGGGGAGTACCATAGTCACGTCTAGAGGACGTCTGGCATCATGGTTCTGAACCTTCTGCATTTCTTTTTTCTATCAGATGCTTTGGGGCGCGAGCTTGGAGACTGGTCAGATGGTGCAGGCTAGAAAGAGCGAGAAGACGGTCTAGGGCTGCATCTACCTACAGACAGACAGACAGACAGACAGACTAGTTAGTTGCATCTACAGACAAATAATGAATAAGTCTGATGTTGAGGAATGCAAGATAAGCAGCTTTGCCCACAGTGGAAACTTTGAATTTGAAAAGCAGCACCGACTGGAACATCACCCAAACATTGCGAACAATTGGTGAAAAGGGAATGGCAGTGCCAGTTCGCGTATGTTCATGCATGTCTGTGTGTGTATACGTATTCACATCTCTCTCTCTCTCTCTCTCTCTCTCTCTCCTCTCTCTCTCTCTCTCTCTCTCTCTCTCTCTCTCTCTCTCTCTCTCTCTCTCTGTGTGTGTGTGTGTGTGTGTGTGTGTGTGTGTGTGTGTGTGTGTGTGTGTGTGTGTGTGTGTTTTTTCTGTCACAGTGTCTAGATCATATTTCCATCTTAAGAAAGGGTCGAGGTTAATGGAAGTCTCCTTTGAACACAAGGGAGAGAAAGAGAGAGAGAGCGAGACAGACAGACAGACAGACAGACAGAGACAGATACAAAGAGAGACAGAGGCAGACAGACAAAGACAGACAGAGAGAGAGAGAGACAGAGAGAGACAGACAGACAGAGACACTGAGAAAGAGGGAGACGAAGACAGAGACAGAGAGAGCAAAACAAAAACAACAAAAACAAAAAAAAAAAAAAAAAAAAAAAAGAAAGGCCCATTCATTATGCTCACTGACCTCATGTTGAGGAGGGGGAACGTTGACAGGCCTCTGCGCGGACTGGGGTCTCCAGGTGACGGTGGAGGTCTTGGGCGGCTGCTTGGTGTAGTCCACGCCGAAGTTGTAGCCGGTGGCCCCTGGCTTAGGCCGAAGCACTTTGGGGGCTGAGCTTTTCCCCGTGGGGGCTGCTTACACAGAGAAAGGGGTGAGATGTGACGTAATTTGGTGATGACGTCAAAAGCGCACTGACGTGGAGGGGAAGAGAGATGAGCGGAGGTGAAGGGAGACGGGGGAGCGGGGGAGGGGGGCGATGTGAAGTGAGAGAGATGTGTTGGAGGATGAGGGAGGAGAGGAAATAGGGTTCGGAATGGGGGTGGGGAGGGGCAGGGTTGGATGTTGGGAGGTGAAGTGAGAGAGGAGGTGAGTGTGGGGAAGTCACGTGAGAAAAGCGGGTGTGAGTGTGAGGGAGTAACTCGAGATGAGATGATGTGAGTGCGAGGTAGTGACGTGGCATGAGATGATGTGAGTGTGAGAAAGTGACGTGGAATGCCATTATGTGAGTGTGAGTAAGTAATGTGGAATGAGACTATGCAAGTGTGAACATGTGACGTGGAATGAAATTGTGTGAGTGTGAGTAAGTGACATAAGATGAGAAGATATAAATGTGTGGATGTGACGTGGAATGAGATGAGTGTGAGTACGTAACTTGGGATGAGATCATGTGAATGCGAGAAAGTGACGTGGAATGAAATTATGAGTGTGAGTGAGTGACATGGAATGAGATGATGTGAATGCGAGCAAGTAATATGGAATGAGATGAGTTTGAGTAAGTAACGTGGAATGAGTTGGTGTGGGTGTGAGTAAGTGACGTGAAATGAGATTATGAGTGTGAGTGAGTGACGTGAAATGAGATGATATAAGTGTGAGCAAGTGAAGTGGAATGAGATCATATGAGTGTGATCAAGTAACGTGGGATGAGATCGTGTGAGTGTGAGGAACTAACGTGAGATGAGTGGATGTCAGTGTGACGAAATGACATGAGATGATACAACGTGAGTGTGAAGAAGTGATAGTAGATGACTTTTAATATGTGAACGTGAGGAAGTCACGTAAGATGAGATTATGTGAGTCTGATTATATGATGTGAGACAAGATTATCTGAGTGTAAGAAAGCAAGTGGTATTGAAAGATGGGAGCGTGGGAAAGTGACATGAAACGAGATGACGCGAGTGGGAGAAACGGGATGAAATTAAATGAATGGAAGAACTAACGTCAGATGGAATAATGTGACATCGAGGAAGTAACGTGAAATGAGATTATGTGAATATGAGAAAGAAATGATACGTGAAAATGGACGATTTTAGTGCGAAAATGTGACGTGAGAGTAGATGAAGTGAGTATGAAGAAGTGACGTAAGATGATCTGAGATCCCTGACTCGTTGAACGTATCTCCCTTTCATCTGAAGAAAATCTCATTGATGATGATGATGATGATGATGATGATGATGATGATGATGATGATGATGATGACTGCTGAGTAAAACAAAACATATTTTTCACGCTTTTTTTTTGTACTCCCAGTTCTTATAGAACAGGGAGTACTTTACAATGGGAACGAAGAAATGCTCTGTGTGTGTGTGTGTGTGTGTGTGTGTGTGTGTGTGTGTGTGTGTGTGTGTGTGTGTGTGTGTGTGTGTGTGTGTGTGTCAGTACAACACTATGTTAATCTGACAGTAAAATGGTTTCAGTCAGTGTGTGTGTGTGTGTGTGTGTGTGTGTGTGTGTGTGTGTGTGTGTGTGTGTGTGTGTGTGTGTGACAGTCCGTCCCTGGTCAAAATGTGTTCCACTCGTTCCAGACAAAACTACTGCGCCGATCTTTCTGAAAATTTGTAGGTATGTTCATTATAGGTCACGGATGATGCCCGATATGTTATTTTACCGTTATGGTCGTTACTAACGACCATAACGGCCAATAACGGTTTTTCTTTTTTATGGAATATCTCAGAAAGTACTTAGCCGATCTTTCTGAAAAAATTTGTAGGTATGCTTCCTATGGGTCACTGATCATGTCCGATGTGTTATTTTACCATTATAAACGTTATTAACAGCCATAACGGCCATAACGGTTTTCCTTCTTTATAGAATATCTCAGAAAGTACTTGGCCAATCTTTCTGAAAAATTGTAGGCATGTTCATTATGGGTCACGGATGATGCCCGATGTGTTATTTTAACTGTTATGGCCGTTATTAACTAACCGCTATAACGGCCCATAATGGTTTTTCATTTTTATGGAATATCTCAGAAAGCACTTGGCCGATCTTTCCGAAAACTTGTAGGTATGTTCATTATGGGTTACGGATCATGCCCATGTTTTCTTTTACCGTTATAGCCGTTACTAATGGCTATAACGGCCCATAACAGTTTTACTTGGCCGATCTTTCTGAAAATTTGTAGGCATGTTCATCATGCCTGATGTTTTATTTTACCGTTATATCCGTTACTAACAGCCATAACGGCCCATGACGGTTTTTCTTCTTTATGGAATATCTTAGCAAGTACTTTGCCGATCTTTCTGAAAATTAAAAGGTATGTTCATTATGGGTCACGGATGATGCCCGAAGTTTCATTTTACCGTTATATCCGTTACTGACGGCTATAACGGTCCATCACGATTTTTCATTTTTATGGAATAGCTTAGAGTACTTAGCTGATCTTTCTGAAAATTTCAAGGTATGTTCATTATGGGTCACGGATCATGTCCAATGTTTCTTTTACCTTTATAGCCGTTACTAATGGCTATAACGGCCCATAACGGTTTTTTTTTTTCTTTATGGAATATCTAAAAAAGTACTCGGCCGATCTTTCTGAAATTTGTAGGTATGTTCATTATGGGTCACGGATCATGCCCAATATTTTGTTTTACCCTTATAACCGTTACTGACGGCTATAACGGCCCATGACGGTTTTTTCATTTTTATGAAATCTCAGAAAGTACTTGGCCGATCTTTCTGAAAACTTGTAGGTATGTTCATTATGGGTCGCGGATCATGCCCAATGTTTCACTTTACCGTTATAGCCGTTACTAACGGCTATAACAGCCCATAACAGTTTTCTTCTTTATGGAAAATGTCAGAAAGTATTTGGCCGATCTTTCTAAACATTTGAAGGTATGTTCATTATGGGTCACAGATGATGGCCCATGTTTACCAGAATAGCCGTTACTAACGGCTATAACGGCCCAAAACGGTTTTTTCCTTTTTATGTAATATATCACGCGTATTCAAGATAAAACTGGGAGTACGTTTATATGCTTTGCATCTTGTTTTTTTCTTAGTGTGAATCCGGAAGCTCACAAATTGCTGTCTTCTATATAGTTAGGCACATATCACTCACACACAGACGCGCGCACACACTCGTGTGTGTGTGTGTATGTGTGTGCGTGCGTGCGTGCGTGCGTGCGTGCGTGCGTGCGTGCGTGCGTGCGTGCGTGCGTGCGTGCGTGCGTGTGTGTGTGTGTGTGTGTGTGTGTGTGTGTGTGTGTGTGTGTGTGTGTGCGTGCGTGCGTGCGTGCGCGTGCATGCATGCGTGCGTGTGTATGTGTGTATGTATGTGTGTGTGTGTGTGTGTGTGTGATAGATAGGTACATTACAGAATGAAGACATCAATGGAGGAAACGAAAGTAACTGTTTGGCTGTACAAAAATCAACCCCCACTCCACCTCCAAATTACAGAAATAGGATAAATATAGAACATCAGATAAGACACAAAGCTTGTGAATATAAAACTACCAATGCACCAGGATTCACGAACACAAACTATATGTACAAACAAAGCCATCATCATTAATTTCACAACATTTATACCACATGGCAGCACCATATCATTCATTACGTCCTTGCTGTTATTGACATGTATCATATACCGTAGTATGACCACATCTGACGATATTCCATGAAACTAATTCCGCATTCAAATGAGTTTCCACTAAATTTCTGAACATTCTAACTTTAAAAAAAGTATTGTTCAGCAAACTGTATGTGGACAATAATGTGTGTATAATGCGTGTATTATATGCCTTACAATGTATTGAGTATGTACTGAAAGCGTTGAAATGTATCATGCATGTATTGTATACGTTAGCATCTGTAATGAACGTACTGTAATCAGCTAAAATTATCTAATTATCAATATTTCATTGTGTACATAAATTATCATGCCGTATTTCGACCACGCTGTAGGCTATTAGCTGGCCAGAAAAAAAACCGTTCAACATCTGTTAGGTGAATGAAAACTTGACTACAAAAATTAATATGCTGTCTGTATTCTTAACATTTACTTGATTGTCGATTGGAATCTCTTAGCAATCAGTCCAAGAAACTGACTCTAAACTTAATATTTTGCCAGCAGCATTCTCAACGTTTTCTAGACCCAGATGTTCTTCAGAATAAAAACAACGACAATAAAGGTAATAATTAACCAACTAAAATTCATTACTGGTGTTATTCACATAACTTTATAGTTAAGAAAATCAAAGTTTTGCAGGTTTGCAGTCGTGCATAGCCCTGTTGTAAACAAATGCCAAACAATAACATTGATACTTGTATCATGCATGCCACAATATTTGGTTAATATACGATACATGTATATAGGCCAGCAAAATTCAATAGAACGTTATTCTGTTAATAAACCACGAACATTTAAATTTATGCACTGGTTATGCCTTCTATAGTACCTGCTCTAATGTTCAAATCGAAACAGAAATAAGATTTAAAAGAATTGTGTGTTACGAAATCTACAAATGCGTCGAAACGATCAGCCAGAATTCTGGGAATGATATATGAAAGATTCTTCCGTGGACATCTGAATGTGGAGTACGGTCAAGTGCATTTTTTATGTCTGTTATCTATGACGCCTCACGAAGCCATCTTTGTGGACAATTATTTCGTCTCCTTCGCATTCTTTATTTAAAAGACAAAAAAGGGGGTTACTTTCTGTCTCTGTTTGTATTCTAACTTCTGAATGATATGTCTGAAAAACAAATGACTGTGTTTATTGATATCATAGATTCTATGCGTGGTATCGATATTCCCTGCCTACGATGACAGTATATGGTCCTAAAACAAAATCTGGAATACAGACTACAGAACGTATGATCGTTGACAGGAGTTTCATGGATATTAAACACACACACATAAATAAGGCCTGTCGCAAACGGAGTTTTCAAGGCGGTCTTTTTTCTTTCTTTTTTAACCGAAGAAGCATTGGCAGCGGTTTGTTTGTTTGTTTGTTTGTTTTCTCCTTGCCTTTGGGGTATGGGACGCTTTGATACTTTGAGATCAAGGTCCACGTGAAAAGTGTTCGACGTCCGCCTGCGACAGGCCTAAGTACAGGTATGGTGGATCACTCGCGGCAAAAAAGGTTACTGCAATTTTCAATGAGGAAAGCTTAGAAATTAAACACACACACACACACACACACACACACACACACACACACACACACACACACATCTCTCTCTATATCTCTCTCTCTCTTTCTCACACACACACACACACACACACACACACACACACACACACACACACACACACACACACACACACACGCCCACGCACGCACACGCGCACGCACGCGTGCGCGCGTGCATACACACACACACACACACACACACACACACACACACACACACACACACACACACACACACACACACACACACACACACACACACACACACACACACACAAACACACACACACACACACACACAAACACACGCGCGCGCGCGCACGCAACTTCACCCTCTCATTTACAGTTTCAGTTTTTATACAAAAGTGAAATGTACACCTCACCATCACACTTCTACATAATTATATTCTTTGTGTTACCACTCTGATTTTGTCCCAGCGAGTAATCCATCATACACGCGCGCGCGGGAAGCCCACAAAGATCGACAACTCTAGCTCACTGACCAGAAGCTTTCTCACTAGTCTAGAGAGAGGGGGGACAGGAAGGAAGGATGGAAGAGGCCGGGCCTGCGCATGCATACCTGAGCAGGCCGAGCAGGTGCATTCATGAAGGCCCTCCTCCGCTCACTGACGGGAGGCAACTCGCCCTGTTCCTCCTCCTCACCCATTTGATGGTCCAGGCGGACTCCCGTGGGAACGTAGGCCGGCTGCGGCTCGAAGTAGATCATCTGCTGAGGCTGTGACGACACTGGCTGGTACTGTTGTTGTTGCTGCTGATGCTGCTGCTGGTGTTGTTGCTGTTGCTGTTGTTGTTGTTGTTGTTGTTGTTGTTGTTGACGGAGTTCTTGCTCGCGTTCCATGTCCAGGCGGACCCCGGTGGGGATGTACTGTCCTCCTCCTCCTCCTCCACCGGGGGAGGAGGATGCGGCGAAGGGCTGAATCTGGTGGGAGGGGGAGAGTGGTGGGGGTGGTGGTGATGGGGGTGGTTGAGAGCAGAAGGGGGTTGTCGGAGGAGTCAAAGGTTGGGAGAGAGTGTGGAGTAGGTGGTGGAGAGAAGAAATGGTGTGTGTGTGTGTGTGTGTGTGTGTGTGTGTGTGTGTGTGTGTGTGTGTGTGTGTGTGTGTGTGTGTGTGAATAGGGCACAGACAGAAAGACAGACAGAGACAGAGATAGAGAGAGACAGAGAGAGCGTCGTCATTATCAACATCCCCATACGAATTACCACTATTCTCTCAAAACACAAATACATAACATGAATGTGAGTTTGGAAACCCCATAGTTGATGAATGACATTAAAAAGACGAAGTTTGAAGCTCCACAGTTTTTAGAAATATGTCTGCAACAGTAAATCCCGCCCCAAAACTATGTTGACATAAAAGAAAGAAAAAGTGAAAATGAAAAGCTCTCTTTGATCTCTGAGTATAATATAAAATTCAAAGTGTTTTAAAATAACAAAACATATCTGTATCTATATATTCATTAGCATTAGACCTATGTACCCTGTTCCGTCCCAGCTCTCAGCAATTGAAGTATTAGAGAAGACACAAAGAAACTGGCAAAAATAAAAACATCAAAAAAAATATTTTTTTTAAAGAATGAAGACAGAAGGGGAAGCGGTTACACACACACACACACACACACACACACACACACACACACACACACACACACACACACACGCACACAAACAAACACGCACGCACGCACGCACGCTCGCACGCGCGCGCGCACGCACGCACCTACGCACACATGCACGCACGCTCGCACGCACGCACTCACGCACGCACACACACACACATACACACACACTCGTGCTCTCTCTCTCTCTCTCTCTCTCTCTCTCTCTCTCTCTCTCTCTCTCTCTCTCTCTCTCTCTCTCTCTCTCTCACCTGAAACCCTTAAGCTGAAAATTCTTGGGGACAGGCTGAGGTTGGCTATGTTCTCTCTCTCTCTCTCTCTCTCTCTCTCTCTCTCTCTCTCTCTCTCTCTCTCTCTCTCTCTCTCTCTCTCTCTCTCCTCTCCAACCCTCCTATCCCACCCCACCCCCAGCCTCACCTGATACCCATAGTCTGGAGTTCTCGGGGACAGGCTGAGGTTGTCCATGCTGTCTTGCATACGATTCATCATCATGTCCGAGGACCCGTACTGAGGTCCTCCTCGCCCGCCGGTGTGCACGTGCACGGGCTGCATGAAGGAGGAGGAGGGCCGATAGCGGGTGAAGTCCGAGCCGAACTCGGGACCGCCCCCGCCCAGCCTGGACAAGGTCACCTTCTTCGGCGAGAAGCCGGCACTGCCCCGGGACACCGGCATACTTCCAGGGTACCGAGAGACGGGAGGCTGCTGTTTGGGGGGACAGAGAGAGAGAGAGAGAGAGAGAGAGAGAGAGAGAGAGAGAGAGAGAGAGAGAGAGAGAGAGAGGAGAGAGAGTTAGCTTTTGATATTTTTGCGGTTTCTTTCTTTCTTTCTTTTTTTCTTTCTTTCTTTCTTTCTTTTTTTTTTTTTTTTTCTTTCTTTTTCTTTCCTTCTTTTTTTTTTTTTTCTTCCTTACTTTCTTTTCTTTTCTTTGCTTTTTTTATTCTTTCTTTCTTCCTTTCTTTTCTTTCTTTTCTTCTTTCTTTATTTTTTTTTTTTTCTTTCTCTCTTTCTTTTCTTCTCTTTCTTTCTTTCTTTCTTTTTCTTTCTTTCTTTCTTTCTTCTTCTTCTTTTTCTTTCTTCTTTTGTTCCTTCATACAGGGTGGGTGGGCAACAGGGTGGTGAAGGGGAAAAGGGGAAAGGGAAGACAGGGGGGGGGGGGGGGGGGGGGGGGGGCGAGGGAGGGGGGATGAGAAGTGTGCCGGTAATTAAAAGGCAGGCAGGGTGGATGGGTAAAAACAGCACTGTAAAGACGAAAGGGGGGTGGGGCTGGGAACGGGTTGAAGAGTTTGGGAAATCTGTCGTCACGTTGTGTATCGTTCCATGTGATTTGTTAATTGCGTGTTGTTAATTGTTTTGTTTGTTCCCTTTGTGTGTTTCCCTTCTGATTTGCTTTTGCTGTCCTTTTGCTGTCCGGGTCCTGCGCTCTCTCTGTCTCTCTGTCTCCGTCTCTCTGTCTCTGTCTCTGTCTGTCTGTCTGTCTGTCCGTCTGTCTGTCTGTCTCTGTCTGTCTCTCTCTCTCTCTCTCTCTCCTCTCTCTCTCTCTCTCTCTCTCACACTCACTCACACACACACACCACACACTTTCTGTCTGTGTTTCTGTGTTTGTCTGTCTCTCTGTATCACTGTCTGTGTGTCTCTGTCTGTCTCCTGTCTCTGTCTGTCTCTCTCTCTCTCTCTCTCTCTCTCTCTCTCTCTCTCTCTCTCTCTCTCTCTCTCTCTCTGTTCCAATCTCTGTCCTCTCTCTTCTGATACTCTCTTCTCTCTTTTCTTTATCTCTCTCTCTCTCTCTCGTTCTGTTCTCTCTCTCTTTATCTCTCTTCTCTCTTGTCCTCTCTCTCTCTCTCCCTCTCTCCTTCTCTCTTCCTATCTCTCTCTCTCTTCTCTCTCTCTCTCTTTCTGTTCCTTTACTTTCTTTTCACTTCTGATACACTTTTCATTTTTTTTAATCTAACCTTGTTTGATTATTTCCTGTTTCTTTTCTTTTCGTTTGTTTTTGTTTAGTTATTGTCGTTTTGTCCTTTCTCTGCCTTTTTCTATTCCCTTAACGCTTCCATGATTTTCTTTTGGGTATTTTTTTTACTTCATTTTTCTTCCTCTTCTTTTTTTTTTTTTTTTTTTTTTTTTTTTCTTTCTGAAAATATATGAAAGAAAATGGCAACAGAACAAGTAGTACTTCCCTCTCTCTCTCTCTGTCTGTCTGTTTGTCTGTCTCTGTCTCTCTCTCGTGAGTGAGTGAGTGAGTGAGTGAGTGAGTGAGTGAGTGAGTGAGTGAGTGAGTGAGTGAATGAGTGAGTGAGCAAGTGAGTGAGTGAGCGACTGCTAAAAGACAGCGAATGAATATTTTCAAACTCAGTTTGCGTGTATGCACGCTCAAGTATCCTGGGCTAGTACGAGTGTGTGCTCCTATGTGTGCGTGAGCGTGCGCGCCCGCATGTGCACGTGTTTGTATATGTGTGCGTGTGTGTGTGTGCGTGCCTACCTGTGTGCGTGCATGCCAGCCTGCCAGCGTGTTTGTGAGTGTGTGTGTGTGAGTGAGTGTGTGAGGGGGGGGGAGGGGGGAGGCGCGCGTGAGCGTGCGTGTGTGCGTGAGTGTGTATATCTACTATTCCTAAACCACTTCTTACCTCTTGCCTAATCGAACACGTTTGTTGCTCGTACTTCTAGTGCAATTTCTTTTGCTTCAAAACATCTTCTGATGATGGCTTTCATTGAAATAGTTACAACAAATACGATCTGATCTAAAAAGAATTAACACTTTGTAATAATTTGCCAAGAGTCGTGTTAGAATGACCAAATATGATCCCTGTTTAGAACACAAAAAAAGGAGGAGGGGGAGGAGGAAAAAAATAACATGTGCATGCCAAAAGGGCGATGAGCATTACTGCATTCTCAATTCAGTCCCTTTTGTAATTTTTTCTTCCCGTTTTTCATGAAGAGGCAGTCACTGTGTGCTGTTTGGTCCTTGCACGCTGCTTCACATCTGCTAACCCGTGCGACTCCAAGTACGTGCAAGATGCAACATAAATAATATTTCACATGGAGATGATTTTATATTCCTATATGGTTTTCGTCATTTTCTTTTTCCTTTGCTCAAAGAATGCAAATCTTAAGAGACGTCTACAGAAAAGAAATCACAAAAAGTTATTTTAATGCGATACTGTTCTAAAACAAAACCAAAAAAGAAAAGAAAAGCCTGTTAGAGAAAATGTGAAAAAGTAAACCACCTTTAAGTCATTATGAAAACGAGTTAAACTTCTTTTTCGAGAGAGAGATGGATGGGGATGTATGTGGATTGGGCGAGAGGTTATAAGAGGGTGAGGGGGGGGGGGGGGGGGCAACATGCAGAAATTCTTTTTCTTGAATGGTAAACGTTGAGGAAGACAGTTAATAAATGACCTTTTATTCCAGTGCCGATATGATAGCATCCGTTTCATATTCTCTTGCGAAAGGAGAATTTCTTGCTGATTGGCTTCCCTCAGATTTCGATTCTGGTAAATTTCATCCTGTAATGAAAGCCCCTAACACAGACACGCCATTTTAAGACAGTCATAAACGCAGACACGGTCCAGTGCCTCCTCAGCACTGCCATCTATGGGTTCCCGGGGACAGGTCTGACAATATCTTAATTTCTACACTATTGTTTCGTGTACTACTGTTTTCACTGAAGTCGATTTTTTTTTACAGATCAGTAAGAAAATGACCGCAAATTGGAGAAAAGGTATTTTGGTATGTAACAGCTGGAGTCAGCTATCTCTGTGCATTATTCTTTTTGCCTTAGCATAGATCAGGGAGAAAGTATTCTACTCGCAAATAGGAGACAGTTTCATTTGATCTATAACTGTTAGAGGTAATCACATCCCTACATCAGTCCTTCTAGTGG
>JADBJO010001399.1:104512-117012 GCA_016801955.1 Conus betulinus | reverse complement strand
AGGTCTGCTCTTGAAATTCAATAACATTCCAGTTACCAGTTACTTTCCTGAGAACACTGTTGTCCCCGGCTATGAACAATCTAATCGACATGAAATGATCAAAACTAACTTGTTAAAGCTGCTTGTCGAATATTGTCTATCCCAGCAGTATTGATAAAATTTTACTCAGTGACAGAAACTTCTGTTCTATAAAGTCAATTTTCTATTATTTTAATGTAAACTGAAGAGTTTTTCATGTAAAAACGCTACATACATTTCAAAAGGTTAAATCGATCGAACAAAAGGAAACAAGTAAGGATGCCAATACATCCAAATTTGTAAAATGAAGAAAATAAAGTGAACAAAAGGGAGACGAAAAGTGAACCAAAAATTGGACCAATAGAATGCATGAATAATTTCTACCGATGACTGTCGAGTTCGTGTCCGTGGGAGAGTGCAGTAGTCTGCTCCAAAATCAAAGTTGTCTCTCCCTAAATAGGACAAGTTGTAGGCACCGGAGGGGCTATGTCCAGCATACTGCAATTGTGGCTGGTAGCTGTGTATCTGACTCTGCGGGAAATGACAAAGGACATGAGAACAGTCTTGGCTAATGCTTCACGTACATCCAAAGCTGCAGCTAATTTATTATTGAAACAAAAACTGCACGGAAAAATTACACGAATTTCTTTAATCATACAACACATGCTGATAATAACAACTACTTTTATATAAAACCTAGATAGAAGATACTTTGTGCTCAAAGGCCTTTCAAACATCTATGCTTTATCATTTCGTAACAAACTCGTTGTAAAGACATTCCAAACTTATCTAAAGGTTATAATCCTAAACACTGGCCTGTCATTTTAATGACTAACGCTATCACGTACAGTCTTCTGTTATTAAGCATAACACACACCTGGCAGAGAACAGAGAACTGCTGTGCATATTGCTATATGATTTTAAATTTAAATCAAGTTCAATGATGTTTCACATATGCATTCTTTTGCAACAAAGTTATGGTGTTCATGAAAAATATTCCAAATCTAGTAAAACTACAACAGTGAAAAGTAGAAGGGCGTTCCCCCTTAATCACATTAGAGCTCTGGAAGCGTTCAATAAACACAGCGCTCATAGGCCCTAATTTGAAAAGCATGTCCTTCAACAGCAACTATTTATCAGGATCAAACAGTTCCAAAACCAACAATAACTAAAGATCAAGGATACAACATGGCTCAAGAAACTGAACTTTCAAAATCGCTGGGTTAGGGAAGAAAAAGAGGGAATGTTTTCAGCAAAAACATAAGATATGTGGTTGGAAAAATATTGATAAAACTCAACTGAAGCTCATTATTCAAAAACGGTTGGTTAGGGTGATCAAAAAGAAAGGAAAACAGAATGAAAAATTCTGAGTTATCATTTGGTTTTTAGTTAAGTGCGCCCTTCCCCGCCTCCGACTCTCTACGAAAAGTACGTCTGGGCCAACAGAAGTTGTGCTTGTGCACATAGTTCTAGAAATTACTCAGGAACTTAATCGGCCGTAGGAGCCAATTAGTACAAAGATCAAGTAATAAATATGAGACCAATCTAATGATATAAGTCTATGTGGAATTGAATCGTAAATAAAATGTAAGGGACGGTAGAAACCCCCCTCCCCCCCCCCCCCCCCCCCCCCCCCCCCCTTTTTTTTTTCCCTCTCTGGCATCAGGTTTCTTGGTTTAAGATAGCAATGTAGACAAGAAAAAAAGTGGAAGCGATACAAAAGTTTAACCCTGACATATACAATACTATATTCCAAAGGAGAGACATTGATAGGGTGAGAACTCTGTTTTGACAAGTCTCTCCAATCCCACCCAACTCTCTCTCTCTCTCCAATCCCACCCAAGTCTCTCTCTCTCTCTCTCTCTCTCTCTCTCTCTCTCTCACACACACACACACACACACACACACACACACACACACACACACACACTTAAACACACACACATACAGAGAGAGAGAGAGAGAGAGAGAGAGAGAGAGAGAGAGAGAAATGTGTAGCGTAGGACATGGAATGTAAACGACATGGAGAGGTGTCAAATTCCTTGGCGTCTAAGAAACCAGGCATATGATACCATAAAACAAACTGAAACCGTTGGTCCTGTTACTTTCACCAGATTGAATCGCTGTTGTCGATGGTATTTCTACTTGATCTCTATCTACAAGTCACAAACAGAATCAAAGAGGTACCCTCAAGCAAACAACACACGGGAACTTTAAGACATCCCTAATTCTGTGGCTGAACTTGCAATGAGAAAAAAAAAAAGCAGCAGCAGAGACGGTTTAGGCCAGCACAAAAGCACAAAGACCGATAACCAACAAGACATTCTACAGGAATCTGAAAAAAAGCAGATCACCCAAGACAACATCAACAAACAACACGGGGGTACCTGTTACGGAAACTCTCTTCAAAGGTAGGGAACGGCAACAAAGACAACGTGGGACAAAAAAAACAACATTCATACTACATGGTTAGGAGAGGAGGAAGCAGAACGAAAAAAAGGGGGCGGACAGGTACCGAGTGTCTTCTCCTGGGGACCGTTCCATAGTGGTCCCCATAATCCACGCCGAAATCTGGAGCTCCCCCGCCCAGCTGGGACAACCTGGACACCTTCTTGGGTGCGAACTGCTGCTGAGTCCAGGGAGGAGGGGGGTGCGGGGGGAGGAGGGGGAAAACTGCTGGATGAAATTAGGATTGAAGCAAGGATTGGCATTGAGTCGGAGTCCACTCTGTCCTGGCATGGTCAGCTGAAACAGTGGGGACAGGTCCACAGACAAGTGAGAGGGATCAAGAGAGTCAGATCATAATGAGGCTATCGACATCAGTCATCCCCCGTGCGTATTTCGCCTTCTCTGTGGCTTGTATACTGCTTTCCATATTTCGGTGCTAGCTAGCTGCAATGTCCAGGATGTCAATATCTAAATGGTTCTTTGAATATGAAGCTAGCATGTACTGAAGAAATGACCTAAGGCGATGATTGGAGAAAAACTGTCGTGCAATGTAGAAATGAGTTCAATGGATGGTTCGAGGAAAAAAGACATGGCCGTGAACATTTATTCGGATGGATATGGAGGTCCACACAATTCAAAGCTGGGATGAGAAAGTGAAGTCAGTAGGGTTTGCTCAACTTAAGGGGTGCCATTGCCGCAGTTCAGAATAATGTGAATTCATGAACAGCCACAGATGTGCATGTCCATCACTCAGAACAAATCCATCTAAGCTGACCGAGTGAAAACGTGCGAATAATGATGCCAATGCAATGTCCAGACACGTGAACGGAATGATGGAATGGCTGTCTGAGAAAAATTCAGGTAATGAATGAATGCTTAGAAGATGAAGTGAAGATGATTATGTCTAAAATGTCAAAACATCCACCATTCCTATTTTGTGAGTGCTAATATGTTGCGATATTGGTAAAAAAAAAATTTTTTTAAGCCATTCTTGCGATTTTCTTCAGTATCTCTATGTGTGCCTCTTCATGGACACAATTCAAGACCTGGGCAATGGAGACAAGAAACTGTTGAATCTTTTTAGCAGAAATAAGACACCACATTCAGGCAGTCACACCTGATTTTGGTTTTTCGAATGTGCATCTGCGTACGTAACACTAACGTGTTTACAAATAAATCATTGTTACTAGATACTGTCAACTGGTGTAAAGTGCGCAGCAATATGGGTATGTATAAAGGTGGACGTATGTGCACTTCTGGCTTGGTTTGCTTTTACTTGTTCTAAGACTTTAAAAAAAATGAGGGGAAGGGCCGGGGTAAGAAGGGGAAAGGGCGATTGATGTACTGATCAGTAATACTAACTTCAAAGTCATTCCAGTATAACTGCTGGCTGTAATTGAGCCAGGTAAGCATTGTTCTTTGAAAGGACATTACAACAAGGAAAATTTGCTGCTTGCGAAATACTCGCTATCCATTTGACTGATGTGCGATATGTCGGAATGAAACCTTTCAACTTGTAAGCTGAGTGGCTGGCAATATAATTAACGTTCACCTTACTCACATGAAACAAGTGGGGAAGAAACATTCCTTCCAATGGACAAAGAAAGGACAGACAAATGTCAGTTGACATTGTGACGATTGGAATCAAAATAAAAACATTACAATAACATGTCATTTGACGACCGTCAATTGAAGCAAACAGACAATGGGAATTCGCCTAGTTTGACACATGTGTAATGCATAAACACCACAGGGAAATAAAATGTAAAGGATAGGGAAGGGGGGGGGGGGCAAAAAGGAAGGATTTTTTTGTTTGCGTGGTATTGATCTATTGATATTTGGTGATGTCACATGAAACTTACTTTGTTTCCATATAAGACTTTTTATCCTCAGTGTCAGGAATTGATAAATAAGGCAATAAAAATCACAAAGTGACGCAGATTTAAAACTTCACAATGTGGCTTACAATGACCCCCCTCCCCTCTTCCCAATTCCTCACTCTCTTACATAAAACCTTGCTACCTCTTCCAAACCTGTGCAGTGACCAACATCATATTGCTGACGAAACGACTTTTACATGAACGACTAAAAAAGGAAGATGTTCTCTTTGATGCTAAAAGGCCCACTGCCATGCTAACATCTTGGCCAGATTTATTTCAGCTACTATAGTGCTATAAACTCACCAGTACATAGCACCCGACATGCAGAGACTTCGCAGTTGTCGGCATTGCACTAAAAGAGCAGACTGGCACTGAACATATTTTGATGGACTGGTGACTTTTACAGAGCTGTTTTACCCATCCATCCACCCTGCCTTTAATCACCGGCACACTCCTCCTCCTCCCTATCTCGCCCCCCTTCCTGTCTCCCTCTTTCCCCTTCCACCTGTTCACCTCCTCTGCCCTCCCATTTCACCTTCTTCCTATACAGCTCATTCTTTTCTCCCACTGGTTAGTAGCGGTATCTAAAATAAGAGTTCCTGTCTTGATCAACTCTGCTGTCTGACACTATTGCACACTTGCACCATGGAAAGACACCTTGCAAATCATTCTTGCTAAAGTTTATTTCTCTTCTACACTTTCTCCCATCTTCTCTCCTAGACCATCGCCACCCCATTTAGCACGTGGTCTTCTCCTCTGGCTCTCTATCCCCCCCCCCCCTCCCCTCCATCTACACCCTCTTCTTCTCTCCTTCCATTAACCTACATCTTTCTAAACCCATCCCCATAGTGCCAGTCTGCACTCATGATTGCCCTCCTTGCTTTGGTAGGTTTGATTAAAAGTTTGAATGTAAACGTTTGTCGACAGTGCGCCATGAATTAACGTATGATTTTTTTTTTTTCTCACAATGTACATGACGTATTATATTATTGATGCACCCAGTCTCAGGTCACCCATTACTTGTGTGTTATTTTGGCAGCAGAATAAACTGTATAATACATTGGTGTCTTTTGGTTTGCTAGATTGCTTGCTTGTTTGCTTCTGGTTTGTTTCTTCATTTATTTGTTTTCTGTTTAAGCGTAGACCACAGTCCCGTCATGCAGTCTCAGACCAGAATGGAATCCCATAGCATCGCCTTCATCATTATCATTCTCATCGATCAGCGTTTTAAGAAAATGTCTCAAATTGCGTGGCCCTTCATGCCCTGCACTCATCGTGGCCTCATTTTCAATATCCTCTCCATGTGCATGGCCTTGCGTGGATTCTGTCGGGGTCACCAGTCTCGGCAAGTTCATGGGGGCTGTCGTTGGACGAACGCGGTGGCGCCCTCCGGAAAAGAGCTCGCTCACACCGGCTCCGCGACTAAGCAATTATTGTCATCAGGAGGGGGCTTAGAAAGTGGTGCCCTGCGTATGTTTAGATCAGAACAGGCGCCAATGAACACCACGCGAAGTGACTCGGGAGCAACGCAGTGTCTCCTCCAGTGGGTTGCCTCTCGACGACTTGACATTCGACTGCTCCCTGTGGATTGCCGGTGCCAGAGCTGCGGCATGGACGGGCCGGCTGGGGCTGTGGAAGGGGGGGGGGGGGGGGCGGGGGTGGAATGAGCGGCGTGGGTGGAATGCCTCTGAGGTGGCACAGGAGATGGGACAGCAAAAAAAAAACAACAAAAAAACCCTGCTTTCTGTTTGTTTTTGTACATATTGACGGTCGAATTTTGCTTACTGCTATAAATTTTATATATTTATATATCTATTTTACTTATCTATTTATCTATTTCTTATCTATCTATTCACTCACTTATTTATTCATTTATTTACATATTCATTCATTCATTCATTCACTCATTTATACGTGCATCTATTCATTTTATTCATTACAGACCAACTGATACATTTACTAAATACCTATTCAATATCAATTTACCTATTGCCTGTCTGACTGACTGAATAACTGACTGATTAATTACCAATCGATCGTTTGATTTATTACTTAACTGACTGATTGATTCGATTAGACATTAGTCGATGGTGTCGGTTGATTTATTAAGTGTCTTGTTTCTAGTACCACCGTTGATCAAAATTTTTTATCAAATCATGTCAGAACAAATGGCAAACAAAAAGAATTGTTTCGAAATGATATCAAATCAAGCAATAATAATTAACATGCTAAAATGGGGGGAAAAAAAAAAAGTATGCAATCAAGCGCTTCTTGTCCTGTCTTAGCTAGAGCGTTTGTAAGTTATTTATAGTCTCCCCTCATCCCAACACACACACACACACCTCACACACTCTCTCTCTCTCTCTCTCTCTCTCTCTCTCTCTCTCTCTCTCTCTGTCTGTCTCTCTCGGTCTCTGTCTCTCTCTCTGTCTCTCTCTGTCTCTCTCTCTCTCTCTCTCTCTCTCTCTCTCTCTCTCTCTCTCGCTCGCTCGCTCGCTCGCTCTCTCTCCAGGCAAGATCTAAAAAGTGCGATATATACTTTACGCATTTTCCTTGCCTAATTCAACCGAATTTGTTCGTATGCTCACTCTCTTCAGTCTTCTTCTTCCTCCCTCACTCACACCAATCAACCAGTCACATTTTTTCTCATGAATGTGTTCATCACCTCTCCCCTTGTCAGTTCCGCCACCTTCCCCTCTTGGTTTTTGCTGGGGGGGGGGGGGGGGGGGTTTCCACACCAACTCAAGGAAATCAAAAGCACCACAACAGCAAAAAGGAAAACGGGGATATCGAAACCGGAAAACGGACAAGGAAGCCAAAGCTGCGCATGCGCCTTACCGGTTGCAGAGACTGGGCTCTGGGTCGCTGTGCGGCTGGGGTGAAGGTCGCTATAGATGAAACACGACTCGGTGGCGGCCTGTTTCCAGAGAGAGAGAAAGAGACAGAGACAGAGTGACAGAGACAGAGATACAAAGACACAGAGAGAGAGGGAGAGAAAGAGAGAGAGAACATTGTTACTATGACAGCAACAGTGGCTCACAGCAGTAGCAGCAGCAGTAGTAGGCGTTGCAGCAGCAGTAGTAGCAGTAGCAGCAGTAGTAGTAGTAGTAGTGATAGTTATTATTGTTGCTGCAGCAGCACCATTCATGGTAGCAGCTGTAGCTGCAAACAGCAGCAACAGCAACAGCTGCAGTAGTAGTAGTAGTAGTAGTAGTAGCAGCAGCAGCAGTAGTAGTAGTAGTAGTAGTAGTAGTGTGGGTGGTGGGTGGTGGTGGTGGTGGTGGTGGTGGTGGTGGTAGTAGTAGTAGTAGTAGTACTGGTGCTGGGTGCCGGTGGTGCTGATGGTAGTGTTAGTGGTGGTGGTAGTAGTCAAAGAAGTTATTGTTGTTGCTGTTGTTGTTGCTGTTGTTGTTGTTGTTTTTTTATTGTTGTTCCTGTTGTTGTAGCTATTGTTGTTATGTTGTTGTTGCTGCTGTTGTGTGTGGATTTTATTGTTGTTCCTGTTGTTGTAGCTGTTGTTATTATTATTGTTGTTGTTGCTGCTGTTGTTGTGGATGTTGTTGTTGTTGCATCAGCTGCTGCAGCAGTAACAAAAGCAGCAGTATGTTATACGAAGAGCAGCACTAGAGCAGCAGCTGCTGAATATTGTACTTTCATAGTATCAATGGAGATAACCACTGAACACGTATTACTTGACCGTGTCCTAATGAAACAGATTTCATCTGAGGAAACTGTACAAATCTTGTGGCTGGCTTCGGATGTTTTTTATTTATCTATCTATTTATTTATTTATTTATTTATTGTAATCTTTACTGTAAAATAGTTCTGTTCTAGCCAAAGGAAAATGAAGAAGAAAGAAAGAAAGAGCTCTGTTCTAGACAATGAAAAAATGATAATGAAAGAAAGAAACAGTTCTGTTCTAGCCAAAGAAAAGACAATCAAAGAAAGAAAGAAACAGTTTCTGTTCTAGCCAAAGAAAAATGATAATGAAAGAAAGAAACAGTTCTGTTCTAGCCAAAGAAAAATGATAATGAAAGAAAGAAACAGTTCTGTTCTAGCCAAAGAAAAATAAAGAAAGAAAGAAAGAAAGAAACACAGAAACGAAGAAAAAACCCTAGCCATAACCTTCCTATGCTGTCACGTTGTCCATTTCTACAAACCCTTTTCATTCAACCCTTTCCCTCTTCCTCAAGTACACACCCTGTCTTCCTCACCCCCTCCACCTTACGCGCAAGACCTTTGTCATTCTACCTCATCACCTAACACACACATTGACAAACAAACGCGCATACGCACAAACACATTTTGCATGCATATAAGCGTGAAGGCAAGAACGCGCGCGCACACAGAACGCACACGCACGCACACAGCACGCACGCATACACACACACACACACACACACACACACACACACACACACACACACACACACACACACACACACACACACACACACACACACACACACACACACACACACACACACACACACACACACACACACACACACACCATGTTATACGTGATATGTTCACAATGGCATTTAATGGGTTCTAAGGACACGTAACATGAGGTTTCTGTGTGAATTCATGTTAAAAATCATTAATTTTTCCTTTCTCTTTGTGCTCGGATAGAAAATGCTTTCATTTGGTATGTTGTAACTGGCTTGCGTTCGTTATTTGTTTCCTCACAAAGTGTAATTAAAAGAAAGGTAACCATTGTTTGTCGGTCTTTCCCTCTCCCTTTCTCTGTCTGTCTGTCTCTGTCTCTGTCTCTCTCTCTGTCTCTGTCTGTCTCTCTCTCCCTCCTTTTGTCTCTTTCTTTTTCTTTCTCTCCCCCTCTTTCTCTCCCTTTCTCTCCCCCCATCTCTCTCTCCTTTCTCTCTCTGCCTGTCTCTCTCTCTCTCTCTGTCTCTCCCCTCTCTATACCTCTTTCTCTCTTCTCCTCTCTTTCTCTCCCCCCCCCCTCTCTCTCTCTCCTCTCTGTTTTCTGCTCTCTCTGTCTGTCTGTCTCTGTCTCTCTGTCTCTGTCTCTCTCTCTCTCTCTCTCTCTCTCTCTCTCTCTCTCTCTCTCTCTCTCTCTCTCTCTCTCTCTCTCTCTCTCTGCTTACCTCTCTACGACGACGTCTATCTGCCCGCCCGCTCGTTTGACGATCTCCTGTGCCTGCTGATGAGTCAGCTGACCTCCCGGACGACCTCCAAGACTCAGGATCCGATCACCTCGTTGCAGCTGGCCCTCCGCTGGACTGTTGGAAAACACCTGCATGGGACAGACACAAGGAACATTATGGTTACAGTAATGCTTTGGAGAACATCTGAATAACATGAGAGACATACGTGAGTGAGAGTGACCCACAGGCACAGGGAACACGAGGGATACAGTTTTCCGTTGGGAACGCCTGAGTAAGGAAGACACACGGACACAGAGAACATGAGAAAAAGAGATATACCCGCAGGGTTCGGGACCAGTGAGACCAAGAGAAGTGCTGTCCTTAACTGCAGAACCAGCTAGACGGGAGCAATCCTGCACCACCCTTGAAGCCTGCGCTGTGTTCACATAGGGTGCAGGCACGCACAGAGCATTCCATTAAGACGTCAAGGGACATAACTGCTTCCTGGCAGATGCCATTGTAGAACCACCGGACGCTATACAACAGAACCTCAATGGTAGCACCCACATGGATGTACCAGTCCACAGAACCGCAGCAGAGCCCACTGGCGAAAGACGCCACCGCCAAGCAAGCTACTGCGCACATCCAGCAGCCCTCACACGTTGCCGTTTCGCTGACAGGTGAAAACAGCACAACTTCAGACATAACCAACCTTCCGCCACAAGATCCTACGTGCCCTCTGAAGACGATCTCCGGTTACAGTCTTTGCCGCTGTCTGCAGGAATTTCCCTTTGGTCAGTGGGTCTTTTCTAACTGTCACTGGACATTTCCCCAGAGTCGACTAAAAGACAAACAAGAAACACCTGCAAAATCATACACAGATACAGATAATGACGGATCCAGGAATGTGTTACTGGCAAACACATGCAACTGCAGACACACAGATAATGAGGGGGTTAGGAATGTGTTGACGGAGAACAGCTGCAAAGGCAGACACACAGAGATAAAGGTAATGAAGGGTACAAGAGTGTGTTGCTGGAAAAAACACTACAAAAGCAGATACAGAGATACAGATGTGTAGGGGTACAGGAATTTGTTGTTGGCAAACAGCTGTGAATGCAGACGCAGATATACAAATAATGAGGAGTACTGGTATATGCTGCTGCTGGAAAACATCTGCGAAGGCAGACATTGATGTACAGATAAAGAGGAGTACAGGAATGTGTTGATGAAAAACATCTACGAAGGCAGCCACAGATGTACAGATAATGAAGGGTACTCTTGAATGTGTTGTTGGAAAACAACTGCGAATACAGACACAGAGATACAGATGATAAAGGGTTGTTGGAAAACAAATACAAATGCAGACACAGTGATACAGATAGCGCGGGGCACAGCAATGTGTTGTTGGAAACACCCGCAATTGCATATACACAATATACAGATTATGAAGAACACAGGAATGTGTTGATAGAAAACACCTTCAAGGGCAGACACAAGTATACAGATAATGAGGGGCACGGGAATGTGTTGTGAAAGACACGCGAACGCGGGCACACAGATAGAGATACTGATCAGTACAGCAATGTGCTGTTGGTAAACACGTGCGAATGAAGACACAGCATTATGACAGATTGGTTGGTAAACACGTGCGAATGAAGACACAGGTATACAGATTATGACGGGCACAGAAAGTTGTAAATTGGAAAACATCTGCAAGTTCAAGCACAGAGATACAGATAATTATGAGCACAAGAATGTGTTGTGAAATGCATGTGAATGCTGAGAGGGACACAGAGAATGAGGAAAAGCAAACACAGAGTTACAGACAGTGAGGAGTCCAGGAATACATCTGACAATGACGTGTTCAGGTATTTGTTGATTGAAAACACCTACAACAGCATACACACAGGCACAGACAAAGACGGATACAGGAATGTATTGTTGGACAACACCTGCAAGTGCTTACACACAGGCACAGATAATAAGGGATACAGGAATATGCTGTTGGAAAACACCTGCAAGTGCATACATACAGATACAGATAATGGCGGATATAGGAATGTGTTGGAAAACACCTACAAGTGCATACATAGAGATACAGATAATGGCGGATACAGGAATATGCTGTTGGGAAAACACACCTGCAAGTGCATACATACAAATACAGATAATGGCGGATACAGGGATGTGTTGGAAAACACTTGCGAAGGTAGATACACAGATACAGATAATGAGATGTACAGGAATATGCTGTAGCAAAACACCCAAAATGCAGACACACAGATACAGATAATGACTGGTCAGGGATGTGTTTTGGTACAACTTAACGACAGACACAGGAAATGAGAGGTAGTATCTGTGTGTGTGTGTGTGTGTGTGTGTGTGTGTGTGTGTGTGTGTGTGTGTGTGTGAGAGAGAGAGAGAGAGAGAGAGAGAGAGAGGGGGAGGGAGAGAGAGAGAGAGAGAGAGAGAGAAAAACCACACCTGTGCAGACCAGGCCCACTTAAGCCACGCAGAACTTAAGACGAACGAGGCACGCGCGGTTAGAAAACACACGCACAAACAGGCACAGTGCGAAAACACAGACATACAGTATTTGTGGGACAAACAACACATCTGTTGTATGCGAACACCTGCCTTGACATACCCTTGCACAGGAACACAGAAAATGGGTATGGATATGGCGCGCGCGCGCGCACGCACACACACACACACACACACACACGCGCGCGCGCGCGCGCGCACGCGCACCGATGGGTGGAGAAGAGAGAGGAGGTGGAAGAGAGAGAGATGGGGAGGGAGAGAGGGAGAGAGAGGCGGACAGACAGACAGACAGACAGACGGGCGGACAGAAAGACAGGCGTACAGACAGACAGACGGACGGACGGATGGACGGACGGACGGACGGACTGACTGACCGACAGACCGACATACAACAGACAGACAAAGAGGATGGTGGGTAGACGGGCAGGCAGGCAGGAAACAGACAGACAGACAGCAGCATGATAATGATTCTTGGTTCCCTTCAGCGAAAACTGAA
>JADBJO010001399.1:89512-94512 GCA_016801955.1 Conus betulinus | reverse complement strand
TGAAGCTCCTTTCTTGGGACTTTCAAAAGGCGTTCGATTTGTTCAGGCCGTGGTTCTTACTAAGGACACAACAGACGTGACTATCAGCCTGGCTGCTGCTGCTGCTAATAATAATAATAATAATAATGGTCGTTATGATAATAATAGTGATGATGATGATCATGATGACGATGATGATGAAGATGATGGTAATGATGATACCGTGATGATGATAATGATAATGACGACTACGGCGGCGGCGGCGGCGACGACAACGGCCATGAAGAAAGAAAGAAGAGACAGAGAGAAAGAAAGAGGAGAAGAAGAAAGATGAAGATGAAGATGATGATGATGATGATGATGATGGTGATGAAGATGGTGATAAGACAACACGACGACGACGATGACAACAATGATGATGATGATGATGATGATCATGACGATGAAGCCGACAACGACGGCTGATATAACTAACTACCGCTGCCTCCGTCACTACAGAAAACAGAAACGCTGACGATCTACCCGGGGCACCAATTGTCTCTCTGAAAACAACACGCTGTTCCCGGCTCTGGGTACACAGCTAACCCCAGCAGCTTTCTGCTGCGCTCAGCAGCATACCTCCCACACACACCTCTGTCTGCATCCCTGTTTCTGGCAACACTTCTTCCCTCCCACCCCGCCCACCCCCTTCACTTCTCCTCCCCACGTAGTCCATTTGCCAAAACCGCCCTCTCGCCATGCTACAGACATCGCGTTCCAGAAACTGCTGACAACCTTTGCAGAAAGTCGTAGGCCTAGGGCGCGAATCGTCTTTATTTTCTCCAGGATATGAGTTTGGGGGGGTGGGGGTGGAGGGGGCGGGGGGGGGGGGGGGGGGGGGGGGGGGGAGGGGTACGGTCACAATGCGTCCGAGACCCGAAGCTGTGAAAGTTCCGAGAGAGCGTCAATCTTCGCTGCTGGTGTTTGGTTTGTTTGTTGTTCTGATATTGGCCCTACGGGAGATAGCAACTTAGCATCATGTATCACTGCAGATTTCTTTGTCTTCATTTGTTTTTTTCACTTGTTACTGTTTTGTTCCTGTGTGTCTTGTAGTGTGGGGTTAATTCTAGGGAAGAATGAGACGAGGGAGGAGAGAGAGAAAGAAAGAAGGAAGGGAGGAAAAGGGACAGAGGCGGGAGAATGTGTGCTGAGGACTGTTGTCCCTAGTTAAGGTTTTTTTTTTTTTAAGTCCACCGGGAGGGTATGAATGGTATGGACAAGGAGAAACACTACTTCTGTGCTTTTAGGTATGGGCGTGTCACGTGTGGGTGGAGAGGTGGGGGGGTGGGGGGGGGGTCAGGGGTGATCTTAGTGCATAGGTGCGAGCCTCTCTCTCTCTCTCTCTCTCTCTCTCTCTCTCTCTCTCACACACACACACACACACACACACACACACACACACACACACACACACACATATATATATATATATATATATTCTTTGTCATTTAGCTCTTATATTTCCTGTTCCTAGTTTTTCTTTCTGTCTATCATTTTTGTTGTGAAAGAAATGGAGGAGACAAATATTTGTTGTTGTTGTTGTTGTTGTTTGGTTGGTTGGTTTTCAATGGATAACTAACTTGCTAACAGTCATCAGCGACCTTGCGGTAAACTGATTACATACAAAGGAGAGGGGACCATGAGTGGGAACCATCAATGGCGGGAACCTTGTCACTGCTCATAGTGTTTATTTCTTTTTACCCTAACCACACGTTGTTCAGTCAAGTTTCACATGTGTTCTGGTCTGCAGGTTACAAGTTCTGGAATAATGCATTCTCCAGGAGGCTGATAACTGAAACAGATCCGGGTCCTCTGATACTCATGTTTGAATGCAACACGTTTATTCTTCCCTGCAGTCCTAAAGAGAGTTACTCACAGATTGCATCTCTGGGCAATACTGCACCTCCTCCCCCATCCCCACCCCACTCCCTTCCTTTCCCACTCCTTCCCCACTCCGCGTCCCTCTCTAGATCGTTTGCCAGGATCAAGATAATTGTTTTCAGGTGAGGAAGGAAAAAGAAGAGGAGACAATGGCTGGTATGTTTCACTGGTGAAGGTTGTAGACGGCGAGGATCGTGCCCTTCTCCATCTCAACAAAAGATTGCCGGTAGGGACTGGAGAAGGAGCAGTTCAAGGGAGAAAACTGAAATATGTTTTAATGCTGTATGCTTCGGTGCGGATTGCATTGTGGAGCGCTGATTGACGTGCTTCAGAACTGTATGAATGTCAGAGCTCGAGCGCCTTCTACAGCCTGCCCCGCAAGTGCTATGGGGATTCTCGGGAGAAACGTGAGCTTTAGGTCTAGGCTAGTACGTAGGCCTGGCCTAGAGTGCGTGTGTGCACTGGTGGACGTAAGCATGCGGGCAGGTATAGTGCGCACTCCACAGACGTTCACATAGATGTTTACATTCATTTATCCAATGTAAAGAAACATATGTGCAAGTATTCATTCAAGCATACACACGCTCACAAGACTGGGGGTGTGCATACATAAGGGTATACGTGAGTTGATGCGCAGGAGTACGCTCTCTCTCTCTCTCTCTCTCTCTCTCTCTCTCTCTCTCTCTCTCTCACACACACACACACACACACACACACACACAACACACACAACACAACAAGGGACAGTGACTTACAACCTCAAGAACCTTTCCTTCTTCTGAGTCTTCTCCCCCCCCCCCCCTTTACCCCTCCCAGCATCAACCCTTCCTAACCTCTCACTCCCTATACTCGCGCCTTCGCAAAAAAAAACAAGGTTTCGTACCACCAAGGCCAAGCTTTCCTTCCGATGTCGAACAGGCAATAAACACAGACAGAAGTGAACAGACAGACAAACCAAAACCAAAGAAAAAAGAAAAAAAAAAAAAGGAAAGAACACAACATGAATCACTTCCACAAAGATCAAAACTTGGGATTCAAAGAAATGACGGAGAAAAGTGTCAGCGAAAATGCGAGATCTAACAACTTTGTTTCTGGCTGTTCGCCAGACTCCTGTCACATTTGTTTTCTGGGGAATGAAAATATTTCATCGGCTTTCAGAAGCCAGAGACAGACAGACAGACAGACAGACGGACGGACTAAGAGAGAGAGAGAGAGAGAGAGAGAGAGAGAGAGAGAGAGAGAGAGAGAGGAGAGAGAGCAGCATACGAATGATAGACTAAGCACAGGTATAGAGAGATTGATTAATGGTTTTTACCTACTATTGGCCATGACCCCTGAAGAAGAAGAAGAAGAAGAAAGAAGAAGAAGAGGAGGAGGAGGAGGAGGAGGACGACGACGACGACGACGACGAAGAAGAAGAAGAAGAAGAAGAAGAAGAAGAGAGAGGAGGAGGAGGAGGAGGACAACAACAATAACAACAACAACAACAACAACAGCAACAACAACAACAACAACAGGAAGCGAGGACGATGAACAGGCGTAGGAAGAGGAGGAGTTGAGCTATAAAGACAAAAATGAAGAGGGGAAAAATACAGCGAAACCAGTCTCATTCAATGATTTCGTTGCATGCTCTAATGCCGAATCTGAATCTGAACAAAAACACCACAAGAACAACACTACAGCGACAAATAGCTGGAAGATGTATTTGGAACAGACCCAGGAAACCCTGGCAGTCTGCTAACACCATCGACACCATTTCCCAACAACACTCCGAGTTTGTTACTGCGTGAACTGAGTGACTTGTGAATCTGGACTGGTTGGAAGAATGGAGAGAGGAGGGGAGTCGGCTGATAGGGAGAACGAAGGGGGGACTGGGGAGGGAAGAGGTGAGGGGCACGGGTCATAGAGGTCGAAGAGGTATTGAGAAATTGAGAGAAACGGGGAAATAAAAAGAGGAAGTTAAAAAAAAAAAGAACAGGTAGAGGATCTCTCTCTCTCTCTCTCTCTCTCTCTCTCTCTCTCTCTCTCTCTCTCTCTCGTCATTCCGAGTGGGCACGAAACTTGTTCATGTTGTCCAACTCTTCCTCAAAATCGAAGAGAAGTCTGCAACATGACAAGACTGATCAGACGTCCCTGAAATTACAAGGTCTGGTGTCTTCACACCTCATGCTGATCCCAAAGCTCCACACAGCAGAATCAATGGAGGGACCAATCAACAAGTACATAAGGAAATGGCTTTGTTTCCCGCCTGGCCTTACTAAGTTGCGCAATACATTCGCTCGGGCAGGTCATTAACAAGTTCCGGGCACCGCAGGCAGTGGGCACCGTGAGAAAATCGTTTCACTTCGCTGGGCTGTCCTCTCTGATAAACAGCTTGTTAATATGTGAACAGCTCGGTGAGATCGGCCCAGTGCCTTCGCGTCGATTTAGTCCGCGAGGAGGACCGTACTCTGTGTGTGTGTGTGTGTGTGTGTGTGTGTGTGTGTGTGTGTGTGTGTGTGTGTCTGTCTGTCTGTCTGTCTGTCTGTCTGTCTGTGTCTGTGTGTGTGTGTGTGGGGGGGGGGGGGGGGGGTCTGTGTGTGTTCAAATTTTTTTAAGATTTTTTTGCCTACACACACAAATACATTACAAATGCATCATATTTCCCAAAGCGTGATATTCATTCTATATCATAGTATAAATACATACATATATAGCAATTATTATGGAAGGATAATCAAAACCAAATCTACAAGCCAACCAAAAACCGATTACACACACACACACACACACACACACACACACACACACACACACACACACACACACACACAGCTAATTAGCAGAAAAGAACGAAAAGGGCACGGAGGCAGACATTTCTTTCTGTGCTCCTACAACTGGGCGGCATTTGTCATGCATGAGACCGGGGCGCGACGAGTGCCGTTTGTCAGGCGTCAGTTTGCTAAACTACACCAACAACCACACCGATCCTAATTACACACATGAAGACCTCAGGCGTCAGTTTGCTAAACTACACCAACCACACCGATCCTAATTACACACATCAAGACCTAAGTAGAGGGGCATTCGGGAGAGCGAAGTCCTCTGCAAAGATTGAATGG